>JAZEWT010000002.1:18369022-18383120 GCA_036362905.1 Mordacia mordax | reverse complement strand
ACAATGAGATGAGATGAGATAACTGCACGTAACATTGTTGACGGTGAGGGTGTACCATAACTGACATGCATGAATGGGGATCCGATATGACCAAAATTGTATATTCACGTATTTTTGTTTTAACAACCATAATTAGCCTCAGAATGGTAGTGCTCATTATTATCACCCTGTAAGTATGAACGATGCAGTAGTTCCTTCCCATCAAATATTCAAAGCATGGTCAAGATCTCGGCTCAGGAATTGATTTGCGAATAAGTTATTTCGTGAATTTATATAATCTGAACTGCTGAGGGATATTTGGAAAGGTATTGTATGTAGTGGAATTAATTCACAGAATCTGCGCTGGTGTGAACCTATAGATACTGCGGTGGAATGAATTGATAGAATATTTTCACATTTCTAAACATGAATGTTAGCTGTATTGCCGATTAAAAATTCTATTCACTATGTCTGTATTGGACACTTGCCTGCGTGTGTTTTCGCTGGGTACTCTGTTTTCCTCCCACCGTCCAATTACATACTGCTGCCTCGGTAAATTGGCCTGCTGAGTAAGTTGCCCTAAAATGCGTGCACTGCCATGTACTGGCGTCACATCCTGGGTATTCCCCCGCCTTGCACCCTCTGTGGACCGGAATAGGCTCTGGCCCCCTTGCCCCCCTGTACAGGATTAAGCGGGTATTGATAATGAATAAATGTCTGTATTGGTACTTTTGGCGCCAGGGTGGCACAGTGGTAACATCCATGCTTCACAGAAGGATTATCCTACCTGAAGCGGTCCCATCCTTGCCTCAGGCGCCTTTTTATGTAGCGTGTGTGTCTTCCCCCTGCCCTCACCTCCCTGCCATCCCCCCCCTGCCCCCCCGCCCTCCCTTCCCCCTCGCCCTCCCCTATCATAATAATAATAATTGCATTTATAGAGCGCTTTTCACCCGAGGGTCACAAAGCGCTGCACAGAGCTGCGGAGAGAACGGCACGTGAACAACAACGGCAGAGAATGGCAAATCAGCAACAATAACTTTTTGGGGTTTTTTTTTACAAATGCGAGCTGTGGCGAGAACGCCATGTCAACAACAACATCAGAACAGTTCAACCCAAAGTCAAACAGCAGCGACAAATCATAGGACAAAAAGTCAGCAAAAAAATCAATAAGTTCTTAAACAAACAAGGAAGGAACATATGTTCCCGAGCAGGTGCGGATCGGAAGAGATGTATGGGTTTCCTCCCATAACCGTAGAAAACCCTTCTCATTCATTGGCCGATAACACCATGATATACAGAATGCTGTCACCACGAAATGTTGGTGCCGTCTAACTGCATAGCTGCCTTCCGCCCACCTCTTTAGTTTCCTCGTGCCTCTGAGTCATTCTGTCTTTGAGTTGCACATTGAAATATATTCGTTAGAATGGCTGCTAATGCAGCGGTAACATCTGGACCCCACAGAAAAAAAAACTGCTGCCCGAGATGATAGATGTTTATTTTTAATATGATAGATGTTTATTGTTACAGCAGAAAGTACCAAGTGAGATTGCAAGCTGGAGGTGCGGGATTCCTGAGACACAACAAACGTCCAAACTAACTTACTTACTAACACATAAAACCAAAGCGAAAATAAAGTTTTTGACAGCAACAAAGTGTACATAAATTAAACTCTAATCGTAATCATAAAAGTAAACACTAACACGCAAGATCGCACAGTTAAACAAACTCACAACACCAATTTGTGGAAAGGTGATATCCCAACCATAATTTAATAAAACGTAGGCAGTTAGATTTCTGCCCTGGGCCCCTTTCTACGTGGAGTTTGTGTATTTTGTTGCTCTGTTCTACGTGGGTTTCCTTTGGGTTCTCTGGGTTTTGTTGTTGTTGTAAAACCACTCATTTATTAATTGTCGATAACATTATAATACAGGAAACAGTGTCTGGCGGGTTGGCGTCAGCTGACCGCGTGGTTGACCCCCCCCCCTCTGCGATTTCCTCGTGCCTCTGACTCATTCAGTCTTTGGATGAATACCTTCGATTTTAAATGAATCTCTGCCACGATTTAGAAAGTGCATCTAATTTATTTCATTTTTCCCGCGATTTGATGTTCAACACAATGTTAATTATGTTTACATTCACAATTATAATAATTTATTAATATTCAGCAGTCGCCCTTAGCCAGAATAACAAATGACTTCGTAGAATATTAGGTGCACCCATTACAAATGCGATGTGTTTAAAACGGTTGAAAGGTTAGCTTGATGTAACAGATAACCTTTATGAAGGGCAGTCGTGTATTTTAATGATCATTCATAAAGCAAAAGTTGATTATGGTTCTTGCCCTTGTGAAAGTGCTGATAAGATCCGTTTTTTACTAATGCTATAAGAAAATGTTATTCACCTTGCAATGCATCTATTCCTTCAAAGAGTGCAAAATGCAAGTGCTTGCAATATTTTTTGGCGAATGCGCAATGCTTTTATGTGGAGTCATGCAATGCCGCGGTGCTAAGAGGGAACATCTTAAATGCGCAGCCCTGCAGCCGCTCACTCATGCACCCGGCAGCAGAAGGACTTCTGTCAGCGAGATCTCTCGACAGCGCGCCTCTAGCAACAGTAGAGTATTTATTGAAATAAAATGGTGTTATGTGCTATTCTCCAAATTGCTTTACCTACTTGGAAATGAAGCATGTCAATCGTTCAAACGTGTGATTGAACAGCTCGTGTTAAATCGCCGTAAAAAATCGCAAAGTGCTCACAAAATCTGCTGCGATCAATATCCATCTGAACTGGTGGCGCATCGTCTAAATACAATCGCATTCCTTAAGGTGCTGTGCGTCATCCGGAGTCCACGTGTGTGTGTGTGTATACGAACTCGCACACATATATGAACACAATGCAGACTGACGGTAATATTCTTCTACTTGTGCTGTGTAGGACATCAATAAAATATCATTGCTGATGACAAAAATATGTTTAATGCCGGTGCATGGCCGGGGATAAAAGAACGGCTGTAAATTGGTTTGCAACAAAAAATAAATATATTGGAGCACTGTCTCATGCATACATGCATACGTACATTCATTATTTTTTCTGCAGACAGTAAATCTGTATCAAATGCTCCCAGGCAATAATGCTTGCTTAACATATTACATTCATAGCTTTTGTAGTGTTTTAAATATTTTAGTGTGTGCAGCAACACATGCGTTTGCACGCTGAATTATACCGCGCCCGATGAATTACAGTTAATAATAACATATGCCGCGCACACCGTCACTGCCAAACATTACCGCTACACATCCCACCTTCATTTCCCTGGCTCTTGATTTATTGGCATTTGCAAGGGGAAAGAATACTGGAGGATTCTGAATCCAATTAACAAGGCCTTACCTGAAAGCAGCTAAGTAATAATTCAAGTAAACACAAATGGGTAAAAATAATATTAGCTTGGCATTGTAAAGGTGTGGGAGACAGATTCACAGCACGCCTGCTATTGTGTTTAAACAGTTGAAATGACTACGGGGTGCTAGTTCATTGCTATTGCACTGCATTCTATGTTCGTTTCAATATCTTTATTGCAGATATATGGCATTTAATGGCTGTAATTTCATAATGTTGTAATGATGGAAATGTTGAGTGGTTTGGTGGACGCTGTTATTCAACGAAGTTATTCGAGGGTTTTCAAACGCACAAAAACTGATCTTTCAGAAGTGTTCTGTCAAAAATTCTGCTGTTGGGTTGAGAATTTGGAGCAGACGAATCGCTGATGTCCTGTATGAATGAGTCGACAGAGCAAATGCGTTTTACCTAAGCACAACACTATTTTAAAAGGGTCATTAGTTATCATTAAATGGTCAGTGTATCTGTACATATAATGCAGCAGTTGGGTTATCATTCCACACTCTTTCGTGTTCCTAATGGCTGCTCGTGTCCCATCATAACTCTCCAATCATCTGTAGGTTGTTCTCTCGACTCAGAGCTTATCGCATTATCACATTCTAGCGGTGGAGGGCAGCAATAGTATACGAAAAGATCTAGGATTTTCGACTTGCTATAAAAAAATCACACGTTCATCAAATTTCTTCGTGAAAACTTTCCAACATTGGCCCGTGCATTTCCTACTCTGTATAACAGAAAACCTTGGATGGCCTTTACTGCGGCCTTCAGCCGCCGAGGCTAGTCCACTTAATTGGTTACTTTACAGTGCATTATATGACATTTATTGCTTTTTGTGCTGTTTAAACCAATTCAACAAAGTCTCATCTCATCTCATTGTCTGAAACCTCTTAGTCCTATACAGGGTCACGGTGAAGCCGGAGCCTATCCCGGCAGACACAGGGCGCAAGGCAAGGATATACCGACGATAGGACGCCAGTCCATCGCCGGGCACTGCGGGACAATTTAGCCTGCGAGCCAATCAACCTATGTAGCAGCATGCTTTTAGGACTGTGGGAGGAAACCGGAGTGCCCGGCGAAAACCCACGCGGACACGGGGAGAGCATGCAAACTCCACACAGAAAGGCACCCGAGCCGAGAGATTCGAACCCGGGACCTTCTTGCTGTGAGGCGACAGCGTTAACCACTGGGCCACCGCGCCGCCCTAATTCAACAAAGTAAAATGTGTTAACAAAATTTACGTGGGTGTCAACATAACATTTCTCAAAAGCAAGCATGTTGTTCATTTTATTACTCTTTTTATTAAACAGTATGACAACATACGACTACTTAAGTGGACTTTCTGCTAATAGTTAAATACTAAATAGTAGACAGTGAATTAATATGTGCGCGTTATAAATGTAAAATTATTATAATTATTAAAACTATAAAATATATTTGCGTGGCCGAAAAACCTTTGTCACACTGAAACAACTAATCAAGTCAACAGCGTTTTATCTTCTGCCCGAACAAAATCTGTGCTCAATTTGAAACGTTCGCCGCATATGCAACGTGTGCCTTGTTTTTCAATTCCGCATGGAGATGATAACCAAAGCCACTGGAGCTGACGTGTCACTGGTCAGATATATCAGCGTGATTTACAGCCGAGCTATGCTATTCGGCCAGTCTAATCATACATTATTAATCACAACCGAGTTTCCTTTGTGTTCCCAGTTATTAATTTTGCAGTTCAACAAGAAATACGTACCAAAATGTTATTAAAATAATTCTCATATTGAACGAAAAATATGAACGCTATGCTTTGGAAGCCAACATTTATTCACCGCTTGCAGAGTATCAACCATCGGAGCGAAATAATTGAGATTAAAATATCCAAATAGTAATGCAATCGATACCACTATTAGTCTCATATTCCTGACGCAATTCACATATCACACCTGACATAATTCACACGTCTCTGAATGGATGTAGTATTTAAATTATTTAAGGAATGCTGTGACAGCAGATATTGATAATACATTAATAACTTGTTAATTTAATCATTAATTAAACCACTGCAGCCAACCCAATAAGCATTTAATTAAATAGTTAATGGATGTGCATTAATAATTGAGATCCACCCGCCACCACAGTTGGATTAATTTACGTGACAGCTGAGTGGCTCAGGAGAAAGAGTTTGTACCGCTGGAATCTTCCCTTCAAGTCCAGTCAGATATCTGTGGTAAAACATGGGTTTCAAGTGCACTCTTTTTAGTCATCAGCATTATCTTAATCCTGTACAAGGTTGTAGTAGTTTACTGCGACCTTGTACAGCTGCCGAGATCAGGCGTCTTTTCACTAATTACATTCAGAAAAGTCTATCACATTAAATTTGGGGTTTCCTTTAAAATTTCAGCTTTCATGTTTGAAACAGTATTATTTAACTGCCATTTATATGTAGCAGAGTGTGTAGCTAAGTGTCGCCGCTTGTGTGGATAAATATTTGATTGGAGTAATTTTGTTCAATTACTTTTCCTCCTCGAGGCTTGTCCAGTTCTGCAAAAGTTTTGAATGGATAACTTGTCTCGTTAAGACGCCTACAGCAAGTTTGAAAAAGGGATTTAAGCCCATCTAAGAATGGTATCATAGTTCGAGTACAGGTTATCTCATTGCCCTTAAATTTATTCGTCACTAACATAAAATGCAGGTGTATTTTATCTTGATTGTTATAAGCAAAGGTTGACATCACAACCCGTGCATGAATACTAATTACGACAAATAATAGGTTGTTCCTGAAACAAAAACAAAAAGACGTTAACAATTTCACAAGTACAGAGGGAACCAGTTCCATTGCCCAGTATTTGCACCACTTTAGCCGTGGTAATTGTCACATTCACAAACAGGCGATAATAAATGTTCTACCATTGCCAAACTTTGTTTCTCATCACCGCACACTAAGACAATATCTCATACACATCACATTAACCGATGACCTCAAGGGAAAACTGTTTCTAAGGGATGGTATCGAAAGTGATGATTTGAAAGTCTAAGCTGCAAAAGTTTATACAAATATGTTGTCAATTATGAGACTCGGGGCGGCACGGTGGCCTAGTGGGTAGAGCTGTCGCCTCACAGCAAGAAGGCCCCGGGTTCGAATCTCGGCTCGGGTTAATTGGCTTGCAGACTAAATTGCCTGTAGTGCCCGGTGATGTCCCTGCCTTGCGCCCTGTGTCTGCCAGGATAGGCTCCGGCTCACCGCGACCCTGTACAGAACTTAGCGGTTTCTGACAATGAAATGAGATTAGATTATGAGACTCGGTGCGTGATGCTATTCTTAGATTAGTGAATCTGGAGCTGCTTACTCATTTCAAAAATGCTGTTATCCAAGTGGATTGCACACCCAGGCAGCAGTTGTCAATGCCAGAAGTAAGCACTGGCATGTACCAGGCAGCACTAGCATGCATTAGCAAGAACGAGGATGGACCAGGCAGTGGCAGCAAGCTCATGGCAAGTGTTGTTGCGGTTGGTCCGTAATTTTTCCCTGCTGGGATAGGCATGCCTTATTTTCATCAATTACCTCTGTCGAGTTACTCCTCCCCATTAGTGTTCTACAAACGCTTCAGCTGCAGTCCTCTAATTGTTGTCCCTATCTCAGTACCTTACCGCTGAGTCGTCCTTTGGTTCATCTCTCATCAGGCAGTAGTGGGCAGCAGCTACAAACAGCAATCGGAGTCCCATGCTAGTATGTTATACATTTTTAAAGATACGCTTCTGTAAGAGATCTCATCTCATCTCATTGTCTGAAACCGCTTAGTCCTATACAGGGTCACGGTGAGCCGGAGCCCATCCCGGCAGACACAGGGCGCAAGGCAGGGATACACCGACGACGGGACGCCAGTCCATCGCCGGGCACTGCGGGGCAATTTAGCCTGCGAGCCAATTAACCTATGCAGCAGCATGCTTTTGGACTGTGGGAGGAAAACGGAGTACCCGGCGAAAACCCACGCGGACACGGGGAGAGCATGCAAACTCCACAGAGAAAGGCACCCGAGCCGAGAGATTCGAACCCGGGACCTTCTTGCTGTGAGGCGACAGCGCTAACCACTGGGCCACCGTGCCGCCCTCTGTAAGAGATCCGTATCTTTAATTCTTAATTTTCTAGGTACTATATCCCACAGGACGTTGGTGAGAATGGTCTTCCAAAAAATCCCTGCTCTTTGAACTTCTAAGAATGTAAATTTTTGATATGTTCATCCATTTTGTTTCCATTACTCGATATTTAATGCCATTACGAATAGCATTAACATCACTGCATTGTGACGTTATTGCTCTTGCGGCCTCTTGCTTAAATATTCTGGATTTTGTGGATGCACTGCTCTTAACAATCGTTGAAATATTCATTAAAAAAATGAAAAGGCTAAAAAACCCGTTATTGCCAATTTGCCGTTCTTATCTCTTTGTTGATGTGCCGCTCTTTCAGCAGTTCTGTGCGGAGCTTTCTGACCCTCGGGTGATTAGCACTCTTGAAATACAATTATTATTATACGATAAATGTTACATTAAACCAAAATTCCCAAAAAATTGTTGTTTACACTGATAATTTGCATTTTAAAATTAGAGCTGAAAGTTAGATCATATTTTATATGTTGTTCTGCAACGATGTTTATATAAAAAAAAAAGCCACATTTTTTTTTATTGTTGCCGATTTTCCGTTTTAATGTCGTTTTTGTTGACGTGCTGTCCTCTCCACAGCTCTGTGCAGCGCTTTGTGGCCCTCGGGTGAAAAGCGCTCTATAAATGAAATTATTATTATTATCGAGCCATATTTCTACTTGAAGTGCTAGATAACAAATCGGTATAATAGTTAATGGATTTCTTGTTCATAGAGACAAGCAAACTCAAGCTTCGAAGCTCAACCAACTGTCTGCTTAATTTCCTCGAGTCACATCCATTTTTGGGAAAAAGGCTTTTGTGGCAGCTGTACCTCTTGTTTGGAACAATATTGCCACGAGCTTGAAGCTTCAGTCACTTCCATCGTTGAGCTACCTTAGATCCCAAATAGATTTAACAATTTCAGCCCAGTTGCATTTGCATGCGTTGATTGATATTTTTGAAGGGTTGCATATGCTCTTTTAGTTTGTTGTGCTAAACAACGTATTTTTTTCCTACGCTACTATTGCACTGTTGCTCTGCTTTGTCAATTATTATTTTATTGTGCTGTGCAATCTTGAGCGCTACTGTTGACTTTATGACTATAGTTCGGGTTTCATCTCTATACAAGTTGGTGTTATAAGTTTGTTTAATTATGCAATCTTGCGTGTTACTGTTTGTTTTTATGATATGGTTAGACTTTAAATAATATACATATTGTTACTGTCAGTGAATTTGCTATTTGCTTGTATGCGTTGTTGCGTTGATCAGTTCGTACGTTTGTTATGGCTCAGTAAGCTTACTGTGTAATTTCTTCATGTGATAATACATGGCTACATCTACATATATGTGCACCTTTTAAGGGAGGTATTACCCTATAGGTTGTTGGAAATTCCACCTTTTCGAGAAATGCCGCCGTTTTTATCTGACGGAAAGCCCAGTGGCAAGAATTCGAGGCTTCACCTCGAAGCCTCTGCTCAGATTGACATTAAGTTTACACATTTATGCTGGGCTGTCAACTTAGAATCGAGCTAGAATCAAAGTTTTTGACCGTATTAGGGCCACTTGCCAAGCCGCATTTGTTGCAATGTCATTAACATTATTTATACGTTTGAGTGTCTGCCTTGAAGAGGATTAATTACAGTACATTATGTATAAGCACAATCAATTTAAAACATTGTTTCATGACCTGTTGTGGGAACAATTTCCTTAGAGCAAATTATATTTGGTTTGCATAAATAGACTCTACAGCTGTGCAATTCTTTACAGAGGGCAAATGTTTCGTACTCTGATATAACATCACATTCCCCCCACTCTTCTGCATCATCTCCCCTTCCATAAAAAATTAAAATCAATATTTTTTCTTTTTTTGCATTCTGAGTAGTTGCTATAGTTACTATGCATTATTAATTTCTACAGCATTTATTTAGTAATATTAGCTATTCTCCATTGACCGTGTTTCTTTTCTGGTACAATTTCACTGACATTCATTGTACACAGTTTTCAAAATGAATGACCATGTATAAATAAAACAGTATGGGATGTTGCCACTAGGATAACGGTTAGCACAGTGGACTTGCAATGCTGGCGTCGCTGTTTCGACTTCTTGGCTTCACAGCTGAACCATTGGAGCATGTTTCTCAAATCCCCCCGCGCCTGTCCACCCAGCAGAATATCAATACAAAAGTAGTGATACGTACAGCATTCCATCCTACCACAGATCGCGCGTGGTTGGGATAAATTCTGAGATTTCACACCTTTTTTTGATCGTCTGCCCAACGTAAAAGAGTAGGCCAAAATAAACCCGCAGGTCCCCAGTGCTCTCTGGTGCAGTGGTGCAGTGGTGCAGTGGTGCAGTGGTGCAGTGGTGCAGTGGTGCAGTGGTGCAGTGGTGCAGTGGTGCAGTGGTGCAGTGGTGCAGTGGTGCGTGTGCTGGGCTACAAACCTAGGGACTTGGGTTCGATTCCTGCTCATGGTCAACACTCGTGATTTTTTTCTGAACCGGACCTAGGCCTTTCTTAGGTCGATTAAGCATCAAATGAGTAGGTGCTGCGTTGTATAAATATCGCCACTAGGGAGACAAAGGCGGCCGGGCGTGATGCTGGTCACCCACTTCCTCCTGTGCCGTGTCGACCTTCATAGGTGCTTGCTAACGGGACTTGTCTGCTAAGGCTATGGGGTAATCTTTGTCCATAGTGGAGGCCCTTCTATCAGCAGAGTGTGGGCACGTAATTGCACGACTCTACTTTTAAAATATCTAATGTTTTGGTTACATTTCGATTTTCATTCTGATTGTGCAGTTGTCAATTTTAACACTGTTAAATAGTTCGCCCTTTGTAATGCACGCTATAGTTTGAATGATAATCAAGCCAAATACCTAGACAATATAAGCAATACGTTCAATGAAAAAAAACCCCATATTGTGCATTAGATAAACTGTACAGCGTTTATTTAATTAACTGTTACGAGTACCTGCTTTATCCTGTACAGGTTTGCGTGTAATTGCAGCCTATCCCGGCAGACACAGAGTGCAAGATATATCCAAGATTGGACGCCAGTCCATCGCAGGGGGCAATTCTGTCAGGTCACTTAATCTCAGCTGCATGTCTTCGGATTTTGCGAGGA
Source organism: Mordacia mordax (assembly GCA_036362905.1). Taxonomy (NCBI): domain Eukaryota; kingdom Metazoa; phylum Chordata; class Hyperoartia; order Petromyzontiformes; family Petromyzontidae; genus Mordacia; species Mordacia mordax. The sequence goes on along the minus strand of JAZEWT010000002.1, from coordinate 18,372,494 downwards.
AAATAGAGTAACTGCCAAAAAACCACGAAGACTCGGGGAAAAACAGGCAGATTCCACACAGAGAGGCAGCCGAGCCAGAAATTAAACCCAGGATTTCTTGCTGTGAGGTGACAGAGCTACTCGCTGCACCCCCCCCCGCCCCGTCTAGAGTTTAAGTTTGTAACAAAGTCGAACATTTAATTCTGTTAGGATTGTTATCATTTTAGAAATATCAGTTCACAGTGGATTTAATCCAGTTAATTGGAATTTAATTTCTCCCACAAATATAAGAAGAAAGTCTCATCTCATCTCATTATCTGAAACCGCTTAATCCTATAAAGGGTCACGGTGAAGCCGGAGCCTATCCCGGAAACACAGGGCGCAAGGCAGGAATACACCCGACGACGGGATGCCGGTCCATCGCCAGGCATTGCGGGACAATTTTAGTCTGCGAGCCAATCAACCTATCCAGGAGCATGCTTTTGGACTGTGGGAGGAAACCGGAGTACCCGGCGAAAACCCACGCGGACACGAGGAGAGCATGCAAACTCCACACAGAAAGGCACCGGAGCCGAGAGACTCGAACCCGGGACCTTCTTGCTGTGAGGCGACAGCGCTAACCACTGCGCCACCGCGCCGTGTGATCCAATATTATAATGAAATATGCCTTCTCAAAACAGTATCAGCCTTGGTCAAAGGACAGGTATTTGTGAATGTTAAAGAGCAGGAAACTTTTATTGTAGTAATATAACGCAGCAGCTAGAGTAGATATTACATTTTAATGCGAAAATCATGCATTTCATGACAATTGTAGTACGAAGACCTGACGTTCGTGAGGCAGTCAACATAGCAGCCTCGTCTGTCTCACTGTGATTGAAATGTTTGCTTTTTCTGTAAAATTATCTTGAAATATAATGCAGTGCATCTATTGATGTTTCAATATATAAACCACACATTCTCCACGAACCACTTATTTCATTGTCACTGGAAAATTGCTTCCCTTTTTCGTCGCTAAACTTTGCTGTGTTTTATGCACTGCCAGGTGAAGACTTCCAAAATGTGTCACCCATCCGTGACGGCAAAATCTATGTTGTTAATGCACACGAGTTGAATGCAATATTTAGGGAGTCACTGAGTGAGGGAGGTCTGGTGAGTATGAGGTGATCCACTGCATCAAATAAGAGGCATGGGGGAACTTGGGACTTTTAATATTGTACCACTGAAACAGTCCATCGGTAGTTCGTATTTGGTGGGATCAAATACGTGTACCACCGACTTTTCGAGATGCATACTAAGTGTGGAAGAGAGCCTGTTAGTGAAGGCCCTTTATTCAACAGTGGTGTGTGCAGTAATTTGCAGGACTCCACATTTACCGAGAAACATCACGCCACATCTCAACGTGCCTCTCTTTCGTCAATTGCACAATGGGGCAATTCCCCATGGGGCAATTCCCCATTGTGCATTGTCCGAAACCGCTTAGTCCTATACAGGATCGCGGTGAGCTGGAGCCTATCCCGGCAGACACAGGGCGCAAGGCAGGGATATACCCACGATGAGATGCCAGTCCATCACCGGGCACTGCGGGCAATTTAGTCTGCAAGCCAATTAACCTATGCAGCAGCATGTTTTTTGGACTGTGGCAGGAAACCGCAGTGCCCGGCGGAAACCCACGCGGACACGGGGAGAACATGGAAACTCCACACAGAAAGGCACCCGAGCCGAGAGATTCGAACCCGGGACCTTCTTGCTGTGAGGCGACAGCGCTACCCACTGGGCCACCGTGCCGCCCGGTTAGGGACTTTTTTTAAATTAATAAATATGGCTGTTGTTCAAACTTTCGTCTGCCTCGTGAGTTTCGGAGGCCTTATCAGCTGCACCCCATTCCACACGAAGAACTCAGCCCCGTGACGGGAGCGTCACAGTTGAGGGTGCCTGGATTCACGACCCTTGCAGTGGGTGAGGCGTTCATGGCTACTCTCACGACTGAGCGCGTTGTCTTGCGTGAGACGCCCTCGGTTGTGACAATTGGTGATGGTGTATTTTAATGCACCTCTCAGAGCAGAAATCCCAATTCTTTAGTTTACGCACAATAGCTATGAAATATTGCTTTCCATAGGTCTTCCCTTGGGATGGCCGTGTCAAGTGTTCCTTATTTTTTCCTTTGCGACATTTCATCTCATACATCAAGCCATAAAATCCTACATCGGACATGCAAGACTCTTTCAAACACTCGGAACAAATTTTTTTAATGAAATGTAATATTTTGGCTTAAAATCGTTCAAGTATACCGGAATATTCACTTTGGCATAGTATACGTCTTCTCTAATGCGACGTTTCCATTCGAGCGTCGCTTTGAGTTGCATGTCTCAGCAGGCCATATTAAAGCAGCGTATAAATTATTTATCAGCATTGCAAGTCAGTAATTCAGAAATCATTAATTCACTTACTATAAAAGTAATCTCTAAGGTCAATACGGCCACGCCATTATAAACTTTGACGCAATTGGACGTGAACCCTGATTAAAAATGCTATGTGACGATCTAGCAGAGATAATGGAAGTAGCTTACTGACAAAACTCAAAGCAGAGCTTTCCTTTATTCTGTCCAATGAGTGAAATGCACACACGCCCTTCAATAAGGCCACAGGGTCACGATTCAATAGATTGGGTCAGGGGTTTATTTTAATTGGACGCTGGATCGTTGACTTAACCCCCATTTAACGAAGACAATGATGTTCTACTTCGCTGTGATTTAGTAAAGACTACAAGTTCCTCATTCTTTACGTCAAAATGTTTAAAATGCATTTTGAAAGAAATGTTGCATTTGCCATTTGCGAAACCCTTATTGCTCAGCTGTTTGGTGACACATTGACAAATGTCTTGATATATTTTGGCAGCGGGGCATATACGCCGATTTTTGAAACTGACACTGCATCTTTCACACCTTCTCTTGCATAAATGAGAGTGGGTCTTGACCTCAATTGAGTAAAAAAAACCTTTGTCTCCGTCAGGCACATACTTTCCAGAATCCATGATAAATTCTGATTCAGCCTTCAGGCACATAACTGTGCATCATTGATTTTTTTGGAAAGCATGCAACCCAAGCAGATTGTCACTGCTATATATATTTTTGGACAGGTGTACACAAAGTAAATTTGGAGTCGCCGCTTAATGCATTCAAGTAACACTAGAGGAAACAAACATAAAACCATAATGGACCATTTGGAAAGCTTGCTCAGTACATATATTTTAACCTCTTGTAACTTCTTAACTGGTAAACGGTGCAAAGTTGTTTCCTAATTTGGAATTTAAAAATAAGAAAAACACAAAATAATGCTGAATTATTTACAGTGACAAATTTATTCTCTTCTTTATTATTATGCAACACCTTTCCTCTACGTTTTAATGTCTCATCTCATCTCATTATCTGAAACCGCTTAATCCTATACAGGGTCACGGTGAGCCGGAGCCTATCCCGGCAGACACAGGGCGCAA
>JAZEWT010000002.1:18354977-18366449 GCA_036362905.1 Mordacia mordax | reverse complement strand
CGGGTGTATTCCTGCCTTACGCCCTGTGTTTCCGGGATAGGCTCCGGCTTCACCGTGACCCTATATAGGATTAAGCGGTTTCAGATAATGAGATGAGACTAGTGAAGTGGACACTTGGAATTGCACTGAGAGACAGGAAGATGAATGCATGGATTGGATGGCACGCACGCGCTGGAGACATCAGATTGACTGCCAATTAAGGAAAGTGGGTTTAGGCTTGACATGTCACTACAAGTGATGGCGGTGAGTAGTCGACACTCGTGGTGTAGTAATCCAAAGCAGACAGCACATCACGAAGCATCTCCACTACAGGGAACACGGGCGCGTGTTCAATTATTAGTATTACATTGCAAATACCTTGAGAGATGGGGCAGCTTAGAGAGATCTTCAGTCAGCAGATCGTGGCTGATGATGCTTATGTAACCGGCGCCAACCTGCACCGTCTCTCTCTACACCCACGATACGGCCGCCGATCGCACGAGAGATCGCAGGATAGCGCCCAGGCCGGTTAGCTGTCAGACAGCAGGTGAACTCAGCACGTGTGAGGGCACACGTGGCGAGGAGGGGGTGATTCTGATGGTAAAGTTCTGCGTTGTGTTTTTTCTTTGTGAATCCCCTTCGCGCTCCGCATGCACCGCTCCTGGTTCGCCGACACTCGTTACTCTTTTTCCACCACAAGGACTTGATCCCACTCGTATCTTCTCTCGAAATCATGATATTTATTCACTCTGCGGACACAGCACCTTCAAACACACCCACTAACATACGAAGCCACATCAAAACGCCACAGCCCTCTATCATGCTTCACTCACACTGAGGAACGTTTCCGCAAGGGTGGGCGTGTACATGCTGACACAGCATTTTAATATGTTCCACCATGCATATGTACAACTCATTATCATAGCCACCGGTTACACTTACATCGTCTACCAAGAAAAGATGAAGATCCCCCCATATAGCCTTAGGCTGCAGGGTCAAGTGCCGTTTGCAAGCATCTATGAAGGTCAAAACGGCACACGAGGGGGGGTGGGTGACCAACACCACGACCGGCTGCCTTTGTCTCTCCAGTGGCAATATTTTCACATTGCACTAGGTACTCATTTGAGGCTGAGTCGACCTAGGGGAGGTCCGTGACCGGTTCAGAAAATCGTCGCTGGTGTTGGCCGTGAGCGTAATTCGAACGCTGGTCGCTAGATTTGTAGCCCAGCGTGCTAACCGCTGGGCCACCGGTCCCCGTGTCGGCTACCCTACAGACGATTACACACGGCTTAGGTAGGTATACAGCATGTCAACAATAAATGGCTGGATATGTACACATTTCTAAGTTGATGGGTGTCAGAATTTACAGTAATTCTAAGGTTGCAAAATTAAGTAAGGCTCAGCATGACCATATAGACGTGGAGAGCCACAGAGCTTGGGAGATTGTTGACTAGTTCTGCTCTACCGGGTTCGAATCTCGGCTCGGGTGCCTTTCTGTGTGGAGTTTGCATGCTCTCCCCGTGTCCGCGTGGGTTTTCGCCGGGCACTTCGTTTTCCTCCCACAGTCCAAAAAACATGCTGCTGCACATGTTAATTGGCTCGCAGACTAAATTGCCCGTAGTGCCTGGGATGGACTGGCGTCCCGTCGTGGGTGTATCTCTGCCTTGCGTCCTGTGTCTGCCGGGATAGGTTCCGGCTCACCGCGACCTTGTATAGGACTAAGCGGTTTCTGACAATGAGATGAGATGAGTTTTCCGCTTGTCTTGCCCTTCTACGTCATTGAAAATTGTGCACTTTACAAATTCGCGTATTTATATGCTCATGCGCTAACGTTTAACGCTGTAATGTTTTTGTTGCATATGCATACCTATGCACGGGCAAGAGACGTATCTGCAGCATGACAGCTATTTGTACTGTTTTGGTTGTTTTCCTTTCTGCAAAAAACGCACTTGAAAAATAGCAGTGGAGCTTGGGAATCAATTTACACTTTACAAGTTCTGGCAGGGGGCGGCGCGGTGGCCCAGTGGTTAGCGCTGACGCCTCACAGCAAGAAGGTCCCGGGTTCGAATCTCTTGGCTCGGGTGCCTTTCTGTGTGGAGTTTGCATGCTCTCCCCGTGTCCGCGTGGGTTTTCGCCGGGTACTCCGGTTTCCTCCCACAGTCCAAAAGCATGCTCCTGGATAGGTTGATTGGCTCGCAGACTAAAATTGTCCCGCAATGCCCGGCGATGGACTGGCGTCCCGTCGTCGGGTGTATTCCTGCCTTACGCCCTGTGTTTCCGGGATAGGCTCCGGCTTCACCGTGACCCTGTATGGGATTAAGCGGTTTCAGATAATGAGATGAGATGAAGTTCTGGCAGGCTTGTGTGGGTTGACCTGGTGGTCACAAAGTGGTGGTGCATGCGTGAACCTTTCCTCGGCGGCATGTGCCCAACGAGTCCGCCTTAACACTCACTTATCGTTATGTTTTAGCAAATAAACAGTGCGCGATGTCAAGGTCTCCCCTGATGTTTCGGTTTGACAGGCACAGTGCGGATATGCCAAGATAGGTTGCCTTGCTCAGAACATTCCCTTCATCACTTCACAGCGATGCTTCCACACAATCTCCCTTGTCTCGCTCCACAGAAACATCATTCTCTATCTCACAGTTCTTGTCATCAGCAGCTACTTGCTATGCAGCATTCTGGTTTTTTTGCATTTGTTAGGCAGATAAATAAATGCTTAGAGCTCTGCTTCGTATTCTTCTGGTTACATTGTGAACCCAGTTATTAAATGTGAGACATTTCCTCACTCACCCAGTTGACCTGTGCCTGCCCAAGAACATTTCTTCCTTCCTTTATTTGATTTAAAAATTCTTTTATTTTTTACTTGATGTCCTTCATTTATTTATAGTCATTATTTTACGTAATTAATCTATTTTGATGTTAACATGCCGTTCTCTCCACAGCTATGTGCAGCGCTCTGTGACCCTCGGGTGAAAGGCGCTTTGGAAATACAAACATGATTATTATTCCATTTGCAAAAGATAATATTTGTTTCAGTGGATTCAATTACTTAAGTTTGCTGCAGCAGGTTTTTTTTAAGATACGTGTGTAAAGTCTCTGTGCCATGAATGCCTATTGTCATATTTTTTTGTGTATTACACTGTCACCAATGGACATATATCAGTATGGTGAAGTATGGTAAAACCACCCCTTGATCTGCATAGTGTAGGGAGGCTCTCATCCAACAGCAAATTAACAAAATCGATGTACATATAATAGAGTTATAAATCGTTACTACGTTGCAAATACTGTAAGTTAAACTAATACTGCAAATGGCAGGATGTGTTATGATAAATGATGGCCATTGGTCAGGAATAATGATGAGTAGCAATCAAGCAATAAGAATACATAAACACATACGCTGAGGAGCTGGAATGTTGAAATCAGCGTGTGTGCAAGTGCTAAACGGATAGTTAGCAGTAATATATCACAAGATTGTTAGATTTGATAACGGCTTGGGAGGTCCTCATCCAGCAGTGGATTGACAATGGATAATGAAGGTGATCACAATGACTAAACACGTACATTGGCTATCCCGAAGTAGTTATGGCTAGTCCTGTCAGATTGTGACAGCTGTTAGTGGCCTCCCTTGTAATCGCTCCACAAATCAGTGATCTCCCAGTTTGTGCAATTATGGATATTAAAATTAATTACGGACTGGTAATACACTTTTTCATGTAATGAGACCGTTGTGAAAAGGCACTGGGGCATCTTGTCAAATGAGGTTGAAATGTGCGAAGGAGGAGGATGAATATGTGAGGTGCGTGAGGAATGATGACAACCAATCTACTTGAGGTCTGTAATGTTTGTACAGCTGTAATCCTCTTCATCAGCATTGGCCATTCTCTATTTAGTGGTGGCTGAAATCATTTTTAGTTCGACATCGCTGTGAAATTTAAATAGGAAACCTAACAGCAAGAGTAAACATTGCAATGTGGGGATACAGTAATAAAATCAATAGCGTAGCTTTTCAGCGTAGTTTTAAATACTGTTCAATGAATGCATGTTTATCATTGGGTTGATTGCTTGCCTGGGGTAATTTACTTGGGTGGCTGTGGAACTTGTCCAGTGCATTTTGGGCCAAGACTGCTTCTGTTATCGCTCGCAAGTGCCATGGCTGGGAATCGAACTCGGGACGCCAGGTTCGTAGTGTACTGTAGTAACCAATATGCTACTGATGAGCTTTCTTATACTGTACAGGTATAAAAAGAAAAACAATGCAAATTAATACATTTAGTATATAAATTAGCATACAATTAAAAATTCTCATCGTTTTTTTCTGGTTCATAAAAAGGTTCACTAACCACTGCATTATTGCTTCCCTGAATCACAATATATACGAAGTGTTTTAATGTATAATGATATGCTCATGCAAATAAGACCGAAACAGAATTGAATAAGGTGGACAATGTAAGTCTAATAATGAATCATAACTTCATTTATATTTCATCGTTCGTACAAATTGCAATTCAGTCTTTGTGCACCACTAATATTAACATTAACCTGAGACGAGAGCACCACAGGGTAATCACGCGAGCAAGATCGATGGTACGCGGGTAAACGGAACATGAACCAGGCCGAGTGACTGAGCATTTAAACTCCCGACTTCAGAGAACATCCAGTGAATGACTACAAAAGTGTCAAACGCCCACCAACCCTGGAGAATCTCTCCGCTTCTCGCACCAGCCAACAGTAACTCTCCAAGAAGAGTACTGCCCCTGGAGTACAATATGGTACAACATGCCTCTGGCATAGTAAGCAAGCCGACGAAAGATTACAGATGAATGTTGCCATGTTCGAGAATATCTGAGCGCATATCCAAAAGAACTCGTCAAGAGCAACTTAGCTTAAATATATAAACAGACACCCGCAGAGTGTTATCATCCTTATTGCATCGAACAGCAAGGAATGTAATGCTTTCTGTTGTTTTATAGTCGTCCCATTTCCTCACGTATATCTCAAATAATTAAAATTCTTCCCTCCACACTTGTCTTCAGCAAAGCCCTGACCTTGCCCGAGGCCCCCAGGTAAGGGACGGCTACTGTGTGTAGTCCGCTGCTGCTGAGTAACTGCAGTTGGCCTCTCCAGCGATAAATAAAGAAATGTGTGCGCTGCTGTCGAATATCAAGGCCGTTGTGGTCATACGTTTCTGAAAAAAAAAATCATGTTTGTACAAAGATGTGAAAAAAATGCGAAAAAACGTAACTAAAAATGTGTAAACATACTTGCCTGAGTGTTTTAAATTGTATGCATTTATAATTAACTGTACATGAAAATATGAATTTTTATTCTTATTCAAGGATGTTTATATTTCAGAACAATATGTTTGTTGCTTACACAAAGATGTAAACCATCACTTAATGTATGTTGTTTATGGTGCACGTGTTAATTTGACAATGTAATGCAAAAACATTAAATATTGCAGTTTTAATTATAGTTTTTGAAGATCCTTGTACTAAACAATCCACGATTTGAGTGAATTTTCCGTTCATGTGCATAAATTTACTTATCCGAAAAATACTGTGTTACATGTAGCGGCAGATTTTTCTCATTCTTGAATTTAGCAAAGACCTTTCAGATATGTCTTTCATCTTTAGGGCTCCCTGCATGCAGTAGAAAGCGCATCACACAAGGTGGGGATGATGTCCTGAGCCGTGTAATCAGATCAATCATCCCCAATTGCAGAAGTGTGACCTTGCTGTTGTATTTGTGTTACTCTGCATTACGACGGTTTAGATTAAATAGCTAACACCACACCTTACCCATGTGAGCTGCACAACAATAACTCAGCGGTTGAGAGGCACATGAATTCACAAGTACACTTTACTGTTGGTGACGGACTCAATGCCTTATTGAGTATAAAACTATAATGACCCGTAATGCATTAATGTCCAGGATTGTATCTTTGACAATACATTAATAAAGCAATGAAAAAGTCTCATTTACTGTACAGATTGAGGAAAAGTACCAAACTAGGGTAATGTACTATGTAATCAATTATTATTAATTCGCTGAACATTTGCGTGCACAAATACATTGCTGCACGCAGTTGATAACATAAGTGCACTTGGGAATTTATTTACACATCACACATACACATTTTTTTCACTCACACATTTCAACTTTGTCAATTCTGCCATATGTACAGGACATATAGAGAATTGGAATGTCGTTTCTCTCAGACCCCGGTGTTGGCATATACAAGAAATAAAACACAACTACAAGGGTTTAAAAATACTAGGATCAAAAACCAAAATACTAAAAAAAGTACTAACAATGTTAATATTTACACGTTAAGCTAAGCTGGGAGTGGTGGGGATGACAAGGCACAAATCAAGAACAAAAACTGTGATGACAACAAATATGAGTAATTAGCAGCATTTTTTGTAGTGTTCTTTACAATGTGGCTAGTGTTGAGTGAAGGTGTGTGTGTGTGTGCATATATGTTTGCATGTTATCTATGCCAATGATTTGGTGATCGCTGCTCATTCTGAGGAGGAGTTGGGGGATCTGCTGTTGAACCTGGAGAATGCTACAAAGAGGTGGGGTCTTACCATCTGTCCCACCAAAACAAAGCACTTGTCTGGGTGTTTAGTTCCATCGACTACTCCATCTCCTCAGCTCTCCATGAGTGATGGGGCAGTTGTGGAGACCGTGGAGAAGTTTCCATGCCTAGGCAGTGTGCTTTTGGCGGGTTCCGGTTTGACAGTGGAGGTTTCGCTCCGAGTCAGTCTGGCAGCATTATCGTTTCATCGGTTACGTAACGCTGTGTGGAAGCTGCCTGGCCTGTCGCTCCACATGAAGTTTTGGGTCTTCTCAGCTGCAGTCATGCCCTCTCTTCACTATGCCTACGAAACGTGGACCCCCCTGTTGGAACATCTGCACCGTCTTGAACAGGCTGGCCTGCCCATGGTCTATCCTGGGTTTAACCAGGTTGGATTGTGTGAAGAGCTCATAATTTTTGGAAAGATCTGGACAATGTTCCATTGGTGAGCTCCTCCGGAAGGCGAACCTGCAGAGGCTGGGTAATATAGCCCACATGCCCAGCCACCGCATGCCCAAACAGTTGCTGTTTGGCCGGAAAGAGGGGGTATAACGGGCGCGGCACGGGCTAGAGAAGAGATGGACTGATGTGGCACAAGAGGACCTGGAGCTGAGTGGACTTACTGAAGACTGGTACCACCGGTGTCGAGATCGACCTCTGTGGAAAAGGATTGTGAAGGACGCTACGGGGCAGTTGGAGGCAGTCGTCCTCCAACAACAATGGAGGGCAGAGGAGTGACGCTCACAACAATGAGCAGAGCGTTGGGCGGCAAAAACACAGCAAGTGGGCACAGTAGATAGCATAAGTGGTGTATCTGCCAGTTATCTGAGTCAGGCAACCCTTAACACTTGGGTCTGTCCCGTGACCTTTTGTCGGCAAACCTTCGATATTTCACGTGGGTTATAGGTGCATATGGCCTGGCACAGACGCCGTGGTGACGTCACTTCCACTTAGTGGCGATGGCAGTTGTATAAAAATATTCTTATGGCTGGTGCTGTTGGACATGAATGCGGTGGGATGGCTAAGTTACAGTCCAGACTTTTTGGAGGCAGAGGGGACAGAGTGCAGCATCCTGACAGCCTGATGTCTGGAGCTGTTACACGGTCTGGTGGAGCAGGCTCGGAGGCTCCGACATTTTCTTCTAGATGGCAGGAGACTGAAGAGGTTGTGTGAGGGATGGGTGGGGTCACTCACAATGCTGGTGGCTTTGCGGGCTAGGCAAGTGTTGTAAATGTCCAGGAGGGAGGAAATAGGGCACCAATAATCTTCTCAGCCGTGTTAACTATGCGTTTGGAGGCAGTGCAGTTCCCAAACCACACAGTGATGCAGCTGGTCAGAATGCTCTCAATGATGCCTCGGTAGAAGGAGCACATGATGGGTGCCGGGGCTCTTGCTCTCTTTAGCTTCCGGAGAAAGTAAGGACACTGCTGGGTTTTCTTGGCCAATGATGCAGAGTTATTTGTCCAGGAGAGGTCATCGGTGATGTACATACCCAAAAATGTGGTGCTGCTCACCTGTTCCACAGCAGTACCGTTTATTGTCAGTGGGGGTTGTTGAGTGTGGGCTCTTCAGAAGTCAATTACAATCCCTTTGTTTTCCTTACATTTAGGGAAAGATTGTTATCTTTGCACCACGTGACCAATTGGTTCGCCTCATTCCTGTAGTTTGATTCGTGATTGTTGCTGATGAGACCCACGACAGTTGTGTCGTCAGCAAATTTGACAAAGTGGTTGGAACTGTAAGTTGGTGCACAGTCATGGGTCAGCAGGGTGAAGAGCACGGGACTGTGCACACATCCTTGGGGGGCTCCCGTGCTCAGTGTGGTGGTGCTTGATGTGTTGCTGATCTTAGTATATAGCACCTAATAATTATCCTAACGAGATGTACGTACTAATAAGGATAATAAATCGTGTGGCTTGCGTACATCACTACATTAAAATGTACTATGCCTGTGATGCAGTTGAAGTCAGCCTGCATACAACCATAGAGCTTTTTGATACACTTTGCATGCATTGTAGTGAGCAAACCTTAAAGGAAACGTCGTTGTATATCTAGCAGAGAATCATGTCTGTACGTTACTGATGCATAAATATAACTGACGGATATTCACAAAGTGAATGAACAGTGTTGTGCCATTGCAGCAGTTTGTGTTTGAAAGATGATGGCGGCAACATGAAAACTTTGTGGGAGCAGGCTGATAAACTGCAAAGGGGAATCTTGCACTTGCAGATGAGTGAAACATGCATGGCCTGCTCCGCAGTTTGGAACTAGTCCACTGGCACAGCCAGTGCAATTAAATGGTCTTGAATTTCTGTCAGCAGATGATGTCGTGCTCGTGACTTGAATATAAATTACCAGCATCTCCACGAAACCTTTACCTTTCATACAGGGTCGCACTGTCAGTGTAACAGACAGTTCATTATGCATTGCGTTGTTGTCTTGCAGACTTTAGGATCAAATGTGCAATGGTATGTCCGCTGTGTGCATTTGTTTAATTGCGCATTTATATACTAATGTAATGTGGATACCATTAATAATATGCAAAAGAGAGTAATGTACACAGCATCTGCTTAGTGTTAATGTTTTAAAGTTATACTGTTTAATACTATATTATTTCGTTGCGACAGCTAACGCATGTTTGATATATTATTGAAATATTATTATTAGATATATATTACGTGCATTATATGGAAATGTAATTAGTGGTAATGCATTAATGATGCCGTATTAAGTTTAGTATACCCAATCAGTTCACAGTGAAATTGGATCTAATCAGATTTTTTACTGGATCGGATGATTGTCCTCACCATTGTAGTGTAATCTGATAGAGATCGACTCACATCCCAGTTCACTCGCTGGACCATATCTCATTTGTCAAGTAAATCCGAGGCATTTTTTGTTACGGTCGATCTGATGTACTATCCTCCTTGAAGGCACTGGTGTGTGATCAGCTTCATAAGAACATTAACAGAACCACACTCATATCACTTTCAAAATATAAAAATTAGAGACAGGCCACAGTGCGATTGTGGCCACGTCACCCAAACTGTGGACCTGAGTAAATTTTTATAATGTTGTCTGCACTCCCTCAGCAGAGGAGAACTGGCAAAACTACACAAACGCTCTTCTGAAGTCTTCTCGTGGCTAGCAGACCTTGACATTTCCATTTAGCTCCCGCACATATTCCTGCCATACGCAAGAAGAGAATTCAGTCAGTCAGTATCAGTAACCAGACTGTGCAACATCCGGTCACCTGCTGACGCTGAGAAGCTAATACATATCTTCATCTCATGAATTGTTTATTGCAATGCACTGCTCCCTGGCACCCATACCTAACTGATCAATATTTTCCAACGTGTGCAGAATGCACATCCATCCACAATCACATATCAACAGTACTGATGTCTCTCCACTGGTTACTGGCTAAATACAGGATTACATTCAAGATCCTCCTTCTCACTGGCGCTGCTCCGACATACATCCGTGACATACTTCAGGCACTCTCCTCAACATGACAACTTTGATCCTCCAATATGGGCTTGCTGCATGTGCCCAGGTCGCACCTCCATTTGATGGGTGACAGAGCCTTCTCCTGCTCCCAGACTCTGGAATGCCCTTCCATTGTAGATTGGATTAACTGAGCACCTGCTCTGGAACATTTATTTCTTGTTTGTTGCTACTATTTGACTTTCAGTTGAACTGTCTGTGACTTTCTGTTGACATGCTGTTCTGTCCGGAGCTCGGATTTGTAAAAAAACCTCCAAAAATGAACGTTGTTGCTGATTTTCTGTTCTAATCTCGTTGTTGACGTGCCGTTCTCTCCGCAGTTCTGTGCAGCGCTTTGTGACCCTTGGTGATTAGCACTCCAGAAATGCATATGTAAAATATATGTTCTTCTGCAGCGATGTGTACTTTGCAAAAAAAACACAAAAAAGATGTTGTTGCTGATTTTCCGGTCTAATGTCGTTGTTGGCGTGCCGTTATCTTCGCAGCTCTGTGCAGCGCTTTGTGACCCTCGGGTGAAAAGCGCTCTAAAAATGAATTTTTATTATTATAACCCGCTTAATCCTCAATTGGGTCGCAAGGGGCCGAGGGGCTATCCTGGCAGACAGAGGGAGCAAGGCTGGGCTATAGACGGATGTGACGCCAGTACATCGTAGTGCCCTTTTTGGGGGCAATTTGCTCAGCAGGCCAATTAACCGAGGCAGCGGCGTCTTTGGACTGTAGGAGGAAACCAGAGTACTCAGTGAAAACCCATGCGGACACGGCGCAAGAACACGCAAATTCTACATATAAAGGCATCCGAGCAGGGAACCGAACCCGGAACCTTCTTGCTGTGATGCAGCAGCGCTACTCGCTGCGCCACCGGGCCGCCCAAGAAAGGGATTACAAAATATTTTCAATTCCACGTTTAATGACATCACTCAATATTCATGCTTGTAATAAAAGCCATTGAAACGTCTAACATTTTCCGATGTTTTTCACGCAATGATACCCATGCTGCCAAGGTCTACTTTTACAAAGACGCCACTTATGATAATGCATTTCAATTGAATGTTGTAAAGAATATCCGTGGTTATTAAATCTAACAAACATGCTCTTAATGAATAATGGATGCATTTAACTAGGCAGCTTAACAAGCTCGGTGAGAAAAGCCTTCCACTTATTAATGCACTCGTACGCCTGTTGTGCCAGTGAGAGCCCCTCGCGATGTGCCTGCTTTGGTGGGACAGGTTAACGCATCGTTTGTATGTCTAATGGTTTTGTTAGCAATATCAGAGACAATCCCGGCGGACACAGGGCGCAAGGCGAGGCTATACCCAGCATATGACGCCAGTACATCGCACGGCACTGGGGGTAATTTCTCATCTCATCTCATTATCTGAAACCGCTTAATCCTATATAGG
>JAZEWT010000002.1:18340289-18354869 GCA_036362905.1 Mordacia mordax | reverse complement strand
GCTGTGAGGCGTCAGCGCTAACCACTGGGCCACCGCGCCGCCCCGAGCCAGAAACTGAACGCAGAATCTTCTTGCTGTGAGGCAGCAGAACTACTCACTGCGCCACCGCACTAATTTAAGTTCTGTGTTCGGAATTGTTGATGTTTCACTTGTAAAATGTACACGAACGTTAATTAATTGTAACGATTTGGTATTTAATTGCGTTGTTAGTAACAACGCACGAACATGCATATAATTAGTTTATTTATTTCGGAGAAACTTCAGACGCATTCACATTTCTGATATAATTTGAAAAATGTTTGCTACTCAGGGTATCATTACAATTGGAGTCGACTTAAAACACTTATTATTATTGTGCCGTTCATATCATTGCACTATGAATCCCTACAAAAGTTACAAATCATCTTAAGATCTGTACCTAGAGGGGGACACGAACATTCAGAACCTTTTAAGAACATATTATTTTTTTACAAGTTGTGGCAGGAATGCTACAAGCCAGTGATAATGTCACCACCTTCACCCATATTTATTATCTATCATGATCTGCATATTTGACGGCACGACTTAAAGCACTTGTTGATTTGCCATTCATATGTCGTTGTTGTTGCTGACATGCCTCTCTCTCTGCACGGCTCTGTGCAACGCTTTGTGACCCTCTGGTGAAAAGAGCTCTAGAAGTCCAAATATTATTACAATTATTCATTATCACCTTGATCGTCCCCCTCCCCTGTTGTACTGTCAACAATTATATTCGCATAATGCATCTACAGTATCCCTCCATGTGGACACTACATCACCACACGGTTTCAGACCTCTTAATCGTCTCTTCCAGTCTGGGTAGGATTGATTGGCTACCGATTATTGCTTCGAAAAGCTGCGCCTGAGGATGCCTCTAACGTGTGAGGTGAAACGTCGCGAGGAGAGGAGAGAGAGCCATCGACGCCGCTGTCCCGAGAGCGCAGTTTTTCGAAGCAATAATCATCATGCATCGAGCCGTGAAAACCTGCATCATTGATTGACTACCGTCACCCTAGCTATCTCCATTATCGGTGGTCGTGGAGGTAGCAGTGAAAGTCACTGAGAGCGGTGAGATGACCATAAGCAATTGGCCAATTAATTCATTATTTTGCGAACATTTCATGTTTTCATCATTTATCATTCATCAACATCATGTATTCCAATGCTGTGGTGATGCTAATCCATTGGGATCTCTAAGCAGAATTATTTGTGGGTGTGTTTCACTTCTTACTTAAACCTGACGCAATTGCTTAATTAATATGCCGTGGAGAGTGAGATGAAACGTGAACAAAATAGAGAGTTAAGGAATTGAGCTCGGTGCATGGCAGAGACAGGGGAGATGTATTTGATTTATTTTATTATAAAAAATTGCAACAAAACTGATATTTCGTGCACTCTCAATTATATAGTATTTACATCATCTTCAGCGATTTGGGCCCTAAAATGTTACTTTGTCTGGTATGCCTAACGCTGCAACTGTTCAGGTAGCACCAAACGTGGCTAATGTTTAGTCATCATCATGATCAATACCCGCTTAATCCTGTGCATGGTCACGGGAGCTCGAGCCTTCCCGGTAGACAGAAGTTGCAAGGCGAGCTATACCCAGGATGTGACGCCAGTACATCGCAAGGCCTTTTTTGGGGAGCAATTTATTGAGCAGGACAATTAACCTGGGCCGCAGCGTATCTTTGGACGGTGGGAGGAAACCGGAATACCCGGCGAAATCCACGCGGGCACGGGGGAAACACGCAAACTCCGCACACAAATCACCCAAGCTGAGAACCGAACCGGAACCTTCTTGCTATGAGGCAGCAGTGCTACTCACTGCACCACCGTGCTTACCAGGGTGCACTCCTCGTTATTGTCATTACAAAAAACGCAATATCTACCCGCATAGTTTTATATGTGTAAAAATCTCAATTAGAATTTGTTAATTATAAGCGTCGTCGACATTTCAATCGCAATTCGTTTCTTTAGCATCATATTAGTGTATGTGAACCTTATAGTATTGTACTTGCAAAGTATATAAAAAATAGAGCTTCTGTGTATATCATCTTAAAGTAAAATATACACATGTGTCTTAAGAATGGTTAAAACCAGAGCAAAGCACAGAAAGTGTAGGTCATTAAAATATGTAATTGACATTGCTCGACCCGTCTAATATACATCTGTGTTGTGTATTGCTTAACAGTGATTGGATATTGCGTGAGACAGGGATGATTACTTTAACTATGCTTAATACCCTTGCAATCTCTGGTTTGTTGAAGAAATATTCTAAATGCATACAGAGGTTACTTTTGACATGAGAATAATCGTCATGGGATATATTTTTAAATTTGAAACTGAAATAATAATGCCCTTCATCTGGGAAAGCTTCGCAAGCATTGCGTCTCGTTTATTAAGGTAACTTCATGGGAATGTTTAACCAATTATTTTAATGAGTGTTTTGTTTGTAGAAAAATAACGGAGTATCTGGGGAAAAAAACATGAGTTTTCCAGTAGTGGGGGAGGGGATAATACTTCCAGAGTCGAAAAAATAGATTGCATCCATTGCTATCTGCTGGCCACCCTGCAGTCAAAGCCTGTACCGCCGAGTATTCTTTAACAGCCTCCCAAAAAAAGGATTAACCAGGTTCTGCCCTAATTAACTCCCAAGTTAAATGAGGTTTGGTGCAAGTATGGTTATTGTAGTGACATCATGGTATTTAAAGGTTCGATCATAAATTATTGATTGGTCAATGAATGCTGACAATGTTTGGAGGATCCATTTATATTGATGGGAACAAGCAGCAATGGATATAGCACAGGCTGTCAATTTGAAGTACAACCTGCCTGTCAGTATGCAATCCCAGAAACCTGTATGTAAAACTGCTGAATATTTTTCAGAGATAAAATGAATTGTGTTTATTTTAAAAGCTATGGATTACATTTTTTATTCTAAATGTCACGCTTAGAGTTAATTTCATAATGCTTCCAAAATCATGGCTCAAAGTGTCTCATTTTTGTCACTTGGGGTGGCATTTGACAAATATCTGGTATACTCAATAGCATTCCCTTCTCAAAGCAGACAGCACGATTTGCAGCTTTGCATTTCTTAATAATATAAAAGACGGGCGGCACGGTGGCCCAGTGGGTAAGCGCTGTCGCCTCACAGCAAGAAGACCCGGGTTCCAATCTCGGCTTGGGTGCCTTTCTGTTTGGAGTTTGCATGTTCTCCCCGTGTCCGCGTGGGTTTTCGCCGGGCACTCCGGTTTCCTCCCACAGTCCAAAAAACATGCTGCTGCATAGGTTAATTGTCTTGCAGACTAAATTGCCCTCAGTGCCCAATGATGGACTGGCACCTCATCGTGGGTATATCCCTGCCTTGCACCCTGTGTCTGCTGGGATAGGCTCTGGCTCACCATTACCCTGTACAGCACAAAGCGGTTTCGGATAATGAGATGAGATGAATAATATGAAAGAGTTGACTTAGTTTGATTCACATTTCCTGTGATGGCTGTTGTCACACGACAAGCCCCCAGCTGTCACGCGTGACGATTGAACGAGCGGTCAACCCGCTCTTGGCATGGGCAATTGTGGCACGGGAACTCGAAATTGGAACACTTCCCAACTGGGGGCGATTGAAGAGTTGGTGCCTTTTGGTGTGGTGTGGGAGATGGGATGAGTCAGTCCCCCAGGAACTCACACTGCACACCAGGGTCAAAAACAAAACCTGTATTTATTTACTAATAGTTACTTAATGTCTGGTTTTCAGGGCAACATTACTATCCTAAGTTCTGTGCATACCCCTCTGTATATGTCCACATATAGTGTGTTATATAACCCTATGCACACTATTTTCACTGATTCCACACGCACACCTGCAGTAGTCTCTCCTCACCCACAACCACACATCCACAGTCAGCCAGCGTTTGTGACGGTTGTAAAGGCTGATGCGGGTAAAACGGAGCTTGCCAGACGTGCACACTTGCAGTCCACTGCGGATGAGTCATGACCATATGTATGCTTCACGCATTCGCGATCATTTCCAAGCCTCTGAAGACATTTAAGGTCATGGTTCTATGAGCCAATTCAGAGTTGGTCACTGATTGTGTTTTCCCTCTCTATTGCCATAGTTTTTCACGTTTCAGTATTGATGCAAAAGGTCAGACTTGAAGACAAATTCAAATAAAAGTTTTGGGTGGTCTATGTGAAGAGGTGATAGTAAGTGGTATGGTTTGGTTTCGAGTATCAGTAAGAAAGTGACCACAGCACTTGGTACAGTACAAGTGGGTAGAGGAGTTGAGATGTGACAATACAGGCAAGACATTTAAATTACTTTCACCGCTGCTTATGGGTCTTTTAGCCTTGGCTTCTTCACCATACAGAATGTCCATAGGTATGCCTCCATTTTGCATTGTTCCAACGAAGTTTGTTCTGATTGGTTGTTACAAATTGTAACATTGAAGAGGCATGATAATACCAAGGTTTTGCACACTTCATTTCTATTGTAATGTCAGTATTTACAAAATACACACTCAAGCTGGAGTATTTCTTGAGAGTTAATTTACTTCAATCCGCGCTATGAAGGATTTGCATTATTTAACTGAGCAAAGTACGATCCAATCAAAGTTGATAATCCATAGATATATATATATATATAACGTGCAAATATTCATTCAATATCGAAGGTATTCAATCAGAGTGAATGACTCTGAGGGGGTGTGTGGGATTGGACACGTGGTTAGTTGGCACCATCCCACCAGACACTGCGCCCCTTATATTATGGTCTCATCTAATCTCATTGTCAGAAACCGCTTAGTCCTGTACAGGGTCGCGGTGAGCCGGAGCCTATCCCGGCAGACACAGGATGCAAGACAGGGATATACCCACGATGGGACACCAGTCCATCACCGGGCACTGAGGGCAATTTAGTGTGCAAGCCAATTGACCTATGCAGCAGCATGTTTTTTGGACTTTGGGAGGAAAACGGAGTGCCCGGCGAAAACCCACGTGGACACTGGGAGAACATGCAAACTCCACACAGAAAGGCACCCGAGCCGAGATTGCAACCCGGGACGGTCTTGCTGTGAGGCGACAGCGCTACCCACTGGGCCACCGTGTCGCCTCATATATTCTGATGTTCTAAGCCAAATAATTAATTAATTAATTAATGCTTTTTAGTTGTGGGAGGAAACTAGAGAACCCAGTGATGCCACATAAAGAAAGGGTGTGAGATTAGGGAGTGGAGCTGGGTTTATTGGATCAATGGCAAGGTTGATCGAGCTGCATGTTTTCAGCATATAGTGGCTTTGTTAAAACTGGTGATGATTTTGCCAGGAGGGAGGAGATGTATTGAGAACAGAAGAGGGCCAAGGATAGAGCCTTTAGGAGCACCACAGCATGGGGGGTTCTAATAGGAAGGACGCCTTGTTTGGAAATGCAGAAGGAGCGTTTATTTGAGGTTAGAAAAGCACCAGGAGATAGGTGTCCCACAAACCATCCTGTACTTATTTAGATGCTCAAGTCAGACAGTGGACAATGTTGTTACAAGCAGCAAAAATGCCTCAGAGAACTCAGTATGAGAGTTATCAATGGTCCGAAAAGTTAATTCACCACACATAGGGGGACAGGTTCAGTAGAATGGTCTTTACAGACACGAGATTGTACTGCATTGTGGAGATTCATGGAGGGTGGGGAATTTTGGAAATTTAGGTGAGGATAACGCCATGTAAGACTTTTTTGAGACAAACAGGTTTGAGATGAGATGGAATTTGCACTGATGTTTGGGCCAAAATTGCAAGGTCAGTTCTTGTACCGTTGCTATTAATCTAACTGGACGTTTATCCTTCCCAGCTATTATTTCATATATATCCATGAGAAAGCAATTGTGAGGAGTCATCTATTAAAGTCGGTGACACCAGAATATTGATACTTTCACTCCTTTGGGCACTCTAAAGAATTGATTAGCTGCAATCACACTACATAACGTGCTGAGTCTTCTTGAATGGGAGCCTCAAATCTCACAGGGAACCAATATATTACAGCAATGTTAGTAATATTAGTTGGCCTATTTCACTGATGTGCGTCAGCTTTTTAAAAAAAACACCAGCTTATTATGTGAAAACTATTCCAGGGGAATGATGGAAAAAACAAAACCTAATGTTCAGAAGGAATATGCTTAGTGAGCACAAACAATATGACAATCAGATGGGGAAGAATTGTGTATGCTAAGAGGGCTTTCTAAGTCAACATGCATTTGAACCAGTCATGATGTACAGCTCATGGTCAAGCCATTGCTGAATGATGATATTCCCAAACTGTATTGGAGATAGGGGTTGTGTGATCACATACTGTACTCCATCACATTGGTCAGTGGGGGTCTGTTAAAGGGAGTACTACTTAGAACAGCAATGGGTATCACTTGCTTTCGATGTTAGTTATGCCTGTGAATTAAACCCATGTTGTTGAGTTCTTAGTGCACTGTGCTATCCTCTTTGCCGAATTGTAAATAAATGAAGGTGTTAGGTTTTTGTAAAGAAAAACAAAACCATCACCCCCTATGGTGTGATTCATTCCTGTTTGCCAAAATGTAATAAGGATAAATAAATGGTTGATAAACTTAGGGATAATCATAACAATTTAAATGCTATGTTGATCAAGACAATAACATTATGGGATGAAAACTTTGAGCGAACCATTTTCTACTGAGACTTGTTCTTAAGAGCTGTACTTTCTGGATAGCAGCATTGCGTATGCCTCTTCTTTCATACATCGAGCCATTCAAACCGACATCAATACATCTTTTACTGTGAACTGAATGGAACAAAAACATTTACAACAAAAGTCATGAAAATATACTGATGTAGGTTTACACAGTTCGATGAGATTCAGAACGACTGGGGATACCTCCAACGTAAAAGGTGAAATTTCGCAAAGGAGAGCGGAGAAGCACTCGATATGGCTATCCTGAAAAACGCTGCTCCGATAAGCAATTACTATGAAAATGAGTTTTTTTTTTCCAAACGGTATTTATTATATTACATGCTGAACGTTTTTCGAGGTAAACAATATCGACAAACATTAATGTTGTGCTCACGAATCTTCAATTATGATGAATAACATGTTTGCATCAATTAAAATGTGTGATCTTTGTGAAACATTTTCTTCTTTTAGAATTTACCGAAAAAATTCTGAATAATAAAATACAGTAGTAGTGGTGCACACGCAAGGCTGAGACTGCATCTAAATGACCAAGAGGGGACATGACCCCGTTCAATATCGGGGAATGATCGACTGGTATGCATGTACACCAATTGCCTTGCTTTAACCTTTCACTAGATTTTTCCACGGCAAACGAAATATATTATTGAACGAAAAAAAATAACTGAAAAAAAAAATGATTACTTGGAAAATATGTGGCAATACATAAACAATATTAAAACTAATGCAAACCTGGGTAGTGGAGGTTAAATGCCGTAATTAACGACTGAGATGTTGCACTTATATGCCGCAATATTTGTTGTTCTCTTAACATGCTGCAGGCTTATCTGACATGAAGGGCATTTTAATCATATGCCTTTCATTCAAAAGCTCTGTGCAGCGCTTTGTGACCATCGGGTGAAAGGCGCTCTCGAAGTGCAATTATTATTATTGATTACTTCGAAAAGCTGCTCGCGAAACGCGATGGAGGGAGAGGGAGCGATCGACTCGGCTGTTCCGAGAGAGAGCCGCTTTTCGAAGCGATCATCACGCATCGAGCCGTGAAAGCCTGCATCATGACAATTGTTATTACATTGCAAATTAGACCAGTGTTAAGTTATATGAGTTAAAATAACTGCATTCTCTATTCCAATAGTCTCTACAGTTCGGAAATGTCTTTGCCATAAGCAACTACTTTATGGCAATTCCTTTACAGGAAATTGTTTCGTATTGGCTGCACATAGTTATACCAAAAGAACAAGGTGGATATTGATCGGAACATCGCAAAGTTGGCATCATGTTGTCACCAGTGATCTTTAAAACTACCTCAAACCCGTCACTCGCTAGTAATTAAGCCAAGATATAGTAGACAGAATTTAATAGCCAATATACACTTAGCGAAAAACATATATCCTAACCATGCTTAAATAGAATGTGTTTCAGATGTCTTGTTGAGCATAATTGTGGATAAAGAGAAGTGTTTTATGTAAATTAT
Source organism: Mordacia mordax (assembly GCA_036362905.1). Taxonomy (NCBI): domain Eukaryota; kingdom Metazoa; phylum Chordata; class Hyperoartia; order Petromyzontiformes; family Petromyzontidae; genus Mordacia; species Mordacia mordax. The sequence continues at coordinate 18,346,675 of JAZEWT010000002.1, read as the reverse complement.
TAACCCTGGAAGCCCTTATAATGTGTATGCTTATAATTTTTGTGGTAATGTATAAGAGTATAAGCAGTACTCTGCAACGTTATGTTATTTTTCACAGCACATAAATTACCTATAAAATGAATGATTTTTGTAATGTTCATATTGACAATTAGTTCCTGCCACATTGTAATGAATCCTTGTGCTATAGAGAGAACTGCATAATCGAGGTGCAGTACATTATCCCCTTCTACCCCTCCAAATGATTGAATTAATTGTCGTGATACGGTCATCATATGATTCGAGAATCATTTATTTATGTGCCTTCTGTTCATTGTTTCTTACGCTTTTTTTTACTACACTGCACTGGCAATGCTGTTTTGCTGTTTCGTTTGTAAAGTTTTGTTTGCCCTATTTGCTTAAGTATAACATCAGCAGGTGATATTAATAGTAGTTTGGTTAGTTTTAAAAAGCATTATTACACGTGTGATCCGACGCATGTGTTTGAACAATTTATAGTGGTTGGTGAATCAGTGTATCGCTGCAACATCTACTTACACAACGTGCCACTATTCATAACACAACGCTTGCCTATAAGGCTCTAGTTCCCTGTCACTATTGCAGAATCCAGGAGAATTGGTCTGGAAGATGTATTGATTTTGTACCATTGCGTGATTTGCTATGATGGCAAGTGAAATATTGCTGAGTAGTGAAATCTCAAAGGTTAAAAACCAATGTAAACTTTTTCTTTAGATGAGCAAGCAGGAAGTTTAAAAGTATCGAACTTTCAGGTGTAATTTTATTTTTTGTCCAGCTGGTATTTCGTTTTAATATACTGTATATTTATAAAGGTAAAGCATCATTTGTGTTCCTCTTGCTAATTGTAACTTGCATAGCAAGTGATTCTAATTGTTCACTAGATGATGCTGACAAAGTGATTAACTAAGCATTAATATTTAAATTCTGCCGTGAACTTCAGGCTGTCAGATAATTCAAGCGTGGCTGTGCAAATTTCTATTTTGAATTCCTGGCATGGTTCTTCACGCTCACACAAGCATGGCTGAGTGCTCATCTCTATGAGTGATTTTGATCCAATAGTGGAAATTCTACAGTCTTATATTGAGGTCCAGTCTATTCAGAATATGACTATTTGGTGGTACTGTACATTCATGGCCTTAACGAGATGAGGGAGTACGTGAACATTTGAGTGACATTTAAACGATCATATTTCCGTGTTAAGTGCTGTCCCAGTCCTATCTGGCTAATTATACCGTAATTGACTTCTGAATCAGCAATTACAGTACTGCCACACTTTAGACCCAGCAGAGACGGATGAATCTAAATCTTTCCAGGCTTCCATTATCCACATATTTAAGGTACACAAGCCCTGCTCTAGTGATACCATCACGAGTATTTAACTTAACATACTTTAGATTTTCACAAATATAGTCGCACGTGAAACGTGAACAAGAAATATTTGTTAACAAAAAAATGTGCTCACTTTTATGCCATTTACAATATGTAGAAGTGGAAATTATGCAATATTGTTGCGTGTAATTGTTAAATTATACGTTTAATGCATAGAGACAAACATTGTAAGATACATATTTTTAACAATGCTGTGTTCATCTTTGTTATTAGACAACATTTTTTTCTAAGCTTTATTTTTAAAATATATACCTTTGTGATGTATTATTTTTCATGCTCTTTACCATAACAAATTCATATTTTAGCACTGAAACATTTAATTGTTTTATGTATTCTCTAATTAACATCAAAAGACTATAAAACCGATTGAGGAATGTCATAATCGGTCTGATTTAAAAAATCAATTAAGCGTCTTTACCACGGGACATGGGTTGAATAGACCATAATAATAGGGTTGTCTTTCTCTAGGTCAATTATTCTGAGTTATGTGTCAAGCACATACTTGACTTAATTGCAGCATATGACGTAAGCATATACTACGTTGGCTACGAATGTATTGCAACAATTAATTAAAAATACAAGTATGCATTGTGAGTGTTATGGGAGCTGTAGGAGGGCTGGTGAGTATCGGCATACTGTGCGATTTATGTTTATGGGATGTAGCGTTTTGGTACAGACTTGAGTTTATTTTGTCTAGATAGAAAAGCAGTCAATATTGTATTTATACTACAGGATAAATATGACCGTGCAATGAAACAACACTTCAAAATGGCTATTAATGCATGTATCTATAATATTTATTTAAATCCATGACGCATCATTCGATTTTAAGTAAACAACTAGAATTGCATCACTCTTATTATAGCTTTGTAAATGGTCAGTAATATATTTATTCCTTTAGAAAGGATCTGCCTTGCAATATCAATACTTTATACGAACATTAAAATTCGTAAAATTTGCCAGAGCTCTGCGGAAGACTTATTGCTTTACCGGCTTTCATTTTGACAATAGGGCATGATGTCTGAGCCCCGTGTTCTGTCACGACAGGCATGAATAAGATGCTTAAGTCAAACACTCACGGAGAGGCAGTGAATGAGGGTCAGAAGGAGAGTGCAAGTGACGAGATTGACAACGTGTCCAGGAGTCCCAGCTCGTCATTATTTCTTCTCGGACGGCAGCAACTGTTATTATTGAGATTCTTCAATATACCTTGCGTGTGCGTTCTTTCTTTACGATAATCTTACTTTCATAAAATGTTGAGTCTATTCATCATAGTTGTTTGAAACATGCCTGTGAAATAAACCTCGGGGCCTTCAACAATAATTTTATTTTGCTTGAATTTAGAACCAGTTAAAGCTTGGGTCTTCTACGAACTACGTACGTTATTCCCATGACCTCTGCCACCACCTCGGACTCAGCTGGGTAGATTTCTATACCCCTAGCAACAGTACAGGGTCTGATATTGTAACGCTGCACGCGGTGACCGCTCCTAAATCAATAGGCACCCCTTGGTGACTGAAGCAGACTGCCGAGATGACGAAAGAAGCTGTTAAGAGCTGTGTGAGTGAGAGAGTAAAGAGGTTCTCTGAAAATGCTCGTGTATAAAATGAAAGTTGACAATGGGAATGAGTCATAATTCAGCCCTTGTACATTTAGGCTTTGTACAAAACACTGACTGTTATGTTTACCTTGTGTTTCGTTTGTGCAATATAGCCACGTTGTTGAATTGCATGAGCAACAAAAAATAAATTTTATTTGTTTTTTCAATGCAACACATTTTGGTAAAATGGTAGCAATAAATGATTAGTGAGTTATTTGTATATATATATGACTCAGATGATATTAACATGCAGAATAATTCATACCGCACTTTTAAAATACATTTTGGTTGAGGTGATGAAATAGTCTTTGTCATGTGGTGTCTCGGTGGGGAACCCTCCAAGGGAGTCGACCTCAGTCGTAATCCCCACCAGACACCCGGGGGTTGACTTTCACATGCGGCCCTGTGGCACCAGCTTCTAGAGCTTCGGCGGCGGCATAACGGTTTTAACATCACTTAGCGATGCACTGACTCAGCCAGCGACAGATGAGCAGAGGCCTTCTGGATCTTTTCAATGTTTTATTCCAACAGCAACATACGGCTGGAGTAGCAGCCCACAACTTACTCCTACCCCCCCCCCCCAACACATCAGTGCTCCTTACATCGTGACACTGCCTCCTCACACAGTTCCCAGGCGAGGTCCCTCTATCGCTTAGCATGCCCGCATTTATATATCATTTTCCTGGCTCCTCCACGTTACGTCACAGGACACGTGCTGATTACGCACCAGTTGACCAATCCCCGTGAGTGAACGCCCTGTCACCACCATCGCCCCCATCGTCGACCAATCCCAGTGAGTGTACGCGCTGTCGCCACCATCGCCCCCATCGCCGACCAATCCGAGTGAGTGCATGCACTGTAGTTGTTTACTGGCCTGTGGGTTGACCCATAGCAACCCTTAGTGCGTCACCCTGGCAACCTCTCGCACATGCACCCGTAACGCACCTGGTCGGTCACGCGTGAGGTTGGACACCACACACCCCCCGATTGGCGTAGAAAGTTCCTTCGGACCTACCACCGCCGACGCACACCCAGACTTGCGCCGCAGCCTGGCACTTTCTCACACAAGCTGGGGACTCATCCTCTCTCTGTCACTTAACCATACGCTCGCCCGGTACACGCCATGGCACCCTCTTCAGCACAGACCACGGTACTCTCTCCAGTACCCACCACGGTACTCCCTGAGGGACAACATAATATTGCGACAACACACACTGAGGAACACACAATCTGCACATTTGTCACCAGCTCTGATGGTTCCCGTGCAGCTCCCGCCTCTGCCGTCACTCCTTCTGGGGTTCGATTAGCTGGGAACCCTCGACAAGAGGCCCCCCTCACCCCCTCCCCCAGCTCCAGTGCTGACGAGGCACTACCGCATTTGTAGCTCCCCATTGCAAATGGCTCTCGGCGGCCCCTGCTTTGGCCGTCACTCCTTCTGGGGTTCGACGAGCCGGGAGCCCTCGAAAAGAGAGCCCCCCCCCCCGCGGCTCCAGTGCCTATAAAGATGCTACTGCTCCGGTAGCTCCCCATTGCAGACGGCTCTCACCCTGGTCAGGGAACCCCCCCTGATGGCAGTTCATGCACGTGATCATTTCCGCTGCTCAGAGCAGTGGGGCGGCCGCACCGCGTCGTCTCCACCGCTCCGCCCGTCGTGTCGCACCTCACTAACACAGCCCAGCGACTCGCCTCGTGGCCTCCCAGCACTTCGCGTCGCCTCTGCTGTGTCGCTCTCTGCCGCTCTCCGTTGCTGCACTCCACGTCTCTCCGCAGGCACTCAGCCAGCAGTGGCACGCAGACACCTCTGTTGCACGGGCAATGGCGCCGTCCAAAACCACTTCATGGCCCGCCGTACTGGCACCACAGCCGCCGCTGGTGGCCTTCTCAGCCCCGCTCGCCATGCTGGTGGATTCTTCACCCGTCTCGCTGACTCCTTACCATACTCGCTGGCTCTTCAACTGGCTCTTTCTCCAGTCGCCTCACGCCGATGCAGGTGCCCCCGCCGCAGTCGCCGCCGACACAGTCGCTGCAGTCTCGGCAGCGCAGTCGCTCTCTCGACCTCTTTCGCCGCTGTGCCACAGTCTCTGCAGTGCAGTCGCTCGCTCTCTCGTTCGCTCCAGCTGCCGCACGCCGCAGTCGCACCCCGCTTGCTGCAGTCTCCAACGTGAGTCCGCATCCCAAATTAGACACCAAACTCTGGTATCTCAGCGGGGAACCCTCCAAGGGAGTTGACCCCAGTCATAATCCCAACCAGACACCTGGGGGTTGACTTGCACGTGCGGCCATATGGCGCCGGCTTCCAGAGCTTCAGCAGCGGCATAACGGTATCACCATCACTTAGCGATGCACTCACCCAGCCAGCGACAGATGAGCAGAGGCTTTCTATATTCTTTCAATGCTTTATTCCAACAGCAACATACGGCTAGGGTAGCAGCCCACAACGAACTCCTACACCCCCCCCCCACACACACATCAGCGCTTCCCAGGCGAGGTTTCTCTAGCGCTGGCGTGTCCGCGTTTTTTATATCATTTTCCTGGCTCCTCCGCGTCACGCCACAGGACACGCGCTGATCACGTGCCGGTCGACCAATCTCCGTGAGTGTAGGCACTGTCGCCACCGTCGCTCCCCGTTGCTGACCAATCCCAGTGAGTGTAGGCGCTGTCACCACCGTCGCCCCCATTGCTGACCAATCCCAGTGAGTGTAGGCACTGTCACCACCGTCGCTCCCCGTTGCTGACCAATCCCAGTGAGTGTAGGTACTGTCACCACTATCGCCGACCAATCCCAGTGAGTGTAGGCACTGTCACCACCGTCGCCGACCAATCCCAGTGAGTGTAGGCGCTGTCACCACCGTCGCTCCCCGTTGCTGACCAATCCCAGTGAGTGTAGGTACTGTCACCACCATCGCCGACCAATCCCAGTGAGTGCAGGCACTGTCACCACCGTCGCTCCCCGTTGCTGACCAATCCCAGTGAGTGCAGGCACTGTCACCACCGTCGCCCCCGTTGCTGACCAATCCTAGTGAGTGTAGGCGCTGTCACCACCATCGCCCCCGTTGCTGACCAATCCCAGTGAGTGTAGGCACTGTCACCACCATCGCCGACCAATCCTAGTGAGTGTAGGCACTGTCACCACCATCGCCGACCAATCCCAGCGAGTGTAGGCACTGTCACCACCGTCGCCCCCGTTGCTGACCAATCCCAGTGAGTGTAGGCGCTGTCGCCACCGTCGCCCCCGTTGCTGACCAATCCCAGTGAGTGTAGGCGCTGTCACCACCATCGCCGACCAATCCCAGTGAGTGTAGGCACTGTCACCACCGTCGCCCCCGTTGCTGACCAATCTCAGTGAGTGTAGGCGCTGTCGCCACCGTCGCCCCCGTTGCTG
>JAZEWT010000002.1:18316766-18335300 GCA_036362905.1 Mordacia mordax | reverse complement strand
AAACTCCACACAGAAAGGCACCCGAGCCGAGAGACTCGAACCCGGGACCTTCTTGCTGTGAGGCGTCAGCGCTAACCACTGGGCCACCGCGCCGCCCTCACCTCATAGTTACACGCATATACACACGACTGCACCCACGTTCTGTAAACATATAAACGTGAGAACTTTGCCCCACTATTGGTAATATAAAGCAGCCTAAGAACCTGCTGTGTTTGTTGAAGTGCCGTGTGTGCACGTGGCAGGCGGGGTGAGTGGTGTTAAGTGTGTGCTCAGTAGGAATTGCTGAGTGTGTGCGAGGGCATGAGCGGACTCTGTGATCATCAGGGTTCTGTGAGTACGCGCTTTGTGACCCTCGGGTGAAAAGCGCTCTAAGTGCAATTATTATTATTAGTACGTTTGGGAGGAGGGCGGCGCGGTGGCCCAGTGGGTAGCGCTGACGCCTCACAGCAAGAAGGTCCCGGGTTCGAATCTCTCGGCTCGGGTGCCTTTCTGTGTGGAGTTTGCATGCTCTCCCCGTGTCCGCGTGGGTTTTCGCCGGGTACTCCGGTTTCCTCCCACAGTCCAAAAGCATGCTCCTGGATAGGTTGATTGGCTCGCAGACTAAAATTGTCCCGCAATGCCTGGCGATGGACTGGCGTCCCGTCGTCGGGTGTATTCCTGCCTTACGCCCTGTGTTTCCGGGATAGGCTCCGGCTCACCGTGACCCTATATAGGATTAAGCGGTTTCAGATAATGAGATGAGAACATTTAAATCAGCATTTATTCGTCAATTATTTGAAAATGATGTGTTCGTGATAATACAACCACATTATCATGTAATTAATGACACTTATAATGCATGATGATTGCTTCGAAAAGCTGCTCTCTCGGGACAGCCGCGTCGATCGCTCCCTCTCCCTCCATCGCGACGTTTCGCATCCTCAGGCACTGTGTGCCTCTAACGTGTGAGACGAAACGTCGCGATGGAGAGAGAGGGAGCGATGGAGGCGGCTGCCCTAAGAGAGCAGCTTTTCAAAGCAATCATCATGCATCGAGCCGTGAAAACCTACATCATTACACCTGTAATGCAATTACATATAGCTATGGAGTGCATTTCTGCTCACAAAATTAAAGGAAATTTTACAGTGTGTCGTTACAAAAAAATTAATACGTGTTTTATCCTGGGTGATCCACTGAGAGAACCCGCTGACCTGCAATCACCCTTAAACAAACTCACCGTATTTGAACAAAAACACTGTGGCCTCAAAGGAACAACCGTAGATTGATAGTGGTACACAAGCATAATTAATGAAAAACATTGTAGCACATTTGTCAATAACACGGCAGTAAAAGAAAAAAAATGTAATAGTTAACAAATTTAATGTTTCAGACAATGGCTCTTCATAGCACATAAACGGTGCTTGGAAAAAAAGACCCAATCCTCAAAACATTACCTATTATACATTTTCTTTTGATGTAGTGTTACTGATGAATATGTGATCAGTTTGTATTTTTTATTTGTATTTATGCACCACAGCCAATACAGCAGCAGGATCACAAACTCAATAGTGATGTTTAGGTATCACTGAATGTTTTACAAAAAGCAATATTAGATAAGGTGTACAATAAGTGTTACAGGTTTTCACAAGTGTATTGCTATTGGTATAAAATAATATCCGTATAAAATATCGTGTCACCTTAAATGTTCCTATTATATCAATGCACTATCTGTAAATTGGGCGGCGCGGTGGCCCAGTGGTTAGCGCTGACGCCTCACAGCAAGAAGGTCCCGGGTTCGAGTCTCTCGGCTCGGGTGCCTTTCTGTGTGGAGTTTGCATGCTCTCCCCGTGTCCGCGTGGGTTTTCGCCGGGTACTCCGGTTTCCTCCCACAGTCCAAAAGCATGCTCCTGGATAGGTTGATTGGCTCGTAGACTAAAATTGTCCCGCAATGCCCGGCGATGGACTGGCGTCCCGTTGTCGGGTGTATTCCTGCCTTACGCCCTGTGTTTCCGGGATAGGCTCCGGCTCACCGTGACCCTATATAGGATTAAGCGGTTTCAGATAATGAGATGAGAGAGATGAGACTATCTGTAAATTGATCATCCTCGGTTTATATTATTTAAGCAATTATTGTTGAATAAATCATTACCACTTGAACTGCTCTAGTATTGTCTAGAGTAACGTGTTTAACTTTCATATAGACCTGAGGAGGGTGTTGGGTAGGTTTGTTGCTAAGGTTACAGGGTGCAGTCTTCACAAAAAAAAACATGAACATTCAAAGCCATCAGTTCGCCTTTTCTTCAAACGTTGTTTGATCAGGCGAACATTCAAGTTTGAATCTGGATTTCTTTAACATCAGTCTTTAGAGTTACATGGGCACATGGATCCAATGAAAGACAGATTTACTTTGAAGCACTGGATTTTCTTTTTCCTCCCTGTGTGAGAAACCACAATCGGGAGCGAGAGCTGTATGAATATATAAAAGTGTGGTTTCTCTTTAATCCTTATATACATACGTGTAGGTTACTGCACCCATATTTGAAAGTTCGTGAATTGACACTGGGGTGTAGCGGTGGTGCAGTGGTTGTCACCCAGTATTAAAACTGCAAACTTAGTTTGAATCCCTGCCCTAGCTAACAGCAGAGACGAACTGATACTGGGGTTACCCCTCCTCCACGAACCTGCATTGACTAACATGGTGAAGTATGGCGGCGATGGACTGGCGTCCCGTCGTCGGGTGTATTCCTGCCTTACGCCCTGTGTTTCCAGGATAGGCTCCAGCTCACCGTGACCCTGTACAGGATATAGGAGCCAGTGTTCGAGATAGGAGTCGGTGTTGTGTCGCAGGAATCCCGCATCTTGAGCTTGCAAGCTCACCGGTTACTTTCTGCCGTAACAATAAACATCTATCTATTTGGCCCGGCGATGGACTGGCGTCCCGTCGTCGGGTGTATTCCTGCCTTACGCCCTGTGTTTCCGGGATAGGCTCCGGCTCACCGTGACCCTATATAGGATTAAGCGGTTTCAGATAATGAGATGAGATGGTGAAGTATGGTCAAACAGATATGGTGTGGGGATGCATTCATCTGCATAGCGGATTGTAAAACACATTTTTATCAACATTTTTTTTTCATTAAAGTGTTCTTGATGTTAAATGAAACATGTTGCATTATATCAATAAACGCATTATGCAGGCGTGTTGTGATGAATACCAGGTTGATTAGTGTGGTATTCTTATTTTATGAAAAAACATTGACAAATATTTTAATATATATTTTTATACATTGGGATTTCTAAAGACCCTAAACAGACGTATATGATTTTTGTACTTTCAGAAAATATAATGGCTTATTTTATACCTAATGGACACAGGCAGGATGTTGCCATTATTCGAAGTGCCACTGTTAGAAACGCCAGGTAAACGAGTTCTAGGTGTATATTGGAGTATATCTGAAGAAGTTTTTATCGTTTTATTCTTGTAATGCTAGTTTTATTTTTATTCTTTTAATTCAGATTATTATTAATAATAATTGCACTTCTAGAGCAATTTTCACCCCAGGGTCACAAAGCACTGCACAGAACTGTGGACAAAATGGCATGTCAGTAAAAACAACGACATGTGAATGGCAAATCAACAACAATAAAGTTGGATAATTTACTGTTTCAACTCTTTGGGCCTACTCGACAAGCTGAGTCTGAAGCCTTCGCCTCATCTCGCAGAAGGAGCATGAGCAGCATTCACCATAGTCGTACCGGTAGTGGCACCTCACTCACCGTATAGCTCACTTCCATGTTCACCCTCACCTCACTCTCCCCTCATGACCCTCCTTATCTTATCTTTTTACCCTCATCAACCAACCTTTTCCTCCCTCACCTCGCCGCCTCTCTGCACTGTCTTTCCCCATCTTCCTCTGTCCTCACCAACTGCTCACCTCATTTATCACACCACCGTATCTCATTTAACTTCTCATCTCATTGTCTGAAACCGCTTAGTCCTATACAAGGTCACGGTGAAGCCGGAGCCTATCCCGGCAGACACAGGGCGCAAGGCAAGGATATACCGACGATGGGACGCCAGTCCATCGCCGGGCACTGCGGGGCAATTTAACCTGCGAGCCAATTAACCTATGCAGCAGCATGCTTTTGGACTGTGGGAGGAAACCGGAGTGCCCGGCGAAAACCCACGTGGACACGGGGAGAGCATGCAAACTCCACACAGAAAGGCACCCGAGCCGAGAGATTCAAACCCGGGACCTTCTTGCTGTGAGCGACAGCGCTAACCACTGGGCCACCGCGCCACCCTCATTTTACTTCTTCACCTTTTAATTCATCTCGTCATCCTCTCCTCACCTTCCTTACCTTTTCACCTCATTGTCAACGCATTACGTTCTTACCTTCCTAACAATCTATTGACCACATTTAAACATCCTCTGTCACTTACTTTGCATCCTCCTCCTCACCCCTTACCACTCTCATCACTTTGCACCACACTCACTTAACTGTTACCATTCTCTCAGTAATCCTCTCCTGACTGTCATTAATGGAGTGATTAACCGTGAGTTAATCACTCCATTAACTCACCACGGCACGGGGGACACGGTACGTGGTACTGCTGCCTCGCAGCAGGAGGGGTCCAGGTTTGGCTCCCGGTTTCGGTGCCTTTCTGTGTGGAGTTCATGTGGGTCTGAGTTGGTTAGCCTGCTGAGTAAATTGCACCCGTGGGAAGTTCCTTGTGATGTACTGGCATTGCATCCTGGGTGTGGCCCAGATTGCGATGCCTTGCGTCATGTGTCTGCCGGGGTGGGCTCTGGCCAATCATGGCACTGTGCAGGACTGAGCAGGTTTAGATGCTGACGGACACCACCTGACATTACCTCACTATCTAACTACTCATCCCTTATTCATTCACCACATCAGCACTTCAATAATGATCACCTAAACGCGCACAGCTCTCCTGAGCCTCTGCCCTGAATCACATCCCACTATCCCCAACCTTCTTGCCAAATGCTATCAAATGGTGATATTTTACCACCCTCATTACATCCATCAGGGTGCTTGATACAAAAGGCTCATTAACCTGCCCACGACTGATTTCCATACCCCCATCTCTGTATTATGCCCTATATATCGGCCGCCCAGGAAGCAATCAATTAGGCCTTTTGCAGCTCAGCGTTGCTCGCGGATAAATCCACTGGTCAGTTTCTCACCAGCATCCACATTGTCTGCAAATCAAACTGACATTACTCTGCTCAATTTGTGCTCTCTGAACACCAAAAAAACCCCATTCATTGCTGAGCTGATCTTGGACAACAGTCTGGACCTGCTCTGACTAACTGAGGCCTGGCATCATCAAGATAATTTTCTCACATTTATCAGGTTCCACCAGGGGACTTTTACTCCATCATAAAGCTCGTTTCCATGGCCGTGGTAGTGACCTTGCCGTTCACCACAGTGTCATTGCCAACATCCGTCTGATTCCATTACCCACTTTCCATTCATTTGAGCATATGTTTATGGATTGTAGGTCGCCTGAACTTGTGAAGTTAGTGATGCTCAACCGCCCACGTGGAGCCACGACTTATTTTGTTAATGAACTGTCAGGGCTGCTTTCTAAGCTATGTCCCAGTTCTGAAAGGATCCTGATGCTCGGCGACTTCAACATCCATATTGACTCTTCAAAGAGCCCCCTTGCAAGGGATCTCATGGCTACTCTAAACTCATTTGGCTTCACTTAACACGTGCCATCTGCTACTCACAGATGCAGCCATACTCTCGACTTTATTTGTCATTGGGGCATATCAGTAAACAACCTGTCCATCACTGATCCTGGTCCGTCTGATGACTCCACTGTGTGGTTTGATCTTCAAGTACTACCTACAATGTTTATATCACCAAGCGCCAAATCCAATTCAAAAACCTTAATGGCCTCACTCGAGACATATTCACCACAGCAATCAGGTGGAAAACGATCCCCCTGGTATACTATTGAACTCCTGGACCTCAAGGTGAATGTACGCAGGGCCGAATGGATTGGTAGAAAATTTGGCTTTACTCTCCATGCTCAAATCTAGAAAGTCCAGCTACTAGAAGGCAATTCACAGCGCCCGTACCAACTGCTTTTCCAGCATTCTGGCTAATGCCTGGGACAAGCCCAACATCCTATTCTCGACCATCCATCGGCTCCTTCATCCAATCACTTACTTACCCTCATCTCGCTTCATTAATATAGGCCAGGCAGATCAATTGATTCAGTTTTTCTAAAAAAAAAACAAACAAAGCCCACCGCATTGCTACCCAGTCTCAACCTCCAACTAATACCATAACACTTGTTTCTTCTCCTACCCCTTTCTCAAAACTAGTGACATTTTCTGAGTTATTGGAAAATCTAATGTCTCTTCATTAGTTACCAGATCTTAGCCTACAAACTGCTTCCTGGACCCCTTCCCATCCATACTCATCACGGCAAATTTGAAGTCCCTTGTCACCTTCGTCACTAATCTCTTCAACACCTCATTTCTCTCCAGCATTGTTCCCCCATTATTCAAATGTGCCGCAATACCCCTCTGCTCAAAAAGCCTGGCCTTGATCGCAATATCCCAGATCGTTATTGCCTCATCTCCAATTGAACATTCTCTCAAATGTCCTTGAGCATGCAGTAGCCATGCAAATCCAGAAACACTTCCCCAACAATGACTTCCTCGGTGCCTTCCAATCTGGGTTCAGATCCGGCCATAGTACTTTAACTGCTCTGGTCAAAGTAGTTAATGAATTACTTGTTGGTAATAATGAAGACTTGCCAAGTATTCTTCTCCTCTTGTACCTGAGTGCAGACTTTGATACCGTTGACCACCCCACCTTACTGGAGCAACTAGAGGGTATAGGGGTCTCTGGCTATCCCTGCACTGGCTGAGATTTTACATCTCCAACCGTACGGAGTTCGTCACCATCGGAACATGTAACTCAGAGATACAGTCTGTTTCATCTGGAGTTCCTCAGGGTTCATTCCTTGGCCGATTCCTCTTCAGCATCTACATAAAACCACTTGGCCATATCCTGCACAGCCTCAATCTCAGCTACCATTGCTATACCAATGACATCCAAATCTATATCCACGTACAGCCATCCATCAATGCGTCTTGTCTTTGCGTGTCGTCCTCACTGTCAACTGTGCAGGCCTGGCTCAATTCACATTTCCTAATTCCAAATGGTGACAAAACAGTAGACTTGCTTGTCAGAACCCCACACCAATTGTCCAAGGCTGAACCTATCCAATTGATGCTTGAGGACCAGACCATTGAAGTTGCTAAGACAGTCCGGAGTCTAGGTGTGACTCTAGATTCCTCACTGAACTTCGAGATACACATCAACAAGGTGACAAAGGTAGCCTATTTCTATCTCAGAAATATAGCCAGATTGCACAACATCCTGTCATCCTCTGATGCTGAGAAGCTAATACACATCTTCATCTCCTCACGAATCGATTATTGCAGTGCACTACTCCCTGGCATTCATTTCTACCTGATCAATTGTCTCCAACGTGTGCAGAATGCGGTTGCTGGAGTCCACACTGGCACACCAATCCCCAGTGCTGATGTCTTTTCACTGGTTACCGGTTAAATACAGGATTGAATTTAAGATCCTCCTCCTTACCTACAAGGCTCTCACTGGCGCAGTCCCGACATACATCCGTGACCTACTTCAGACAGCCTCCTCAACACGACAAATTCGATCCTCTTTAAGCGGGCTTGCTGCATGTGCCCAGATAGCACCTCCATTCGATGAGTGACAGAGCCATCTCGCACACTGCTCCCACTCTGGAATGCCCTTTCATTGTAGATTCGATCAGCTGAGTCCTTCAGCATCTTCAAATCTTGTCTCAAGACTCACTTGTCCGTAAGGCTTCCAAGTCCTCTGGCTAGGGCTGTTAATGCGGCTCACTGTTGTTATGCCGGGATGATAGCTCGCCGACCTGCGCTTGCTCGGGAATATTATCATTTTTATTGCTTATTTTATGTCCTATAATTTATTGACACTATTTGACTTTCAGTTGAACTGTCTTGATGTTGTTGTTGACATGCCGTTCTCTCCACAGCTTTGTGCAGCACTTGGTGGCCTTCGGGTGAAACGCGCTTTAGAAGTGCAATTATTATTATTATTACATCCGTGATCTACTTTAAGCAATCTCCTCAACGTGACAACTTCGATCCTGCAATGCATGCTTGCTGCATGTGCCCAGATTGACCCTCCGTTCGATGGGTGATAGAGCATTCTCTCGCACTGCTCCCAGGCTCTATAACGCCCTTCCATTGGAAATTTGGTCAGCTGAGTGCCTGGGCATTTTCAAATCCCGTCTCAAGACTTAATTGTTCTATAAGGCATTGAAGTCCTCTGGCTGGGACTGTTGATGCTGCTCACTATTATGCTTGATGATGGCTCGCTGTAGACCTGCGCCTGGTCATCAATATGTATTCCTTCCTTTATTGTTTAACATTTATTTTATCTGTTATTTTGTGTCCATTGAGTTGTAGACATTATTTTACTTCCATTGATCTACTCTGACATTGTTGACATGCCATTGACAGCTCTGTGCAGTGCTTTGCGACCCTCGGGTGAAAAGCGCTCCAGAAGTGCAATTATTATTATTAAACTTAAACTCAAAGATAATTTATTATGTGACTAATTTTATTCATGTTTGTAATAAGCCTCCAGTCAAAGTCGTGGTGATAGCATTATTCCACATATTGCTGCTTAAAGCTTTGGCTGCAGCATCTGAAATATGCTGAAGGTTTAGCATGTGTATCAATTGTGACGTACTGTATAGCAACAGGCGAGATATCACATTCTTAAACATACTTAATTTGGCTATGACCTTGTCTTAAGAATACATTTTTTGAAACTTGAGATTATTTTCGGGAATTACACTATATTTTTACGATGTAACATCAACAAAAAACAGTGCAAAATTTAGACATTCAATAATTTTGAACAGTGACATATCAGCATATCTTAGTGGTTCAGTAAAGTACACTTATCATACCAAAAATGTCTAAAAAAAATTGTGTTTTGAGAAGTTTTCAGATTGACATGGAGATCAGATTAGACTCTTTGCCCATTCACGTTTGTCAGTAAGTCAGACTTTTAATGAATTGAACAATCTATTTCTTGAAATGTCACAATTATGTTTTCTTTAAAAGCAGTCTCATGGATGCACGTGTTGAGTAAAAAAATGGCTGGTATAGTTTTATTTAACTGGTTATGCAATAAACTGTTTCTGTTTATACTGTACCAATCTGCACTGACCAGCATGGCCATTAGTGTGAGGACGTTTTCATCTAGTGATGGATTTGCATAGCTACATTATTTACAAACAACCATGTATTTCCCTGATAGAGTAAAGTTTGCAAGATAAACCGCTTCATAGCATAAGTAGTGCATTAAACTGTGTATATTTCCCCTATCCCAAGGTCCAAAATATAATTCATGGACAGTTTCTATTTGCATAGAAAATAATAATCTGTACCTCATGTGATGTGTACACAGCGCCTGCGTGTGTATTGCAAAAATACTTTTTTGGATGGAAATGCAACCAAATGAGAATGTTTACATATTTGAAGACAATCTATTTTCATTAAGTATTGGAATGAATTAATGTCTTTGTTGCCAGGGCAGTGACGTATGTGCAGTGCATAGAAGATGTGAAAAACAATTTATCATGTGGATTCTTATCATTCCTGTCCTTCATAGCTGTTAAATATAACAACTTATTTCAGGAAGCCAGGTAAATTATTTCCATGTTTATTTTGTTGGTTCAACTGGGTTACTAAAATTTTAATTAGGAGATTCACGACAAAGTGTGGCCCGCCAACGTGAGATTGCAAATTACTGCATTGCTTCAAGTGGCACTTTGCAAAAGTAAATGGTCACATGATACATTGCTTGGTTATGCATATATTTTGTTCAGTTCTTGTAATAGAAGATGTGATAGCTGCATTGAAAATAGGTTAATTTGTGTCGTTAAATCAGTACTTGTGTTTCATTTACATATCTTTAAGCTTGAAAGTATCAGTGGAAGTAGATTTCAAATTCAGCGTTTAATATTTTGTATGTAGTGTATACTGTATTTTGGGGGAGTGGTGCTGCAATTGATAGCACACTATGCTGTGAACTTATTGACCTGTACTATAATAATAGGCCATGTCTAATTTCATTGAATAGTGATATATAAACCAATTCTCTCTCCATCCTTACCAACCACCACTGACCAGCATGGTGAAGTATAGTAAATCAACTCCAACAACTGATATTGTAATTTTACAATACGAACGAAATTAGGCGACTAGCAATGGCATATATATCATGATGATGATGATGACGTAAAGTTTTGTGGACGAGTAGTTGAGGTTAATCGTGTAAAGTTAGGAGCTGCCCTGCTCTTCCACTTTGCATTTTGCAGTAAGTGGTGATATGTAACACGGTCTATTCCATTTCATCATCATTGTCATCATCATCATCATCCATGGTCAATCCACTTCTGGATAAAGATCTCCCCAAGATGCTGCCACCACACACGATAGTATGAAATAATACTTCACCTAGCACCTGAGTACAAGCTTATTGCATCACTCTGTGTTCTCAGTCTATGTCCTCTCAGAAATCACTGCATTTCCTAGCTGCCACTCCATCATTATTCTTGGCCATTATAATATATGCAGGCCAAGCAACACTCGAGCACAGCGTGAATCTGTCGGGGACCACATCGAGTCGGTCTCCAAGGCAGCTTTCCCTCGCCATCGGCACCAGGGACGATGACAGCAAGCTTCTCAATTTTGCATCAACTTTATTAACACACTAAGCGAACTCTCTCCAATATGCCAGTACATCAGCGCCGAGCCGCGCCCTTCCGTTCGAACAGCCCGTTGTTCTTCCTCATCAACATCATCAGCGTGCCGAGCTCCCAATCACCGTCTTGCCAACCCAATGCTAGTCGTCCCTTATATAACCCTGTGGCGTGACCGGGGCTCTCCACACACACAGGGCATCCCTTAGCCCTTTTTCTGGCCAACCGAGGAAAAAAACGGCCAAAGCCGGCCCGTTCCAGAACTTGTTTCGGGGGCACTACCATCTTACACCCATTCCTTGAACACTACGCCCCCCCTCTCGGTCGACTATGCCCCAGCAACAGCACCCCGTGATCTATTATCCCAGCCAATCCTATTGCTGCTCTCTCTCCAGCTCAAACCCCAGGCGTGTGTGCCAAGGTGCACTCAGCCTGGCACCGCACGGAACCCAGCACCGTTCATCATGCACGACACCCCCCCCCTTACCCCATGACATCGCGACCCCCCTCTCGGCCCGATCGCTGGGTGTCGGTGTCCGGGTGCCCCTAGCCTGGGACCGTGGCAGAACTTGGCGCCACAAACCTATTTCTGGCACTGCTGTAATTTAGCGCAGTATAGCTGATAACCGATCAAGTGCACAGTACGGCAACAAACCTCTTGCATTTCTCGTTCCATACAGCAGATGCATTTCTCAGTGAGGCATTGTATAATATTTGCATAGCAGGCTTTCAGGCTGAATATGTTGAGCTGGCAGCTTTCTTCATGGCTGGCGCATTTAAATACCATACATAAAGTAGTAATTGAAAAATTAGCGAGGGAGCTTAATGAATGAATGAATGCTAACCAATTGTTATCGTGACACATGCATCTGTTGTGAAGGGACAGTCTTCGTCTTAATCCATTTCTATTGGTTAGATGTCAGTGTAGTTCAATGTTGTTTAGGGGGAAAAACGCAACCTTTTGATATATTTAAACAATCTATTTGCCCTGATTTATTAATGTTTTCATTTCATTGTAGACATCGGTGGCAAAATTGGAAGAATAAATGGATTTTATGCCTTTGTAGTTGTCATGGATGGTGGTTTTAACTCTACTGTGGTTAAAAAAAATAAAAACAGAAATATATTTACCAATCCGTCCTAGTGAAATTAAAATAATCAAATATTTGTAACGATTTTAACCTCTTTTAAATAATGAAAATGCACTTTTTAAATTGTAGTTAGCTTCGTGTAAGTACTCATTCATTTATACATATGCAGCGTATTATATTTCATAGTGAGGGTGGAGGACTTTCTTTTAAATCAATAATTGAAGCACCAAGCTATATAGGTTATCAATTTTAAACATCCATTCAACTGGGCTGGAAAATTAATATTCATGCAAAAGTGTTTTAAAGACATTGTAAATAAAATATGCGCATTGGTTATTTAATTCCAACGATTATTTGGCCCTTTTCACTGTATGGGAAATATTATTGTTTAATAATAATAATAACAATTATGGGAAATATGTTCATTATAAATTAGAATACATCAAAGCAGGGACTATATTTCTTTCAGTAATGGTTTTCAACGAGCTAATAATGCAACGTGGAGATATAATGTATCATTCGGTGAACTTTAAGGCCTTAAATAAATAAATTCTTACTTCGGTGATCACGCGAATTATATTTATATTTGCAGTAGCATCATATAAATATTTTACTCAAACTTACTAGAAATATTTCTAACTTTGTAGATTGCTTGATGGAATTAAAAGTAAATAAGGCACGCTGGTTATCCTGTCTTGTATAATAATTGGTGCCTTTACAGCTAGGAGCAACAACACTAAATAATTCTAAGCATTTACTCTACCAGAATTTAAATTGATGTCTCTAATTTAGTATAGCCGTAGTAATAAATATGGTTGTCATTTCATTCATGCCACTAGGTTGGTGGCATTGGTTTCGCACGAGTGAGCAGATATCATCATTATCAATACCCGCTTAATCCTGTACAAGGTCACGGGGGGGGGGGGCTCGGAGCATAAAATAATAATAATAATATTTGCACGAAAAGAGTGCTTTTCACCCGGTGATTACAAAGCCCTGCACAGAGCTGTGGAGAGAACGGGATGTCAACAACAACATCAGAGCAGATTAATTGACAGTCGAATAATGGCTATAATTTAAAGGGTATAAAGTAAGCGATAAAATTAATTGTAAAACAAACGAAGGAAGGAATAAGTGTTCCCGAGCAGGCGAAGGTTGGCAGTGAGCCATCATCCCAGCACGACTACAGTGAGCCGCATCAAAAGTCCTTGCCAGAGGACTTCAGGGGGTACAAGGCTGGGGAATACCCAGGATTTGACGCCAGTAGTTCGCAGGGCACACTTATTTGGGCAATTTACTCACCAGGCCAATTAACATAGCCAGCAGCGTACGTTTGGACGGTGGGAGGAAACCGGAGTACCTTGCAACAACCCACGTGTACTCAGGGAGTACAAGCAAACTCCACACAGATATGTACCTGAGCAGGGAGATGAACCAGTGGAATTCTTACTGTGGGGCGACAGCGCTACTCACTGCACCACCGCAATGTTTCAAAATCCATAATTTCATGTTTTTAAAGTGATGGCTCAATGTGGAATATATCTACAAAAATTTAATTGGTCTGTTTTTCTCATTATTGTAAATAAAGGATTGTAAACAAAATATGCTATACTAAAACATATATACCTTTGTTTATTATTCAAATAAGGTGATAATAAATATATAACCCCATCTGCCAAAGTGGTTAAATGTAAATTTGGTCTTAAAAATAGTGCTACAATAATGACTCCAAAAACTGTAATGATGTAGGTTTTCACGGCTCGATGCATGATGATTGCTTCGAAAAGCTGCTCTCTCGGGACAGCCGCGTCGATGGCTCTCTCTCCTCTCCTCGCGACGTTTCGCCCCACACGTTAGAGGCATCCTCAGGCGTACTACGCCTGAGGATGCTAACGGCACATGACCCTAGAGTCTGTTAAGATTATATACGGGGATTTTTGCTTATGCATTGACAATGTTTTATATTTGTTAGGCTCAATGCCATAAATGCTATACATTAAAACACCAACGTGTCGCAAACTATATATAGTTGTATAAGCTCCAAACATTTATTCAGGGGGTAAAATGTTGTGTATAGATGTTTGAAAGGTAGTAAGTATTTTTGTCATCATGTGGTGGTGGTCATTTGCATTTTTCTCCAGTACCTCCGTTTTTTTCCCTGCACTCATGTGCGCATGCATTCCAACACTTGGCCACGTCGATGAGCTATCAATTATGGCTAGGTCGCCTCTGAAAACGAGCTATTAGCTCATTGGGCTTGACATGGTAAGTATAATAATAATTTAGTCTTTGAGTGAATGGTGTTAGGTCATGAAAACCGGTGTGTAGAGAATACAACAAGTGCCCAATACTGAAATTGATACTTTAGTATGTAAGTTTTTATCACGACCATCCGAGCCTTCCCTCACTTATGATAGGCAAGCATGTGGCATATGTCATGAGTGTGTTGGTGTATAACACAGGCCTTGGGTGCCACTTATAGTAAGTACTGTAGCTTTGTCTGTATGGTAGGTGTAGCAGTAAAACATGCAAGATACACCTCTAGCTCCATTAAAATGCATCCTCAGACTGCGCCTGAGGATGCCTCCAACGTGCTTCAGTCCATCAACAGGCTTAAAATGTGCTATTTACCCACACGCCACCCCATATTAAATAATATAATGCATGACTGACCTTAACGTTAACCCTAACAATTACTTGTTTTAACCTCTGCCATTTTTCTCTGCACATTATTCTCATCCTATTGCCTGGTAAAATAAATATAGGCTTCTTATATATAAAATGTACGCTTGTCTGTCAACAATATAGCTTGCGGTTTGAAAAGGATATACTGGTCTAGATTTTTGTTTAGCTCTTCATGATTGATAATTAGTCCTAAAATTATCTGGGTGCTATTTTTTACAGACATTGGAATTTCTAGTTAGGATTATATTGGGTTCGTTGCAACTGTGCCAAGATCACTTATTAAACACGAAATGTTACATTAAGTAGAACCCTTGGATTGCATTAAACCGCATTTAGAATGGTTAGCAGAGAAGTAAAAATTAGCTCGAAACACGCTACGCCTTGCTGAAAACATCCAAATATTTCCATCAAGTAAATAATTCATACTTGTGACTAACATTTCAACTAGCTTAATTTGAATTAAAAATGTAAGTGCCGTGCAGATGCACAGGAAGGGAAAAATACATAAATTAAATATCGTTTCTGCAATTAAGGAAATGTTCGCAGATTTCTTACTTATTCATAACCACTCTAATACATATTCAGAAACACCAGCTTGTAAACAACTCTTCATAAATATATGTATCTGTACTGCCGACACAGGATACGGTCTACACAGGATAGGCTGGTGAACGTTGGTATGCACGCAGAGTCGGCTCTTGCAATAAAAGGTGAACATTTCTCTATGGCCTTCAGGCACAAAACCTTAGTACCAAGTGCTCATTGGCTTGGCAGTGCACTTTGCAGTATCGTAAAGCAGCATTGAAACAAATCTGGTCCAGACCTTTCACGAGCAGAGTTATTGATTAATGTTTGGTATATATCTCACTTTGGGTGCTCAGTGTTATCCGATCGATAATACCTTGTGGCGGTTTTATTCCATTACTATTGATTGATGACTTGGTAAAACCTGGTCAAACTTCCTGAATGTGGTTTGTCATGTCCATCATATTAGTAGCCTTTGACATGTATAATGCTTGGCTGGAAACTTTAAATTGGGGTGTGAAAATGTATTGGGTTTAGGCGGTGTTCTGCCTTTTCAAATTATATCAAACATAATAAAACTACATAACCGATCATAGTGGACTTGCAGCCGTTTTACTGCTACGTATCAAATTCGGGGAGAAGGTGTTCACCAAGTAATACCCGCAGTGGTTTCATTCTCCCAGATGAAACGTGTCCTCATGAAATGTTGCTGTATCTAATATTTAATTACTGTAAACGACTGAATTACACAGTACATTATGTTTAATGAGGAATTTAATAACCAGGTTATTTTTGATACATTACCATGGTTTCCTGTGCTGACTCGTTACAGATACATTATACAATTTTTGAATCAGATAGCAAATTCCCATAATTATACATGTAATCACTGACCACTGCACAGCTGGATGATGGCCTCTCTACCAATGCACGTTGTGGGGGTTATTTGACCATACTTCCCCACACTGGTCAGGCAGATTGGTCAAACTAAGGAGCATTTTTTGGAGTCTATAAGTACACTACAATAAGTAATATATTTTTTTACATGGCTCAACAATTCACCTCAGAATCTGTATCACCTATTAAGCTCTATCATGTTTAGCTTCAGAGGTATAACAAGAACAGTTTGTGCTTCGGGTGATTTGGTCATAGTTAAATATCCTTAATTCATATTATGAAATAAACACTTTATCATTATAAACACGTTATGGTTAACACTTTAAGATAATCTGTTTACAGGTAGCAAAATAACATTAATTGTGAAAATCAAATTAGCTTAATATTTTCTGTATGGTTGTCTACTGTTTTAAATGTCAGTGTTTTATGCATGGGGTCGGTTCTTGTCTTTGTTGGTGATATACAAGCTTCACACTTTAATGGCTGGGGTCACTGTGCAGGTCAGGGGTCGCAGTCACTGTGGGTGTTGTGGGTGCCTAGACATCACCAAAATGCGACTCAAATCAAGTTTACATGTTTAACCGGGTGAGATCTTAAGAGGCTAGGATAATATCATTTGTAAGAGTGACCTGGGTCATCAAAATTCTCAAAGAAAAAGACATAAAAGAAAAGTGCAGCACTGAAGCGACTTGACATCCGAGCAAAACAACTGACAGCTCAGAGGTACCCAACATTTTTTTGACAGGTTATATATTTGATCGTGTGTTTTTATGCCTTCAACAGAGTAAAATAGATGCCGATTATGCTGATGACAGAAATGTTGATTGCACATTAGAGCACAATCCGCTTGCTCAGTACAGTCAGTAACCAGCCATGTAATGTGTATTATATGGTTCAGAACATTCCTTCTCTCTCATTCGCTATGTTTTCGCTCTGGCTAATGAATGTATTAGTAAAGGAAAGAGGAATGCTCGACACTGCTAGCCCAAAAGAGCCAGCTTTTGAGAGCAATGCTATTGCTCAGGAACAAAAAGTAATTTGCATTTCTAGAGCTCTTTTCATGCAAGGGTTACAAAGCGCTCACAGAGCTCTGGAGAGTTAACAACCTCAGAGTAGATCATCTCATCTCATTGTTAGAAATCGCTTAGTCCTGTACAGGGTCACAGTGAGCCGGAGCCAATCGCGGTAGACACAGGGTGCAAGGCAGGGATATACCCACGATGGAACGCCAGTCCATCACCGGGCACTGCCGGCAATTTAGTCTGCAAGCCAATTAATCTATGCAGCAGTATGTTTTTGGACTGTGGGAGGAAACCGGAGTGCCCGGCGAAAACCCACGCGGACACGGGGAGAACATGCAAACTCCACACAGAAAGGCACCCGAGCAAAGATTTGAACCCGGGTCCTTCTTGCTGTAAGGTAACAGTGCTAACCACTGGGCCACGGTGCCGCCCCAGAGTTTATCAATTAACTACAATAACAACCATAAATCAATGATAAATAAAAGAAGGAAGAAGCGCTCCTGAGCAGACACGGGTCAACAGCGAGCTATCATCCAAGCACACAGCAATTAGCAGCATAAACAGTCCAGCAGGAGTACTTCAAGATTTTACGAAAGAAGTGAGTCTTGAGATGGGATTTAAAGATGCCCAGGCACTCAGCTGACCGAATTTCCAATGGGAGGAGGTTCCAGAGTCTGCGAGCAGTACTTGGCTACTCTCTTGACAATCCACACAGACCTCCCACAGTACCTCGCTACTCTACTCACAATCCACACAGATCTCCCACAGTACCTCGCTACTCTACTCACAATCCACACAGCCCTCCCACAGTACCTCGCTACTCTACTCACAATCCACACAGACATCCCACAGTACCTCGCTACTCTACTCACAATTCACACAGACCTCCCACAGTACATCTCTACACTACTCACAATCCACACAGACCTCCCACAGTACATCTCTACAGTACTCACAATTCACACAGACCTCCCACAGTACCTCGCTACACTACTCACAATCCACACATACCTCCCACAGTGCCTCGCTACACTACTCACAATCCACACAGACCTCCCACAGTACCTCGCTACACTACTCAGAATCCAGACCTCCCACAGTCACTCGTTACTCTACTCACAATCCACACAGACCTCCTACAGTACCTCGCTACACTACTCACAATCCACACAGACCTCCCACAGTACCTCGCTACACTACTCACAATCCACACAGACATCCCACAGTACCTCGCTACACTACTCACAATCCGCACAGACCTCCCACAGTACCTCGCTACACTACTCACAATCCAGACCTCCCACAGTCACTCGCTACTCTACTCACAATCCACACAGACCTCCTACAGTACCTCGCTACACTACTCACAATCCACACAGACCTCCCAGAGTACCTCACTACACTACCCACAATCCACACAGACCTCCCACAGTACCTCGCTACACTACTCACAATCCACACAGACCTCCCACAGTACCTCGCTACTCTACTCACAATC
>JAZEWT010000002.1:18267841-18281681 GCA_036362905.1 Mordacia mordax | reverse complement strand
GGACACGGGGAGAGCATGCAAACTGCACACAGAAAGGCACCCGAGCCGAGAGATTCGAACCCGGGACCTTCTTGCTGTGAGACGTCAGCGCTAACCACTGGGCCACCAAGCCGCCCGAGACAAAAATGGATGAACGTAATTTTAATAGCTAAACGCAAATTAGCTTTATATTCACGTTGCATCATAGTCCAAACATTCCTTTGAAGAATTGGGAGAAATAGTTTTTCTAATTGCAATAGCATTTCCAAAGGCACATTGTCATTGATCAAATGCTGTCCATTACGTTTCATATGCTCAAACTGACCATTCATATTGCAAATGAAGGTCGTGCAAATACAACATTTCATTCGACCGTATTAATTCTGAACGAAGTGCAAATACGGTGAGCATCACTGTATTTGTGAGCATGTATGCGGACATTTAAAATAACTAATTTTAAACATTGTTCTTTCATTTCTTATTCTGACAGCTTATTACCCCATCGGAAAATGAGTATTCTGATCAATTAATCATGTATAAGAGCTTTGAGATTTCCTTTCAAGTCTTTACACATGAGACAAGAATAGCCATAGTTACATATGGACAACTATGTTTTATATCGAAGTTAAAGATAATCATTTGCATGTATCTATCACTTGATTGCTACAGCATCTCCTAGCGGCTGCATAAGATAAACAACAACAGCAGTCTCAATGTCATCAAGGCTAACATCGTGGAATGGAAGAGAAATAAAACAAAAATAATGAAAAGAACTTCACAGTAATGAAGATCTGTAGATGAGATACACACAACGATTCAGCTCATGACTCACAACCATAAACCGACAAGTTTATTAAAAGACCTCGGGCGCCCGAGATACTCTGCACTTAAAACCCAGGAACCATGGATGCCCAACCTCGACACCTATGGGGCAAGGTGGTTCAGAACTCTGGAAGTTATCAATATTATTTTAAACGGAGTCCTATGGGAAACTATAATCCAGTGCAGAGGGGCCAACATGCATCGAACGTGATCTGAAGAAGGTATTCTAGTGAACACCCTAGCAGCTGCATTCTGAAGACCCTGTAGCTTATTCTGCACCTTCTTAGCCACACCAGGGAGCTAAACTTTGCAGAAGTCAATGCGAGATTAAACGAATGTATGAACTAGCTTCTCAGCATCTGAAGCCAGAGACAAGGGTTTCTGATATGGGACCTTGTGACCCTTGGGTGAAAGGCGCTTTTTAAGTGGAAATATTATTATTGTAATCCTAATGATATATTTAACATGAGCGGCGAAGGAAAGTGTGGGATCACAGATTATTGCAATGCACTACTCCCTGGCATCCCTGCCTGCCTGATCTATCGTCTCCAACGTGTGCAGAATACAGTTGCTAGAGTCCTAACCCGCACACCCATCCACGATCACGTATCGCCAGTGCTGGTGTTTCTTCACTGGCTACCGGTTAAATATAGGATTTAATTCAAGATCCTCCTCCTCACCTACAAGGCTCTCACTGGCGCAGTCCCGACATACATCCGTGACCTACTTCAGGTACTGTCCTCAACACGACAACTTTGATCTTCCAATACGTGCTTGCTGCATGTGCCCAGGTCGCACCTCTTTTCGATGGGTGACAGAACCTTCTGGCGCATTGCTCCCAGACACTGGAATGTCCTTCCTTAGTACATTTGATCAGCTGAGTCCTTGGGAATCTTCAAATCGCGTCTTAAGACTCACTTGTTCCGTAAGGCTTTCAAGTCCTCCGGCTAGGACTCTTGATGTGGCTCAGTGTTGTCGTGCCGGATGATGGCAATCCTCCGAACTGTGCTGCTCGGGAATATTTATTCCATTCATGTTTGTAGCATAATAATAATAATAATTATTATTTTAATCGCATATTTTTTGTCCTTCTATAATTTATTGCTACTTTTTGACTTTCAATTGGGCTGTCCTGATGTTGTTGCATGCCGTTTCTCTCCATAGCTCGAATTTGTAAAAAAAAAACTCGAAAAAAATGTTTTTGCTGATTTGCTATTCTTCTCTTGTTGATAATTTGCCATTCTCTCTGCAGCTCTATGCAGCGCTTTGCAACCCTCGGGTGAAAAGTGCTCTATAAATGCAATTACCATTATTATTAAAGGGGGACGGGAAGAGCGACCTGGAGAGCCAGTCGTGGGGAGCCGAGGGACTGACAGCCTGAAGATGCAAGGAGCAGCGTGAGTGCCAGACTGTTGGGTTTCCGAAAGGATCAGTGTGCGTGGATTCGGGGAGCGTGCCGTTCGCAGCTGCTGCTGGAGAAAAAGCATGAAGAGGGTTTGTTTGTTAATAAAGTACCCTGCGTGTCGTCCTGCCTTGCGCCGGTCCTGAGAACCGCAAGCACGTCATGGGATCGGTCGTGCAGCAACCGAGCAGCAAGTGTTGGAGATCGGACCAGCGTGTTGTACCACAGACGCACGTGGAGGGCACGCGGTGGCACAGTGATTGGCATTGTCGCTTCACAGCAATAAGCAGCCGGATTCGATTCCCGGATAGGGTGCCTTTCTGTGTGGAGTTTGCATGTTCTTAACGTGTTCATGTGGGTTTTTATAGGGTACTCCAGTTTGCTCCCACCATCCAAAGACACTTTGCTGCCTAGCTTAATGGGTCTGTTGAGTAAATTGCCCCCAGTACCCTGCGATATACTGGCGTCACATTCTGGGTATAGCCTCGCCTTGCGCCCTCTGTCTTCCGGAATCGGCTCCGCCCCCCCTGCCCCTGCGATCCTGTACAGGATTAAGCGGGTATTGATAATGATGACGACGCACATAGGTGGTATTTCTGCTTAGATATGCAATGCGACTAATTAACCTGGCAAATTGCCTATTTTGCAAAAAATGCATGTCCATGCAAATATAGATTCGGGTAGTGATGATTCCTGTAACCTGTTCTGCTTAACGAATGCTGCCCTGTATGTGTCCTGCATATGGGAGTTTTCAATCAAACTGATATTTGTGGATGCAATAAACTAATTTAATAATTTACATATTTATCGGTGTTTCATATTCTCTATTGTTATGGCATATTGAAACGTTGATCGCAGATTTTGCTTACAATAGGCTTTATTATGACTCAAGATGAGGTTTTCCATACTAATACTGAAATAACTCTATGGGTTTCAATTTCATACAACAATTTGGACAATATTACATTCAGTATTACATTCATACAATGAATGGTAACTGTGAATGCTGCACACTTACCATTCATTCACTTTATGACTATGTGTTTTTAGTGTTAATTCAGGCATGCAGTTATATTTTCCATTTAAATCAAAATAGTTCTAAAACGATACTTTATATAAACGCCTGAGCACGGAGATATTGTGATTATTTTCCCTTCCTTTATGTGTTGTTTTCTAAACGATTTTGAAACAATGATGTGCTTGCCAAGTTGAACAACATATAATTTATTTCCATCAAGAGTACCAGGTCTAATATTAACGTTTTCATTGTACCGTCAAAGGTTTTAAGTTACAGATAACGGATGTAAAATCTCTATGGTGACTTGCTGAATCCTTAAAATGTTCCCCAACATTCTATGTTAAAGACAATTACTTTGTGATGACTGTTTTGCAAGAATATTTTTAATTGATTTAAATAAGTCCATTATAACAGAGACTGGGAGAGCCTTTGCTGAGATCCCTCTACGCTCCGATATTGCCTGGACGACCCATCCCAGCGAGTTATATATACAGCACAGGATCTAGCCAAGGTAATGGACCTGCTAGGTCTATAAATAAAACAGCGCATAGAACGCCCTTATTTGTGCCCCCCATTCTCCGCATTATCTGTAATCATTTCCACTTTTTCCCCATTCAAATTTGGGGCCGGCTTCATCCACGTTTTTCCCCCACATTGCCGTGGATAAGATGAGTTGTACTGTTTGAGTTATTGAAGACACACAATGTGAATAAGTCAGTCAGGCATTATCAATACCCGCTTAATCTTGTACAGGGTCGCGGAGGCCTGGAGCCCTTCCAGGTAGACATAGGGCGCAAGGTGAGGCTCTTACCCAGGATGACAATATTAATAACATAATTATTTTAAAAAATTACCAATGTATGTGTTATTTAACTTAAGAAATACAGACTGAACCATTTATCATGTTAAATGTACCCATTTAATCCTTCATGTAAACATAAAATCCCGTAATGTTTTTAATTTTCGTCATCACAAATTTATATTGACCTATATTCCCAGATTCAGCCACTCCATAGTGCTGTTGTACTGGTGGAAATTTAGCAATGTAAATGTTTTGGATAAAGCTACACGTTGCAGAACTCACAATTTTGTTTCACGTATTTTTTCCGTCCTTGACAAATGGAGTAGCAGACAGGTTTGTTATAACCATTGTCAGTTTTTTTAAAAATAAACAATGACGTAATTTTTTAAACTTAGCCACAATACATTTCGTGAGAACATTTATTTAAAAACAGTTCAATTATATCCGCGACTTAGGATAATGTTTAATACTTTTTAATTACGGTAGTTATCAAAAATGGGACTCTTGGTGGATTGGATCACTGTCGTATGCACCTGGCGACCTGCATTCAATTACGAACGAAGTGGTGAGTGATATCTCCATTGGCCCTGAGCCCCCTTTACCAGATCCACACTGACGAGTGTGGTGAAGTATGGTCATACAATCCAATGACTGAAAGGTATAAAGAGGCCTTCATGCCGGTGTGGAGAGAGCATTATGCTTGATGTTCTATAACTGCATTAGTCATTCAATGCACGTCTCCCATTTGTATGACTTACAAACATCTTTTGTTGTTATGATGTCAATACATAAAGAAATCGTGATCTGCATACAGTAGAGCACACGCTGTGATGGGCAACACTAATTATGACACTAAGAGGAATTGACAAGCATAAAATATAGTTCTGACTTGAGTGCTTCTTTACTCCAGTCTGTCAGAATACAAATGTTCATCAATGATCAGCATAGCATGATGTACATTTTCGTTATACCATGTGTATAATATAATTCCAACATAACACAGCCCCGTTCTGTAATGATGTAGGTTTTCACGGCTCGATGCATGATGATTGCGTCGAACAGCTGCTCTCTCGGGACGCGGCTGTCATCATCACAGCCCCGTTTTGTCAATACACTGCTCTTATGAGGGCCTCCACAAATCATGTGAATCATGGGGCTTATTTGACTGTACTTCACTACAGTGGATTAGTATAGGTTCGTGAAGGCGAGGAGCACAGATGTTGGTGCGAAGTACAGTGCAACAATGTACTTCGCTGTGCTGTCCTCTGCTGACTGTGTAGCTTTATAGCATCCGACAGCACTTGTTTTTATACATGAAGATCACACATTTCAAGCACTTTCTAAGATTAACACTGTTCACTGGTGAACAAATGGTGGTCAGCACTCTGCATGTGACTGTATTCCAATAGGAATATACACAGACGCAGCAGCGGTCCCGTTAGGTTTTCTCCTGGTAACGGAGCCAGACATGACTACTCCCGAGGGGCTCCCACTTGTTTCAAAATTCAGAATTACACAGCAAAGGGTTTTTGCAAAGAGGATCTCATAGGGTCAAGATGTGTGACCACTTGTGTATTATAAATAAATAAATAGAACCTAAAGATAACGCTATTATCATATATTTAGATTGCTATGTGAAGTCGCGAATATTAGCTTTGTAATGACAGGAGGATCAGTTTTGGGATTTTTTTGAATATTTGTAATAGTAATGATCAATATTGCAATACTATGACTAATAGTTCTCATAGCTTCCAATGGGAGTTTAAGGGTGAGTCAATTGAAAAGCTTTTTGCAAGAGAACAGAGAGAGAGAGCAGAATCTTAATAGGGATGAGGCTCAGTGTGAACTCAGGACCTTGTTTACAGAAAAGTTTAAAATTGCCTAATTAGGTTGATGTTAAATTATTAAAATGGTTATGCGTTCAAAGTTTGAATTTATATGCGCTTTGTTTTTACAAAGGAAACACATTGTTCAGCAGAATATTAAATGAATTGATCTCAAAGTAAAAACAAAATTCTACTTTTTCTACATTTGGAATGGAAGAAAAGCCAAAGTTATTCCTAACATTCAACGAGAAAAGACGCAAGACTTGGCCTCCAGCTACAGGCCACAATCCCTCTTGTGCTCCATTATCAAGCTGAGAAAACGTGTCATGCTTGTCAGACTTTTCCCCCATTATCAACCCCCAACGGTTTCCCAAACAAGCTGGATTTCGACGTGGCCATAGCTGCTGTAAAGAGATTGTTCCTCTCACCATCCTCATAGAAGCTGGTTTCCAGTGTCAACAGCAAACTGTGAGAGCAGTGATTGACATTTCTGCTGTCTTTGACACTGTTTCGTGTCATGACTTGCTGATGAAGTTGACCAAGGTCATAAGATGCCATGCTACTGTAACCCGACCTGATGCAATACTCAGCAACAATACTTTTCTATGGTATTCCTCGCTTGTCTACACAGCCGCAAGAAAATTCCGACCAATGGTCTTGTCAAGGCTCGTTATTAGCCCTGTTACTATTTAGCATGCATAAATGACCCGCCATGTACATAATCTCACTAATTCATGTGTGCAGATGGCGTATCCCTTGCTGCACATGGCACAAACCTCGGGAACATTGCGGGCTGACTTTTACTTAACAGTGGCATATTTCCAGAGACTGACCAAATCCTTCCAAAACTGCCAGATGTGCGTCTCACCTGCACAATAATAAACGGCTCCTTTATAAAAGGAAAAATAATGATAAGGCAACAATGCGACTGTAGCCATGTAACCGAACCAATAGACCAAATGGTGAGTCCCTGTAACGTGCTTCTTATAAGGAAGAGGAACAGAAACACTGCACAAACCCTGTCCTGAAGCCTACTTGTGCCTATAAAACCTCTAGATATTGGCAATTAGCACCTGAACATATTGCCATATGTTAGAATATAATCGAATACTACATTTGAATTATGGGTAGTGCGGTGGTGCCGTGAATAGCGCTGTTGCCTCACAACAAGAAGGGTCCGGGTTCGATTCCCGGCTTGGGTGCCTTTCTTTGTGGAGTTTGTGTGTTCACCCTGTGTCCGAGTGGGTTTTCGCCGGTTACTCGGGTTTCCTTCGATCCTCCAAAGATATGCCGCTGCCGAGGTTAATTACCCTGCTTCATAAATTTTCCCCCCAGTGTCCTGCGACATACTGGCGTCACATCCTGGGTATATGCCGCCGTGCGCCCTCTCTCTGCTGGGTTAGGTTCCGGCACCCCGCAACCCTGTACAGGATTAAGCGTTAATTGATAATGATGATGACTACATTTGAATTCTAACAATTGTTTGATTCGGTGAACTGTAGTTGTTTATAGTTGTCTTACAACATCTCATTCAACTACATTTTTATAAACTACAGCTTTTGTAAACGACAAAGGTAACCAGCTATGTCATTATCTTTACTAATGTTCAACTTGGTCATGCATAACGTTACATTTCTTTCCATTAATGTTTGTAACATTAATGAAATGCAGCTATTAAAAAAAATATGTTGCGTTGATTTTGTTTAATTTGTAGATGAAAATACTGTGCACGACTATACAGCTATTCAAAGCAGACATTGTAGAACGATGCTGCTACTTTTAATTTAAATCTGGATTCGGAAGGAACATTGATAACTTTAAATCTAAATTTCAATATTCAGCATCAAAATAAGCCTGATGGGTATGCTATCCAGCCTGATGGGTATGCGATTCAGCCTTAAATATTCATGAAAATTTTAATTATAGTCGGGAAAAATGATGGCGGAGGGGTCCCACACTACACTGCTGTTCATAAGATCTGCTCCAGTTCTGAAAGGATCCTGATTCTTGGCGATTTCAACGTCCATGTTGACTTCCTAAAGAGCCCTCTTGCAAGGGATTTCATGCCACTGTGACCTCACTTGGCCTCACTCAACACGTGACATCAGCCACTCACAGATGCGGCCATAATCTCGACTTGCTTTGTTCATGGGGCAATCAATAGTGCGTCACTCTCCGCCTCGGCTCACTCTGCCTCCGATGCGACAGCAGAAACTTATCACAAAGTGCTATCAAGCATACGTGATGATTTGGCCCAATTAAAATTGCGCTATGTCTCAGGCAAAAAGCCATCCCCTGGTATACTGCTGAACTCCGGGATCTCAAGGCAAATGCATGCAGGGCCGAACGGACTTGGAGAAAATCTGGCCTCGCCGTTCATGGTCAAATCTTTAAGGAACAGCTTATCCGCTACCATAAGGCACTTGACTGCACTCATATCAACCATTTTTCTAGCATTCTAGCTGATACCTGCAACAAGCCCAAAATTATTTTCTGGACCATTAATCAGCTCCTTCGTCCAACCAGTCACTTGCCCTCACCTACCTTCACTAATAAAGATCAGCAGGATCAGTTGATTCAGTTTTCAGTTTTTTTCAGAAAAAAACTGAAGCCCATCGTATCTCTACCCAGCCTCAATCACCAATCAATACCTCAATAAATGTTCCTCTACCTTCCTTGACGTCAAAACTCCTGGAATTTTCCGAATTAACAGAAGCCGAGATCTCTTTTTTAGTTACCAGATCTCGGCCCACAAACTGCTCCCTGGATCCTTTCCCATTCAAAATCATCTGGGCAAATTTCAGATCCTTTGCAACTTGCATCGCTAATCTGTTTAATAACTCGTTTCGGTCTGGTATCGTTCCCCCACTATTTAAATGTGCTGTAGTTACCCTCTGCTTAAAAAAAACTGGCCTCGATTGCAACATCCCTGATAATTATCGCCCCATGTCAAATCTACCATTCCTCTCTAAGGTCCTTGAACGTGGAGTAGCCGCACAACTCGAGAAACACGTTCTTAACAATGACCTCCTCGATCCCTTCCAATCTTGGTTCAAATTCGGCCATAGGACTGAAACTGATCTGGTGAAAGTAGTTGTTTAAAAAAAAAACCCAAAATTGTTATTGTTGCTGATTTTCCGTTCTAGTGCTGTTGTTGGCATGCCATTCTGTCCGCAGCTCTGTGAAGCGCTTTGTGACCCTTGGGTGAAAAAGCGCTCTATAAATGCAATTATTACAATTATTACTGTCCCTCGCAATTGCAAAACATTGTAACGCGCTTGAGGCTACAGTCTCTCCAATCGTTGAGCGATCTTAGATAACAATTTGTCTTAAAATTTAGGCCAAGCTATGATTGGAAAAGTTGATTGGTGTTTTCGAAAGATTATTTATGCTTCTTCCGTTTGTTAAGTAAAACAGCTTATTCCCATGCAGCTCTTACACCGTTACCTGGCTTTGTTTATTATTAATGTATTGGCATTTTTGGTAATTTTTCTGCTGTACAATTTTGCGTGTTACTGTTTGCGTGTGTTACTGTTTACTTTATCATTACTGTTAGGTTCTCATCTGTATACACATAAGTGCCATTGGTCTGTTTAATTACAGTAAGGGTTTAATATTCGCAAAAATGTTGCTGTGATTTAGCTTTTATTGTATACGTTGTTGCATTGATCAATGAAAACATTTCTTGTGTCGTAGGAATTTCACGTGTAGAGCTTGCAAGCTCAATGAAAAGTTTCTGCTGTAACATTTAACATCTATCTTTCCGTAGTGGTCATACTCTCAGGCACATTTTGAGAGTATTTTGGCTGCAATTCTGTCACCAAAGTCATACATCAGCTGTCATCTCTTCCAGGCATGCATTCTACCTAAGCCGATAAAAAAAAAACTAATAAGCAATGGGTTGTATGTATTTTCTGAAACATTTTGTATTTGTAGCATAAATACCTTTGTTTTGTGGAGTGGACACTATATTATAAACCACATTCTTTGGAGCAAGGCCATATGTGCTTACATCCCAAGTAGTATGTTGCTTGTGTCAGAATTTGTTCTTGGTCTTTCTCCCAACGGGAACATGTAAGCACGTCTCTTTTTTTTCAGATAGTGTGAGGGTATCCAGAGTCAACTGTATGATTCCCAAGTTCCGTTTTTTAAATTCCAGATAATGGTTTAACACATATTTAGAAAGATACACTTAATTGAACTTGCTTTAACGCAGAAATTGTAAAAAACTTCAAATGCACTAGTTAACAATGCAATATAAAAAATAAATGTTCCTAATTAGCAATATAAATCAAGTTAGAAGGCATGGGATTTTTTTTTCAGGTAATTTATTTTTGTGTGCGTTTTATGTTTTGGACTTATATTAATTGCTTGATTTAATGTAAAATTAAAAGGTCCAATTAAAAACGTACACAAGTCGACCTCTATTTAATTAATATTGAGATAAACTAGAACCCTGTACACAAGAGCAATGCAGCCTGGAAGTTTACAGCTTAGATATAGGGCATTTGCAATAGTTGCCTTTGAAAATACTACTTTGCCCACAAAAATCAGCAATTTAAAGCAACATTTACTCATGGGTATCATAGGGATAATACCACAGTGCATTCAAATATTAATATTCAGCCTTTCCAGCTTCATATAGGGTATGTCCTATGGGTATCCTTGCATACAACAGTATTCTACAGGGCAAAAGGTACGTTTACCATAATGAATATTTAACGTTCGGTTGCTCATAATTCTATGGAAAGAGTGGCAATATACTGTAAAGTATTAACACTCGGTAATGTTGAGTTTGGCCAATGAATATTACACTATATTGACTGGCAGTCTCCCAAGATTGTTTTTTTAAGTAAGAATACTATTTTTTTCCTTTTTTAACTTCAAGTATTTGCTCATCTGGTTATCTTTTGTTTTTTCAAACAATATATTTTGATTGCTTCGATAAGCTGCTTTCTCGGGACAGCTGCGTCGATCGCTCTCTCTCTCTCCATCGTGACGTTTCGCGTCACACGTTGGAGGCATCCTCAGGCGCTGTGTGCTGTGTGCGGTCGACGCTGCTGTCTCGAGAGAGCAGCTTTTCGAAGCAATCATTGGTAATTCCGCAAGCCATTAAGTAACGTGGTATATGTGTAATAACATATATGACGCAGTGTTTGGCAGGTTGGCGTCAGATAACCACGTGGCTTGATTCCCTCCTCCCCCCCGCAGGTTGCCTAACGCCTCTGAGTTGTTCTCACTTCGAATATGACGCACGTTATAAATCTCATCTCATCTCATTGTCTGAAACCGCTTAGTCCTATACAGGGTCACGGTGAAGCCGGAGCCTATCCCGGCAGACACAGGGCGCAAGGCAAGGATATACCGACGATGGGACGCCAGTCCATCGCCGACGTTATAAATCTTTTTTTTTTTATGATTTTGATTAATAACGCATTAATGCGTTGAGTAACTGATCATTATGCTCAGGATACGTGACAAATATTGTGCGTAAGTGTCCGTTATTTCTTCACCTCCTCGCATTGTCAGAAACCGCTTAGCCCTGTACAG
The DNA here is from genome assembly GCA_036362905.1 of Mordacia mordax. Lineage (NCBI taxonomy): Eukaryota > Metazoa > Chordata > Hyperoartia > Petromyzontiformes > Petromyzontidae > Mordacia > Mordacia mordax. Next base: position 18,270,282 of record JAZEWT010000002.1, on the reverse strand, counting down.
GGTTGCGGTGAGCCGGAGCCTATCCCAGCAGACATAGGGCGCAAGGCAGGAATATACCCACGATGGGACGCCAGTCCATCACCAGGCACTGAGGGCAATTTAGTCTGTAAGCCAATTAGCCTATGCAGCGGCATGTTGTTTGGACTGTAGGAGGAAACCGGAGTACCTGGCAAAAACCCACGTGGACACGGGAAGAACATGTAAACTCCCACACAGAAAGGCACCCGAGCCGAGATTCGAACCCGGGTATTTCTTGCTCTGAGGCGACAGCGCTACCCACTGGGCCACCGTGCCGCCCCTGTTTTTTCTTATTAACAGATATTTTATATAGATAGGTCATATGCTTTATGTAATTATCCACTAACGGTACTCCAATGCACGAGAGTGATAAAAATTTAGTAATTGATATCTTGATTCACAATTTCGTTATAACATTGCATCGAAGGGTAGTGAATCAATTCAGTCTTAGTAGATGGTTTGTGACTAGTTTGTTTGAAGAGTGATATAATTTCCCTCTGACATTCATGATCAGGTAGATTAATAGAATTATACGTCTTGGCGTCTCAACGGTAATGTTCTTTTGTCAGGGATAAAGATTTTACCTGATAATTGTAGCCACTGAAGTTGATTATCTCCAGCAACTCAGCAGACAGCTTTCAGAATTTTTGAGGGGATTAAAAAAATCGCTGCATGCCATTTACGTACGTTCATTTTGGGATTCGTGGTTTTCAATAATTGTCTTTTTTTACCAATTGTGTGATGAATTTTTGTTTGAAAGCCAAGCCGCATGGCATATATGGCTAATCACTAGTGATAGAAGACCCGTACTCCCCAGCGTGTCACATGCCTGGAATCAGACACTCCTCAGCTTCCCAGGTATCTGTTATTTGAGTTTCTTTTATCTCAAACAGAAACCGCTAGGTGTGCGCTCTGGCTGTGCCGCAGTTTGGATATTTTGCTGTGGTGAAAATACTAGAAAAAACATTCGGAGAGGTATGGCTATTTTTAATGTAGCGTTTTTGTGAGTAATCAGTATTAATAATATGATAATATTTGCATTTCCAGAGCGCTTTTCATCCGAGGGTCACAAAGCACTGCACAGAGCTGGGAAGAGAACTCCATGTCAACAACAGAGTTGACAGCACGCCATCATCCAAACAATCAGCAATGAAAAGCATCAATGGTTCTAGCCAGAGGACTTGAAGGCCTTACGGAACAAGTGAGTCTTGATATGTGGTTTAAAAATGCCCAGAGACTCAGCTAACCCAATTTCCAATGGAAGGGTGTTTCAGTATCTGGGGAGCAGTGTGCAAGAAGGCTCTGTGATCATCGAACAGCAAGCCCGTTTTGGAGGATCGAAGTTGTCTTGAGGAGGGTGCCTGAAGTCGGTCACGGATGTATGTCAGAGCAGCACCAGTGAGAGCCTCGTAGGTGAGGAGGGTCTTGAATTCAATCCTGTATTGAACCGGTAGCCTGTGGAGAGACGCCAGCATTGGAGATATGTGATCGTGGATGGAAGTGTGCGTGAGGACTCTATCATCCGCATTCTGCACAAGTTGAAGACGATTGTTAAGGTAGGCAGGGATGCCAGGGAGAAGTTCATTGCAATATAGATTCGAGAAAAAATTAAGATGTGGATTAGCTTCTCAATGTCGGAGGGTGAAAGGATGATGTGTTGTCTGGCTATATTTTTGAGATTGAAATAGGCTTCCTTTGTCACCTTGTTGATGTGTGTCTCGATTTATCAGATGACAGTTCACAGATTAGCAATTAAGTTTTCTAGCTAATAGGTTAGATCCAGATTTTTTTGAAGAAGTGTATCTCCACCTTGTAATTACACCTCCAAACTACTTCGCTACTAATTGTCTGGTTGTTTTTTTAAAACTACCATAATGTTCATAAGTCGAATGGTTGGTTTTAATGCAGAAAGTTGAATAGATCATTGGTGTCATAAATTAGCATGCAACATGTGTTACACAAATATCACTATTTATTGAGAGACTACAGATAAAGCAGATGGACTCTGAGATGGAGAATTCCCACACCTGCGTGTAAAAAACAATAACATGCAATTTAATGTTATTTTCCAGACAATGTGCCTTGTGGTCTTATGTCTCCACCGTGCCTTCAGTATACTGTCAACAGTTGCTGTAAACATTTGGTTGAACACCATGGTAAGTAATGAGTCGCTCCCCCCTCCACTAACAGTCATTGGCCTGATCAATTATGTCTTTTGGAATGTGCGTGGCAAATGGGTATCACCAACTCACCACAGTCGATTCTATTATGATAACTTTATCAAGATGATTGCTTCGAAAAGCTGCCCTCTCGGGACATCTGCGTCGATCGCTCCATCGCGACGTTTCGACTCACATTAGAGGCATCCTCAAGCGCTTGCCTCCAACGTGTGAGGCGAAACGTCGCGAATGGAGGGAGAGGGA
>JAZEWT010000002.1:18253473-18264267 GCA_036362905.1 Mordacia mordax | reverse complement strand
TGATTTGCTGTTATGCTGTTATTGTTGTCGTTATTGTTGCTGTTACGTCGTTATTGTTGCTGACATGCTGCTCTATTCGCAACTCTGTGCAGTGTTTTGTGGCGCTCGGGTGAAAAGCGCTCTGGAAGTGTAATTATTATTATTAACATTACCCAATCCAACTTTTTTATTCAAAGAAATCAGACTTACGTAAGCAATGCAAACTGTGCATGAATACCCAAAAAATCTAGCAAATGTTTTAGGCTACAGGAGCATGAGTTATCTACCCTTGACATGGCCCAATTGTTTGATAACGCGAATAGTATATGATATGGAAATATCTAAGTATGAAGCACAATTTTTTCTTAGACTTTGAATACTGCCCGGAGGACATGTAGGGAGTAGGGTGTTCTTTACCTTTAAAAAATATGTGCACCCTATCCAAAGCTACACATGGTGTGTGTTCAACATGACAGTTATATTATTTCAGCAGACCACAATGTTCAGCATAGCTCTGATATAAAAGTTTCCCTTTGTCAGATTTAATATCTCGCACTTGCAGTCGTTCGTTTTGCTGTGACTGATTTTGTTGTGTAGTTTAAAAAATGATGCGCATTTACTGGCATTGCCATTAGTGCTGCAAAGTATTTTTTTATTCCTAATGTTAATGAACCGTGAAAGCCAAGTCACAAGACAGTAGTGCAATGTAAATGTGAGCTTTAATTGCAAGTTGTATTTAGAGCATCTTTTAGCCTGTGAAAATGAGATCTGAAAAGCAACGTAATTCAGTGGAAGGACAATAGGTTAACAACTTAACATTCAATTATCATACATTGAATGGATATATACTCCTATATACACATACGCATATAAAATAAATTTAACGTTTTTGTGAATCCAGATCCACACTTTCGTTCGGCTGTATCGTAAAGCAAAGAGTTGATTTTAAAAACTGCACTTAAACACAAATTCTGAATAGTATTAAAGGAGTTTGATACTTTTACATTTTTAAACGTAAAATTTTGGCACTCATTAGATGACAGCAAATGCTGGTTGGAATGTACAACGAATTGTTCGTGGATGAGCAATAATTAATTGGCAACAAAGTTGAATGGAATTGCCTTAAACTGTTTTTAATTTATGATAAGTAATAGAGGGAACACTATGAACTACTGTATTGGATTGCCTGCTACCACCCAAATAGAAATGGTTATGCAATGGGAACTTTTTTGCCAGTATACATATATAAGATTACAACCGGTTTTACCGTATCTGGCGATTATCCAGGTGTTAAGATCTTAACAGCTCCACCTAAGCTATGAAGCATTGAGGCCGCATTGTCCTGAGCTGACTGCCTTTTGGCAACGGCTGACACTGGCAAATAAAGGAAGCCACTGCCAGGTGAAGTTCGGTCAGTTGAAGGACAATGCATGGGTTATCAAAGCTACCTGTTTGCATACTTTGCCACTAGTATGTGTGGCTTTTACAAACTGGACGCATTGTAAAATGTGTCTATTGTGGTGTTAAGATCTTACACCTGCATAATCGCCAGATACGGTAAAACCTGTTGTAATCTTGTATGGTTATGCAAATTTACCCATTTAAATTATAAATTGTTGGTGACTATTCAAATACCATTGTGTTATTTTACAGATAATTCTAATAATACATTTATAACGCGCACATATTCATTCACTGTTGAAGGTATTATTTCAACAGAGAACGAATCACAGGCACGAAGAAAGCACAGAGGAGGCAGCCAGGCGGTTTGCCGGTGCCATATTGCCACACACTGCTTCCTATATATTAGGATGACATCGGTCAAATAATTAATGAGTTTTTTTTTAAGTTGTGGGAGGAAAACAGAGAACCCAGAGGAAACCCACGCAGAGCAGGGGGAGTATATCCAAACTCCACACAGAAAGGTGCCCAGGGCAGGGATCGAACCTGCTCAGGCAAGACCATAATTTCTGTGAGGCACAGATGTTACCAGTGTGCTACCCTGCCACCCAGAATGCAGTAAAACCACGGCTCACTTTTGGTCGGGTCTGCTCTGTTTATATACTTGAGCAATATTTTTGTTCCTGGTACACCACATCCAGCATACCTCTAATTCTGATTGTGGGTAGTATACACAGGCCTTTCATAGTTTCCGAGCAATCCAGAAAGTATGCAAAGCAAAAAGAATCTCTAACTCAGACTTCATGTATATGGGATTTTTTCTCCTTTCAAACCTGCAGGATGCACAGTCACATGATGGGAGTTCACTTTGTAGATATATTTTTTGTTGGCATTTTTGCATGGCCCTTGTGTATGCAAAGATGGTAACCTCATATTGGTAGTTGCCAGGATAATAAGCAATTTAAGGTAATAGTTCTGGAATGGGGCAGCTATCCATGTATGAAATTATCTACGAGCAAACAGCAATAATTGTGTTCCACAGGGTGCTAAGGTTATGTCTTCAATTAAAAAGAAACCTTCATATTGATAAAATGCACTTATTCTTTGAAAGTGTGCAGTGAATGAAAAATGGCTAAAAATCTTGATGAAATTAAAACATTCTCATCGGTGGGCCACGCGTTTATTTGTTAATTTTTGTACCAAAGATAAATGGCCCATTAAATTGTATTTTATATGATCGATAAAAAAAATTACTTCGTAATGTATTACACGGCCGTTGGGAAACAAACAGCTCATTATTGTGCTTTATTATTCAACACTTGCAAAACAAACTCTTAAGGAGTATTTGAGCAAACACTATTTACATTTATACAATATAAAATAAATTGGTTGAGGGATGCTTCAACTGAAACAAATACATTCCATTCATCGCTTGACCATGACAGGAGCGCTATTTTATAAACAAATAAAAAATTTGAATCAACTACAAATTAATGTAAAAAAAATCCGTTTCAAATTCCTACAGCAGCAGTGACTAGATAAATAGCAAGAATATACATAATCAAAGCATCAACACTTGTAACTTGTTCCTCATAGTGCCAACTGTAAAAACTGCAATATTGTGATGGTGTGACCATCTAACTTAATTCACCACTGTGGTGACAGAAGGGTCTCTGCGGTAATTTTACAAGTGATTCCTTCTATTGTGCTGGTGAAATGCCTCTAGCTTTAAAAAAACTGGATGCAATAAAACAATACGAAGAAATATGTACAGCTGTTGATGCATTCAAGTCTGCAAGTCATTTATATATTGTCGTGTGGGCCCCCACACGCAGCAGTATTCATTGTTCACCAGTTTAATTTCTTTTGGTTGACGGTATGGCAGCATGCCTCAAAATCAACATTTCCAAAGCAATAATTCCACTATCTTTACTCATACCAATGCGAAATTTTTAAAAGTTTATTTTTAGATTAAAAAAAAAGCTCTTTCTTCTATTGAGCAGCAAATATTTATAATTTTTTTGTTAAAATACATAATCTTCTCCAATCCAAATCCTCCAAAATACCATAAATACAAAATGTTATCTACAGAGGAAAATTGTAGGTTATGCTATTGTCATCGGATTCTGCAACACTGAACGTTGAAAAAGTCACTCTTTTTCTTTCGGTCGTGGGAGAGTTTAATGGAGCCTCGCCGTGACACGGAATCATCTGGTCGTCCTTGTGTTTGCACGTTCTGTGCGGTCTGCCTTGGTAGCTCACGTCGCTGGCTTGAGAGCTGCTACCCTCAATCTGGCTGTAACCTTGCCCACTGTCCACCACACTTGCTTGTCGGTAGCCGAGTGAGAACAACGTTTCCTTCTTGGTTGTCCTCTTGCAAGTTCCCAATGAAACCCATTCTTGAGACGTATTAACCTCTTCCTCTTGACTTGGTTGTCTCTCTTGACACTTGCGCTTGCAGAATATTTTGGCACAGTTGATTAAAAAGAGCACGACAGCCAGGCAAAATACTCCCAACAAAGTGTACATTCCAATTTGCAAATCTGACATACCTTTGTGTGTGGTATCAGTATATATCCCACGTTCATTATGGTTCTTATTTTCATATCCTGAATTGAGGCCAACTGTAGGCATGATCTTTGGTCCGGCCCCATTATTGTTCATCACAGGCATAACACCTTCCAATTCTTTATGTGCTCCATTTTGCCCTGTGTCGAGGTCTTCAGTTGTTATTCTTTGCAGGCCTCTATGGCTTTTCTCGGTATACACTATGGTTGTCATTTCATCAGTGTCGGTTTCCATCTCATAATCCTCATCCTGCTCACTGGATGGCATGTCTAAAGCACTGTCGTTTCCATTTAAATCTTCAGGGCTGTCCTCTATATCTTGAATGTCTCCTCCAAACCTCACTCGCACAAAGGCCTGGGACAACATAAGCGTCATTTTCCTCTTGTTTTTCTGGCAAACACTTCGGATGTTTAGCTTGACCTTGAGAAGCCGCCCATTTCCCTCACCTTCTGCAATGACCACAGGCCAGGGAGACTGCTGATCCTGGTCAATTGATGCGACTTGCACATCTAGCGAGTTGACAGCCAGGGTGTAGTCGTTGGGATGGTAGATGTTGAGCGGGGCCATAGTTCCATCGCTGTATTCCACCCACAGTGACAAGGCTGCTTCCTGTATAGACGACATGCATGAACAAATTGTCAAATTTAAAAATAAACTAACGTGGTACAAACAATTGTTTCTTTAATTAACTCATTTTGAGAAAGAAATAATTTCTGAGGAGATATTACTAAGATATTTTGGATTGAACCTTTTTGGTGAACCTCAAAACATGTCTTTTCTTTCCTCATCTCACATCATTTTCAGAAACCACTTAGTCCTGTACAGGGTCGCGGTGAGCCAGAGCCTATCCCGGCAAACAGAGGGCGCAAGGCAGGAATATACCCACGATTGGACGCCAGTTCATCACCGGGCACTGCGAGCAATTTAGTCTGCAAACCAATTAACCTATGCAGCAGCATGATTTTGGACTGTGGGAGGAAACCGGAGTGCCCGGCGAAAACTCACGCAGACACGGGGAGAACATGCAAAGTCCACACATAAAGGCACCTGAGTCGGGTGCAACAGCGCTTCTCACTGGGCCACCGTGCTGCCCCTTTTGTATCCTGAATATGGCAAATGAGCACACGATTATCAAATCTATTATTAGATCAGCAGAATGTATTTGTTAAGATATATGTTGTGTCTCATAAAACGCTATGCTAGGGTGTGAATATTTTGACAATATATGACCATTGGTATAACAGGAAGATGCACATAAAGACCTAGAATGATGTACCATCCTTTAATCACCATTTTGTTTTTTTTTCTTTGTAGCATTACATAGTTAGTTATAAAGATATTTAAATATGTCATATTCCAATAACCCTAGGGACATGCTGTAGAGTGACAATCCTGGAATTTGTTTTCAAGAACTTTAGTTTTTATGTTGATCATGGTTGTCAGCTATGTTTGCAATCCACAACACTATTGAATTGATTAGTTCTCCTTTATATTCTGGATCGTTGCTTGTTAAAGGTAGCAGTTGATCCCGAGACAAGCATGCTCCTGAAACTTGTGATATAAATAACATTCTACACCGAGCAGTTAAACTTTTCTGACATTCAATCCATACAAACATGATTTTAAATGTTTGTTTTAAGCTTTGTACGACTGCACGTATTTTCTCGTCTAAATTGCAAAGGGGGCAGTGAGATTTTTATGCGGCAGATGACCACATCCATCAACAAGACACGACATACATTTTATACTATGTCTAAATTCATCTTCAATACGTAATTGTGTACAGATGTCATCGGCACTCATGATCTATCCACTGCTGGTTCAATGCCTCGGTAAGACATTGTCATTTTAACACTCTCGTGGTGCAACAATATATTGACAAGCACACAAGTAAATTTCATGGGTCCACCTCCAAAGTAGTGCACATGACTCTCGGGCATATTGACCCACTTGTCCACCACTCGATCATTAGTCTCAGCTACTGTCAATCATCCCTTTTCTTTATCTGGTATGATGTCATGAACTCGCACGTATTCCAATTTATGTCTAAGCATAATTTCCAATTCGGCACCTTTCCATGTTTTTTTTTGTCCTTTATACCTTTTGTTACATTTCCTTCATCCATATTACGTTTAGTATGTGGTGGCAATGAATACACATTCCCTAAAAAACATATTCTTTAGTTACATTCGCACGTTGCTTTTCATTATGAATACATGTTACTAGGGCGGCGCGGTGGCCCAGTGGTTAGCGCTGTCGCCTCACAGCAAGAAGGTCCCGGGTTCGAATCTCTCGGCTCGGGTGCCTTTCTGTGTGGAGTTTGCATGCTCTCCCTGTGTCCGCGTGGGTTTTCGCCGGGCACTCCGGTTTCCTCCCACAGTCCAAAGCATGCTGCTACATAGGTTGATTGGCTCGCAGGCTAAATTGCCCCGCAATGCCCGGCGATGGACTGGCGTCCCATCGTCGGTATATCCTTGCCTTGCGCCCTGTGTCTGCCGGGATAGGCTCCGGCTTCACCGTGACCCTGTATAGGACTAAGCGGTTTCAGACAATGAGATGAGATGAGAGATACATGTTACTAAGTTTAGTTTTCCAGCCAGTTCGAGTCTACTTATTTATGTAATAATTTAGATATAGGTCTGCCCTTAATAATTGCCCAAGATATATATCATTAATTAATTCGTTTATTCATACATTATCGATACCCACGTAATTCTGTACAACGTCACGTGGGCTGGAGCCTATCCCGGCTGACAGAGGGCGCAAGGTGTGGGAATACCCTGTATGTGACTCCAGTACATCGCAGGGCATATTTTTGGGGCAATTTACTCAGCAGGCCAATTAATCTAGGCAGCAGCGTGTCTTTGAACGGTGGAAAGGAACCGGAGTACTCAGTGAAAACCTACGCGGGCACAGGGAGAACACGCAAACTCCACAAGGAAAGACACCTGAATCGGGAATCGAATGTAGGCCCTTCTTGCTGTGAGGTGACAGCGCTACTCACCGCACCACCATGCCACCCATATTTAATCTCTTTACATTTAACCTGTTTTTTTCTGATCTCTTTTTCAGGTGTCTGCTTTCAAACAATATAAACGTATAATAAACAGATATAAATATATAATTCCATCTTACATTACATTTCATGTGTTTGCTTATTGGAACTTGTGACACAGCAGTGTGCACTTTAATCATGATAACAGCTGCAACAGTTTAAAAGCAAGACATTTTATGAATGTGAAAATCTGTAAACTTACCTCTATAAATTATTATATTCTTCAGGCCAATGCAGAGGCCAGAGTTATTTTCTCTGGCTCTATCTCGTACATCTCAAATATGAGTTTGTTTCTCTTAGGCAACAAATATGTCTCTGACCGAGCAATCATTTTGTCACGTGTCAACAAGAATCCATAGATAAGGCCATATCCTAGACCTAGAACTCATGAATATATATATTTTAAGCAGGATTTTATTTTAGTTTTCAGGAGTGGTAGGATATGTCTTGAAACACCACATTTCTATCCAAGTAGCCCTGGTTTGATTACAGCTATTGTATTCTGCGAACACATCCCCTAAGTTGACCAAACCTGGAAAAAACGCACTTCTCCAAGCTGGAGGAAATGAATAAAGGCAGCCAAGCGTGCGACTACCGCTGAGCTACCCACCCCTAGCGAGCTGTGTCGTAAAACACGTGTGTCCTCATAGTACTCTACTGTCTGGTCCATAAGGACTTATGATGTGGGAGTTCTTTATCTCTCTTTAAATCTAGGGAGCTTGAGTCTTGTAAAACTAGATCAGGCATAGATCTTGTAAAAAAATACCGAGTGACCTCTTCATTATATGTAGTATAGTTTTAAAAAACACAAAGAGTAATAAGTCCAGCCTTCATACAAATCAAATGACATGTGAATGCAACACTATTCTTTATCTCCAATGTTTATGAACACTAAATAAAATGGTGGCGTTTTAATTTCATCTATGATTACATGCATGTTTGCCAATAAATGCTACTCATAACCTTAATGTAAAAACTTTCGTGACCAATGCTATCCATGAATTCCATTTTTTGGGTTAGATGACACAATAATTGAGTGTCGTAAACCTTCCTCCACCAGACAGTCAAACAGTAACGCTATGTCACATGAAAAGTAAGTGTCGTCAACCTGTCTCCACCCGAGGGAGGCAATTAGTAAGGTTTTGTCACGTGAACAGAATGTTTGAATGCTATACTACCTTAGGACTAGTCTGTTGGAGAGCAAACCCACAATATTAACAATGGAGTATATGACCTTTCGTTGACTAATTGCAATCAGCTTCATCAGGTATCTGGATAAAAAGTTATGTTAATTTTATTGTATTATGACTCTTATGTGCTAAAATATGTCAAATAATTCACCAACCCACTTTCAGTTCTTTAAGCGAGGAAATACCCAGGGTTTGTTATTTATTAATGTGTTGAGTTGCTTGCTTAATTGCAGTCGTGTACCGCTGCCAGTGCAATAGCGAAATAAAATGTGTTTGATTATTTATTATTTTTAAAATGCATCTCATCTCATTGTCAGAAACCGCTCAATCGTGTACAGGGTCGTGGTGAGCCAGAGCCTATCCCGGCAGACACAGGGCACAAGGCAGGGATATACCCAGACAGGACGCCAGTCCATCACCAGGGACTGAGGGCAATTTAGTCTGCAAGCCAATTAACTTATGCAGCAGCATGTTCTTTGAACTGTGGGAGGAAACCGGAGTGCCCGGCGAAAACCTACGCGGACATGGAGAGAACATGTAAACTCCACACAGAAAGGCACTCGAGCCGGGATTCGAATCCGGGACCTTCTTGCTGTGAGGCGACAGCGCTACCCACTGGGCCACCGTTCGGCCCTAAAATGTATCTGTTTTCCTATAAAAATATTAATACGTCAGAGCAAACTGCAACATAGAGTGTAGCACAATTTTAATGGTAAGGTTATTTTAATGCACACGACACATTTTTCTGGACATAGAGTACAGTGACTTGCACGGACTAGGAGATTCAGAGGTTATTTATACCCCCATAAATATGCCTTTGCTAAAAAAAATTGTACAAACATTCTTCAGGGGATTCGCAAACAATTTCACCATTTTCAATTCAATCTCACTCAATCAATATCACAGATATTTGAAAATTCGAAATTATTCCAATGGCTCTTTGCCGTGAAATAATATCCACAAATGGGGCCACTGATGTCAAACCTAATATGCACAGGGAGCCCTTCAATAGGCAACAGAGAAATACATGTTAAAATATAGCTGTACCTCTCATAGAAGTGGGCATACAGCACAGGTGCCTGCAGCAATATGTAAGGACGTATTGCACAGTTCAATTGGCCCATTTTTTCTGATAATTAATTTAGGTTGACGTTTCAATGAGAAAGGAATATTGGATATTTTTGTCAATCTGTAATAAATTTGAAATTATGCCAAAGTCAATCAATTTAACAATGCATATTTCAACACAATACCATACATTGTAATTGTTGCTTTACAAACAAGCAATGCTACTGACAATGGTTTAATTATAATTAATTAAATCGCCTGAGGTAAAATACACAAGTTGCTTAGTTCAGCAGTAGAAAAATGTAAATTTACGTGGCCTTGCATCAACTGTTTCGTTACGCTTTAGAATAGTGAATTATTGTACAGGCTTTATTTACGAAAAAGCGTCTTCAGCAATTGTAATGGAATGCTTACAAAATGGAATAGAGGAATGATGTAGGATACATAACACAGTTGTGTACGTACTTGGCACACAATTTTATACTCTAACCCTCGCATGCATCATTGCGTTTAGTTTATTTGTGGCTTGAAAAGCACCGCTTTTGACTCAGCAGTTTTGCTCATGTGATTGTGGACACTTGACGAATCTGTATTGGTTTTCCTCGAAGCTTTATTCCACGGTAGACCTTAACCTCAAAAAATTGAGAGCGAAATTGTTTATCCTCCATCATTCTCAACACACAAGCACTTTACTAATAGTTGAGTGGGGGCTAGCAAAAGTTATTACCCTCTCCAATTCTAGTCTTAGGTCCCAGATTTCTCATTCTGAGCTTTTACAAGTGCTTCTGAATGATTCTATCTAGGTATTATTTAGACATGACAGCCCACTAGAGAATGTCTGCAGTTACCATTTTATGCCTCCCATTTAGCAGATTTTCCCTGAGGTAATCTTGGAAAAACTGTAAAAAAAATGATTATATCGTTAAATTGTGAATTGAACTTAGAGGGGAAATATTGGAAGTATATGGGTAAAAGAGCATCGTGCATGCATACATTCAAAAAGTGTTCATATTAGATAGGGGACTAATAAGTATGAAAGAACATCTCGACTATTTTACGTAACGTGAATGGATTCTCCTCATGTAAAAAAAGTCACATTTTATAAAATTACAACTGTTAAATCTAGGAATATGAAGCAAAAAAAGTTAAATGAAACAGCCCATTCGATGGCATATATATATTTTTGGTGATGCTCAACGATGCTATTCATTGTATACCTGCCAGGTGTGTTGCATTCTAATGAGATATAATATCATGGGAAATGTAAGTTACAGCCAAAGAATTATACATTTAGTCTCACCAAACTTTGGAATAAGCATTTAAATATGTTACTTTTCCATTTGCGTTTCCAATTCTTTAGTAAGTTATCTGATCAGTATGATCGACACCTTACATTTTTGTATCTTAATTTAGGCTATGATTCCATAATTACATGGAGATAATAGCTTCATCAAAGCATTTACTTAGCCACTGAACGTTTTTTTTTCAATTGTGTGCTTCTCCTTGATCACGTGCGTGCGTTTTAATGGTTAG
>JAZEWT010000002.1:18226377-18249122 GCA_036362905.1 Mordacia mordax | reverse complement strand
TGCACATCGTGCGATGCTTGTCAGCGAACAAACGTAAAGGGGAGGGTCATGGGAGTCCCATTGGGTAGAATGACTATCATGGACAATTCCTTATGAAAAGTAGCCACGGTCATTGTGGAAACTGTAGTCACTTTTAAAATTGATTGAGACTATTGAAATTGCTAAAGCGTTGTTGACTATGTTTTTGCAGTTGGGATTTCCAACGCAAATTTTAATTGATCCTGGAGCACAGTTCAGGACTGACTTAATGTGACAGATCAAACAACTGGTGTCGGTGAGACAGTTGGTTACAGCTCTGTACAATGCCAAGTATACTGGATTTCTTGAGTGATTTAACGGAATGTTAAAGACCATGCTGTGACGAATGCATAAGGATCAACCTAAAGAATGTGACAGATTTCTCGCACCGCTAATGTTTGCATTCCGTGATGTTCCACAAGAGAGAATGGGATTTCACCTTATTTGGACTGACCACGAGAGGACTGCTGACTATACTAACGGAGTTGTTGATGTAGGCAAAGACGATTGATAAGGTGAATACGACATACCAGTATGTGTTTAATATAAGGAACAGGCTCCAAAGGATCTGTAAGTAAGCATACAAAGTCCAGAGAAGGCATCAATGAGGTACAAGACAAGTACAACAAAAAGACAAGAACGAGACAGATAGACGTGAGAGACAGGGTTTTACTCTTGCTGCCTATAGACACCAATACGCTATTGTTACATATGATAATGTAGAGAGATGGGGGTATTGTGATTACCTGTTGGAGTTAAATGGTAAACGGAAACATATTCATGCTAATATGCTGAAAAAATTTGTAGAACGACCGGTAGCTAAAGCACCCCAGAACCCTCTGAAGTTGATAGTACTCAGCATGGGCAACGTGTATAGAGAGGTCATAGAGAACAATCAGGCACTGTACAAAGTCCCGTAGGTCCCAGTTTGTGAGGTGGACGTAATTTTACCCTCTAATCTCAAGGGATAAGAGATGTGTAAAGACGTGTAGATGAATCCGGGGGTGACTGGCGCTCAACGAATGTACATGGACGTACTGTGGTGTCCAGCCTCGCGCGTGGCCAACCAGGCACGTTACGGGTGCGCTTAGTTACCCCGAGTGCCAGGGTGACGCACTCGGGGTAACTTGGGGTCAACCTGTGGGCCGGTAAACAACTAAGTGCGTGCACCCACTGGGATTGGTCGGCGACGGAGGCGACGGTGGCGACAGCGCGTCCACTCACGGGGATTGGTCGGTGATGGGGGTGACGGTGGTGATAGCGCATAATCTCACAAGGATTGGTCGGAGACAGGGGCGACGGTGGCGACAGCGTGTACACTCACGGGGATTCGTCGACCGGCGTGTGACCAGTGTGTGTCCTGCAGCGTGATGTGGAGGAGCCAGGAAAATGATAAACACGGGCGTGCCAAGTGCTAGAGAGTCCTCGCCTGGGCACTGTGAGGAGGCAGTGTCACAATGTATAGAGCACTGATGTGTGGGGGAGTGTAGGAGTTCGTTGTGGGCTGCTACCATGGCCGTATGTTGCTGTTGAAATAAAGCACTGAAAAGCATCCAGAAGGCCTCTACTCATCTGTCGCTGGCTGGGTGAGTGCATCGCTCAGTATATGGTGAAACCGTTATGCCGCCGCTGAAGCTCTGGAAGCTGGCTCCACATGGCCGCTTGCGCAAGTCAACCCCCGGGTGTCTGGCAGGGATTACGACTGAGGTCGACTCACCTGGAGGGTTCCCTGCCGAGACACCACAGTACTGCTACACGAGTTTGCAGACATGTTAAACTGCCACCCAGGGCACACCAACCTAAGCAAATTTTACACAAACCTCACAGAGGACACGCACGTACGCCAACATGCGTATCCCACACCCCTGGCCATTTAAACAGTGATTGAATCAGAACTCCAAGCCATACTTGACATGGGGGTCTAACCAGTCCTGCGCAGATTATGGACGACTAAACCAGGTCACTAAATTCGATGCAGAGCCCATTCCGAATCTGGAAGCATTGTTAGTGCTGCTTGGCCCCAGCTGGTATATTTCAAAATCGATTTGTGCAAGGTATACTGGCAACGTCTTATCGCAGCAGAAGATAAAGTGAAAAACTGCATTTATTACCCACCAAGGGTTGTTTCAATTCACCATCATGCAATGTGAAGTGGTGAATGCACCAGCCAACTTCAGCTACATGATGTGTAATCTGTTAGCTGGAATTCCGCAGGATATCAATTACATTGACGATTTTATCATCTTTACAGAGACTTGGGACAAGTATGTAACTACTCCCTGAGATACTGAAGAGGCTGACAATGCACCAGTTTATGGTATGGCCATCCAAATCCGAGCTTGCAGTGACACAAACTGACTTTTGGGACATGTAGTGGGACAAGGAGAGATGACAACCCATATATGGAATTTGAACTGGGTTGCAAAGTCCCAGAGACCCAGCTCAAAGAAAGAATTAGAGTCATGCTCAGGACTCATAGTGTACTCTCGGAAATTAATTCTTCACTTCACTGATTTGGCTAGACCCTTGACTGACAGGACACGTGGACAACAGCCCGACATAACAAATTGGACAGATGATGGGGACAAGGCAATTGAATAACTAAAAAAAATTACTGCCGAAGGCTCCAGTCCTAAAGATAGCAGATGCGACAAAGCCGCTCATCATTGGGACGGATGCTTCAGATGTAGGGTTGGGTGCCATACTCTTGCAGGAACATGACGGTGAAACCTTCCCCGTTACATTTGTCTGTCAGAAATTGCTCCCCTGCGAGTGTCGATACTCAATGATTGAGAGGGAATGTTTGGGCCCTAAATGGGATGTTCAGAAATTAAGATTGTACTTGTATAGGAGAGAGTTCGTCCTTGAAAGGGACCACAAACTGCTGGTTTTCATTAACCGATCGCAGATTGGCAATAGCTGAGTGATGAGGTGGGCATTGGCCCTTCAGCCAAACCGGTTCCACATCAGAGCGATCCCGTAGATAATGTCGGAGCAGATTTTCTAGGTTGGAGCGCCAGTGATGACCTGGCAGAGTAAGACGACACTAGCGCAGAGCACACGCACCACACCTGACACACGAATAAAGGACCCACGGGTCTAAAGTAAAGGAGGTATTGTCATGGACCAGGTGCGCATGCTTGACAACAATACATTCATTGTGCTGAAGACGTTAGACAGGTCACTGTAACTCAGACATTATTAATTAACAGGGCATCGATAAACAGTGAGACAGAGATATGGGTGGAAAACCTAGAGAGGTCACTTAGACCCAGACACAAATTAATATCCTGACCAATGTGGAATGACAGAAACACTAATTGTATCCTGTCTGATATTACATTTGTCTCTTGTGCACCTGAGGGGGAAATTGGATCACAGCCAGAGCAACAATTGATTGGCCGAGTGAGACATGGTTGACTTATAAACACAGTACAAATTTACCGAGAGCAGACATACAGCCAGGGAGAGACATCCAGGGAGAGACTATCCGGCAAGATGCAGCCAGGGATAGACCACCCAGAGACACACCATAGACTCGACACTCCATACCTGACATAACAGACATGACATAGCAGGCACGATCAAACAGGCAAGGACCTTGGAATAATCGAGACAGAGAGGAAGACACCAAGACCTGGCAGGAATACACCAGTCTCCAGAGAGAGACTGAGACAGAGTCAGGGCTGTGACTCTCGCTGCGGCATGCAAATCGCTGCTCGAGCATAGCATGGTGCAGTACGATCAACTCAGCCTGCGGAGTGCTCACAGAAGGGCGACTTGGACAAGGGCGACTCGGATAAGGGCGACTCAAACAAGGGAGAGTAACTCAGACAATGGGGACAAAGGCCGGATGCGTGCACAGACAACGGCGACCCAACTATTTTAGTACCAACTTCGCGAAGTCAATGTGAGACAGCTGAATGTGGCTGTGTTGTCAAGACATCACCTTACCCACACTAGGACTGCCCAAACCCCACTCACTAAGTAACATACATATATACAAGCATACACCCGCGAGCGTGCGTTGTTCTGTAAACATAAAAGCCTAACAACCTCATCGCAGTGTTGGTAAATATCTTGTCTCTCTTCACGTACCATAACACTTTCTAGGTAGAACAGGACAGATCATATTCCGCAAACTAGACAAGTGGTGGTTATAGGTCTTGCTATTATATAAATGGGGTTATTAAATTGATGTTATAGCTCAGGGCAGCTTGGTAGTGCAATAGACAACACTGTCGCCTTACAGCAAGAATGGCTCGGGTTTGGTTCCTGGCTCAGGTACCTTTCTGTGTGCATTTTGCATGTTCTCCCCATGACTGCATGGGTTTTCACTGGGTACTCCAGTTACCTCCTACCGTCCAAATACACACTGCTGCCTAGGTTAATTGGCCTGCTGAGTAAATTGTCCCAAAAAGTGTGCCCTGCAATGTGCAGGTGTCACATCCTGGGTATTCCCCCACCTTACGCCCTGTGTCGGCTGGGAAAAGCTCTGCCCCCCTTTGCAACCCTGTACAGGGTTAAGCAGGTATTGATAATGAAACAATGAGGATGTTTATGTTTATTCATTAAACCGCCTCTCGACCTGATAATTTATGTGGCTGCTCAGCCACTTACATATCTTCGCAGTCGCGACTTAACTCCTCATATGAGGCGTCCTACCTAGACCCTTTTCCCATAGACAACGATCTGAATAATTTTCTTGATACCTCCCACAAAAACTGTGAAGTTTGTGACAGTGACTTCTTTAAAAAAATGCTGAAACCAGTCCAGAATTTGCTTGGTTAAATTAATGCTGCTTGACAATATTGGTTCGGAAAGCCCCTAGGATATGGAAAAAGAACATATGCATTTTTTATGTCAGCAGATGAAAATAGGAATCTTTATTTGAAAGAGCACTGGGGTATATATATATATATATGGCCATTAATAATCAATGTTTTCGGGAAAAAAAACAAAATGTACTACATATATACATCTGGAAAGACAAATTATTTTCACCTAGCATCATGACGTTAAAATATAACTTTGAAGTGATATTGAAAATCATAATGTCACCATTGTATTCATAGGGATATCGAGATAATTTGTGAAGAGGGAATTTTTTTCTCCAGAGGTGATGAAGCCATAAAATAAAAACCTGAGGGCCAAGAGGAAAATGAAGAAGCAGCATTGTGAGGTGTGAATTGAGACTTTACTGAAACGTAGACTTTAATTATATAGCACCGCGAAACATAATACAACTGAGTCTGATCAGAAGTAGGCAATGGGAAAGTGTTAAATGCCAGAGGGAGTTCCAGGTGACAACAGCAGAGAATGAGCAGCTTCCTATTAAGCAGGGGCGTAATGGCAATTTGCTTGAGCTGAGAACGTGTAAAGGTGAGTAGGTCGAGATGAGAGGGAAGGGCTTATGTGGAGGTTAATCAACTAGAGATATTAAAGGTGACAATTGCCATGTTAGTTGATCTAGGATTGTAATTGTAGTCACGAAGAGAATCCAAGAGTCTCATTTATAGGTAGAGCTGGGAAATCTAGTGACAAGCTTCTCAATAATTAAGAGTTTGGAAGTAAGGGATTTGCATAGGCCGAGAAGCACTCAAGTAGTTGCGTCAGAGTGTCTGCAGAGAATGGGGCAAGCGATGATGCAGGAGATGTTGTGCAAGTGGAATTATGCGTTCCTGCAGAGATCAAATATAGGGGTTAAAAAGATAACTTGCGATCAAAGTTGACAGGAATGCGTAGGAAGCTATTTGCCAGTCTAATGTTTGAATTTGAGAATTACATCTTTATAATAATAATAGATGAACTTTTAGAGCACTTTTCACCCGAGGGTCACAAAGCGCGACATGTCAACAACAAGAACAATATCAGAGTAGTGTAATGATGTAGGTTTTCACGGCTCGATGCATGATGATTGCTTCGAAAAGCTGCTCTCTCGGGACAGCCGCGTCGTTTGCGTCCTCTCCCCACCTCGTGACATGCAGCTGTGACATGCAGCTGTGACATGCAGCTGTGACATGCAGCTGTGACATGCAGCTGCGCCTGAGGATGCCTCTAACGTTTGAGGCGAAACATCGCGAGGTGGGGAGAGGAAGCGAACGACGCGGCCGTCTCGAGAGAGCAGCTTTTCGAAGCAATCATTAATATCAGAGTAGATCAATTCAAAGTAAAATAATGGTTATATTAGTGGACATAAAATAACAGATAAAGAGAATTGTTAAATAAATGAAGGAAGGAATACATGTTCCTGAGCAGACACAGGCCAACAGTGAGCCAACATCCAAATACAATAAGAGTGAGCAGCATCAAGAGTCTTAACCAAAATACTTCAATGCCTTAAGGAACAAGTGATTCTTGAGATGACATATTTAGGATGCCCACGGACACAGCTGAGTGAATTTCCAATGGAAAGGCATTCCAGAGTCTGGAAGCAGTTCGCGAGAAGGTTATCACCCATCAAATGGAGGTGCGATCTGTGCACGTGCAGCAAGCGCATATTCGAGGATCGAAGTTGTCTTGTTAATAATAATAATAACTGCACTTCTAGAGGGCTTTTCACCCCAGGATCACAAAGCGCTGCACAGAGCTGTGGATAGAACGGCATGCCGGCAATAATAACGACATAAGGAACAGCAAATCAGCAACAACAACGTTTTTTTAGGAGGATGCCTGAAGTATGTCACGGATGTATGTTGGAGCAGCGCCAGTGAGAACCTTGTAGGTGAGAAGGAGGATCTTGAATTCAATCCTGTATTTAACAGGTAGCCAGTGGAGAGACATCAGTACTGGGCATATGTGATTGCAGATGGAAGTGCGTGTGAGGACTCTAGCAGCTGCATTCTGCACACGTTGGAGAAAATTGGTCAAGTGGGAATGAATGCCAGGGAGTAGTGCACTGCAATAATCGATTTGTGAAGAGATTAAGATGTGTATTAGCTTATCTGCATCTGAGGGTGATAGGATGTTGAGCAGTATGGCTATATTTATGAGATGTTGTTGATTTGTATCTCGAAGGTGAGTGAGGAATCCAGAGTCACTCCGAGTTATCCAGACTACCTTAGCAACTTCAATTGTCTGGTTGTCAAGCATCAATTGGATGGGTTCAGCCTTGGACAATTGGTGCGAAGTTCTAACTAGCAAAATGTCAGTGTTGTCACCGTTTAGTTTTAGGAAATTTGAATTGAGCCAGGCCTTCACAGCTGACAGTGAGGATGACATACAAAGACTAGGCACATTGATGAATGATTCTGCATGGATATAGATGTGGAAGTCATCGGCATAGCAGGATACAGCTAGAGACCCCTATGCCTTCCAGTCCTTACAGTAAGGTGGGGTGGTCAATAGTATTTAAGGCTGCACTCAGGTCCAGGAGGAAAATTATACTTGCCAAGCCTTTGTCAGCAGTGACAAGTAGGTCATTAACTACTTTGACTAGGACAGTTTCAGTACTGTGGCCAAAACTGAACCGATTGGAAGGGATCGAGGAGGTCATTATTGGAGACGTGTTTCTGGAGATGCAAGGCTACTGCACGCAAGGACTTTAAAGAGGAATAGTAAATCTGAGGCGGGGCAATATATATCAGGGATGTTGCAATTGCGGCCAGGTATATTTTAGCACAGGGGTAACTGCAGCACATTTTAAGAGTGGGGGAACGATGCTGGAGTGAAATGAGTTATTGAAGAGATTATTGGTGAAGGTTTCAAGGGATTTGAAATTAGGCCTGGATGAGTTTGGATGGGAAGGGGTCAAGGGAGCAGTTTGTCGGCCGAAATCTGGTAACTAATGACGAGACATCAGATTTAGTGAACTAGAAAAATTACAAGAGTTTTGATATCATGGAAGGAGAAAGAAGAATTGTTGATTCATTGGATTGGTGGTTGAGACTGGTTAGAGATGCGGTGGGTTTTGGGTTTTTTCTTAGAAAAACTGAATCAACTGATAAACCTGATCTTTAATAATGAAGAGAAGTGTAGGTGAGTGAATGATTGGATGAAGGAAAGGATGGATGGTCGAGAAGACGATCTTAGGCTTGTCCCAGTTATCAACAAGGATGCCGCAAAAATGATTTGGGAGGGGTACAATCAACAAGTGCGTTTACCTTGAGGTCCCGAAATTCAACAGAATACCAGGGAGATGGTTTTCCACCTGAGACACAGCGTGATTTTATTGGGGACAAATTATCCAGTATGCTTGATAGAGAGCTGTTCTAAGTTTCAACTGTCACATTAGAGGCAGCTGAGGCAGAGAATGATGACCTTATGATTGCAGCAGTGAATAAGTCTGGAGTGATGACATTAAGATTTCAGAATTGGATTTGGTGTTTCGTGATGAAAATGGGTGGCGGTACCTGACGATTAAACCACACAGCGGAATGATCAAACAGACCAGGATCAGTGATGGACAGGTTGGTTACAGATATGCTCCTTGAGCAAACCAAGTCCAGAGTATGGCCACATTTGTGAGTGGCAAATGTCACGTGTTGAATGAAGACTAATGAGTATAGTGTGGCCATGAAATCCCTTGCAAGAGGGCTCTTTAGAGAGTCAACATGGATGTTGAAATCGCCAGGTATCAGGATCCTCTCCGAACTGGAGCAGAGCTTAGAAAGCAGCTCAGACAGTTCATTGACAAAAGAAGTGGAGGCTCAAGGTGGGCAGAAAAGCAGCACTAACTTCACAGGTTGAGCTGACCTCCAATCCAGACACATATGCTCGATTGAATGGAAGGTTGCAATGGAATCAGATGGATCTTGGCAGTAACACGGTGGAGAACCGCAAGGCCACCACCGCGGCCATGGGAACGAGCGTTCTGATGGAGTGCAAAGTCCCGCTTTTGAGCCAGATTCAATGTGAGAAAATCATCTTGATGGTGCCAGGTCTCTGTTAAGCTGAGCAGGTTCAGATTGTTGTCCAAGATCAGCTCAGCAATGAGTGGGGCTTTTTCTATATTCAGAGAGTGAGAATTGAGTGGGGTAAAGTGGGTTTGATTAGCAGACAATGGGCATGCTGGAGGGTGACTGACCACAGGTATTGTCTGCAAGCAATGCTGAGCTGTCACAGGCTTAATTTGTTGCTTCTTTGGCAGCTGATATGAAGGTCGTAATACAGGGATGGGGTTAGGGGCATTAGTAAAGGGCAGATTAATGAGCCTTTTCTATCCAGCACCCCGATGGATTTAATGAGGGCGGCGAGATTTCACCAGCTGATGGCATATAGCAAGAAGGTTGGGGATAGTGGGAAGTGATTTGGGGCGGAGGTTCAGAAGAGCCACGCATGCGTGGGTGATCGTGATTAAAGTGCTGATGTCGTGAATGTATAAGAGGTAGGTGAGTCGTTAGGTAGTGAGGTAGTGGAGTAACATCAGGCAATATCAATCAGCATTGGCACGCGCTCAATCCTGCGTGGGGCCAAGTGAGGGGCTGGAGCCCACCCCGGCAGACACTGAGCGCTAGGTGGGACCACACCCAGGATACAATGCTAGTAGATCACAGAGCACCTCCCAATGGCAATTTACTCAGCAGGCCAATCAACCCAGAGAGCAGCGCATCCCTGGATGGTGGGAGGAAACCGAAGAACCCCTCCGAAAAAGCGACGCAACTCCACACTGAAAGGTATCTAAGCTGGGGGCCAAACCTGGGCTCTTCCCGCTGTGAGGCAGCAGGGCTATTAGGTAGTGTAAGAGCAAGGTAATGGGTGGTTAGGCGGTGAAGCAATGAGTTGCTGGATGGTTGAAATGCGGTGAGAAGATTTGTGAAAAGAATGGTTATATTTATACGATATGGAGAAATGAGTGAGAGAAGATGTTTCACGTGGTTGATGAGAGTTAGGAGTTATGTATGCGATAAGGAGGGTCATGAGAGAGAGAGGTAAGTGAGGTGAGGAAGGTGAGAGAAGCGCTGCGGTGAGATGGCGAGCACGTGATGAGTGATGGTGCTAATAATGTTAGAAGACTGCTGGAAACTGCTGCCACGAGACAAGGCAAGGGTTCGCTTTCGCTGTTAGAAGAGTAGACCCCAAGAGTCGAGATGTAAAATTATTGATTAAAACTATTAAGATTTTAAGGAATAGAATTAAAACAAAAAAAAACGATTAAAACTGTTTCAAACGCACCTAGAATGGCTTGTAAAACTCGTTTATCTGGTGCTTTTAAACAGTGGCGAGATTCACCAGCCAAGATGAGTGGCAGATAAGAGTGAGAATATAAAGAGAAGACGGGAGGGTTGTGAGGGAGGAGGTGAGGAGGTGAGGGTAAGCGTGGAACTGAGCTACTCAGTGAGTGAGATGCAGGTACTGATAGGGCGGTGGTGACTGTTGCAGCTGCTTCGTGATGGACCGCAGCTGCTGTAAAGCAAGGGCAAGGCTTCACTCTCTCCGTCAATATGGAAGGCCCCAAGAGTTGAGGCGTAACATATAGTGATTACGAACAATTAAGAGTAACAATACATTTAAAAGAATAGAAATAAAACCAGAGTAACAAGCTTAAAGTTATTAAAGCTGCTTCAAATATACTCAGATGTATTCAGATGTATTCATATATCTGGCACTCCAAGAGCGGCAAGAAATGCCACCATCCCTTGGGATGACATCAGTTGTAAAATTATACAACTGTCACTGATTGGGAATTATACATTGGGAATCTTGAACTCGCAAAACTTCAGACCAATCCACTGTAAGCAAGGCTTCTCAGAGATTTCTGCAGGCCTAGAGCTGGAGGCGTGGGACATAATGCCATATGCAATCCCTTTATTCATGAGTGACCACATAATAATAATTGCACGTCTAGAGCGCTTTTCACAAGAGGCCAATTGTATGAGATCGAGGGTAAAATTGCTCTTTTTGCCTTCGAGCAACTGTGATGATGAAATGGTGATCAGGCAGCATGAGGGTCATCATGTAGGGGTGGTCGATGTTGATGCTGGAGATGATTTTGCTAATACAGAGATTGGAGAGAGCAAATCGACGAGGATGGAATCTTGTGGAACTCCAAAGACGAGGAGTTTATGATTCTCTTGTAAGAAACAGAAAGAGCAGTAGCAGACACCTGTCTGGTATTTGAATATCTACATTACAACTACACTTAACATTTTTTAAATATTAATACGTTTTATGTTTCATGAGACAAGTAGCATTACTATAATGTAAGTGTTAGATTACAATTCCAAGTCTAAAGCATGTTTCTTTTCAATTTACTAAATTATGACAATACGTAATAATTAGATTTAGGATTATGCAATGGTGCCTAAAAATTGCAATCATCCACATTAAGCCATTGCAATGTCTGCTACTACTAAACTCTTTAAACTTTAACTTTGGTTAATGCATTCATTGGGTTTGTATGGTTCTGTGTGAATAGCTCTTGGCGTGATTAATGTTGCTCTAAGGTTTGAGGAAGAACGTTTCTATATGTGTGTGGCTACAAAATAAAGTCTCAACATCAGGAATGTGACATAGTCTGTGAAATTGGTCCCACCCATACAACTAACAGTTATTTGAAAACATGAATCAAACTTTTTGTACTTCCACCAGTATAGCAATGGATGTAGCACAAATGTATGTGCAGTTCAGCGGGGTGCTGGGCAAGAACATCGTACCCTTGATAGGAAGGCTGTTGCTGTGAAGGATCCCAAGAATATGTAAATAGCAGCAGCTGCTATATATCGTAAATGATGTGATAATTTATGCTTTCTCGTTGAACCCACAAAGAGTTTAGTTAAATGCACTATTTATAACATGTTTCAAAGTATACATGAGTTTTTATTTTCACTCCCAAATAAGTTGCATTGCCTTTAATTTGTTCTGACAACATATAGCTTAACTATATAAATATTATGGATATGTCAACAACGTCACAATTTTACGTAGAAATCGAATATGTAAGCATAGTTTATCGTCAGTGTAGCGATTAGCATCATTATCAAAAATATGTCTGGAACATGCTTATAGAACGGGATGCTATGTGCTACGAGCAATTTCAAGCTGTGCATATTTACAGAATATGTAGATTATGCACATATATAAAGAAAGGCTTTATCAGGGCCCAGCATGCCAAAATATATATCTAGCATTACTCACAGCAACATGGAGGTGTTCAATGGTATCATTATCTCTGGATTATAAGACACTGAAAAGTTAGAAATTTCCTCAATTTGCGGGGTGCCCGGTATCAAGATCAGTCAGTCAGTTTTTATTTAAAATGGAAAGAATCTCCCCACTATTCAAATGTGCTGCCGCAGTTACCCCTCTGCGACAAATATCCTGCCTGGATTGCAACACCTCTGATAATTATCTACCCTTCTCCAATTTACCATTCTTTTCTAAGATTCTTGAGCGAGCAGTAGCCATGCAACTCGGAAACACGACTTCAATAATGACCTCCTCCATACCGTCAACATCTGGGTTCAGATCCAGCCATAGTACTGAAACTGCTCTGGTCAAAGTAGTTAATGACCTACTTGTCACTGCTAATGAAGGCTTGCCAAGTATGCTTGTTTTCTGGACCTGAGAGCAACTTTTGATATAGTTGAACACTCTACCATACTGGAGTGACTGGAGGATGTAGGGTTTCTGGCTGTGCCAAGAACTGGCTGTGTAGTTCGTCAGCTTCAGAGATCCATTCTGTTTTGTCTGGAGTTCCTCAGGGTTGAGTCCTCGGCCCACTTCTCTTGAGCATCTACTTAAAACTACTTTGGCCACATCCTGCGCAGCCTCAAACTAAGCTACAATTTCTATGCCGATGACATCCAAATCTATACCCAGAGAAAGCTGTCAATCAATGTGTCTGGTCTTTGCATGTCATCCTCACTGTCAACTGTGAAGGCCTAGCTCAATTCAAATTTCTTAAAAATAAATGCAACAAAACAGAAGTTTTGATTGTTGGTAATACTGCATATATTGACCAAGGCTGATCCCATCTATTTGATGCCTGATGACCAGACCATCGAAGTTGCTAATGTAGTACGGAGTCTAGGCGTGATGCTTGATTCCTCACGCATATTCGTGACACACATCAATAAGGTGATGAAGGTAGCCTATCTTCATCTCAGAAATATAGCCAGACTGCCCAACATCCTGTCACTCTCCGATGCTGAGACACTAATCCACATCTTCATCTTTTCAGGAATGATTATAGTAATGTACTAGTTCCTGGCGTCCCTGCCTACCTTATCAATCGTGTGCAGAATGTGACCGCTAGAGTCCTCACCTGCACTCTCATTCACAATCACATATCCCCAGTGCCGGCGTCTCTTCGTTGGCTGCTGGTTAAATACAGGATTGGTTCAATACCCCCCTTCTCACCTACAAGGCCTCACTGGTGCTGCTCAGACATACATCCGTGACCTACGTCATGCACCTTCCTCAATACAACTTCGGTCCTCCAGTGCGGCTTTGCTGCATTGCCCTGATCGCACCTCTGTTCAATGGGTGACAGAGCCTTCTCGCACACTTCTCTCAGACTCAAGAACTCCCTTCCATTGGAAATTCGGTCAACTGTGTCCGTGGGCATCTTCAAATTCTGTCTGAAGACACGAGACTCACTTGTTCCTAAAGGCCTTGAAGTCCTCTAGTTGGGACTGTTGATGCTACTGACTGCTGTTGGATGATGGCATGCTGTTGACTTGTGCCTGCTTAGGAACACTTATATTTTCCTTTTTTTTACATTTAAATTATTGTTTTACTTAATCTGCTTCACTGATTTATTTTCGTTATTTAATTATATTGAGCTATTCTGATGTTGTTTTTGACATGCCATTACACATCTCTGTGCCATGCTTTACAACCCTTGGCTAAAAGGCGATGTAGCAATGCAAATATTATTATTGAACAGTTGTCCAGTAGCATACGGCAATAAAGTTACAACATCTCAGGGCACTGGGGATAATTTAGACAGAACAAATAACCCAGACCTCATGTCTTTTTACACTGTGGGAGGCAATCGGAGTACCCATCAAAAACGTACGTGGATACGAAAGATTTTGCATTCCATGCAATGCTACCCAAGCCAGGAATTGCACCCTGGAATTTTTGTTACGAGGCAGCAACACTACACTGCGCCACCCTGCTATCCTTTATAAATCTGGTCACACACACGCAGCTGATGGACCTCAATGTTTTGATTTAAAATATAGGGGGTGGGGAGGGGTTAGTGCCTCTTCTAATTTAAGAAAGAACAAGAGTTGTGAACTTCGGTTGCCGCGATGTGGACATACTGTCGTGTTACAATTTCATAGTATATTTATTTACTTATTTCCATTTGACAGCATGCGGGTGCTATAGGTCGTACATTCACTAAACTGCAGAAGTATAACTCTATAAACAATATAATAAAGCATGTCACATTATCACTACTTTAAGCGAATCTGACATCATAATAATTCTCTTAACGTATATTTTATTTTGAATTGTATTGTATTCTATCATTAAAAATATATACATTTAAGCAAGGGCGGCGCGGTGGCCCAGTGGTTAGCGCTGTCGCCTCACAGCAAGAAGGTCCCGGGTTCGAATCTTTCGGCTCAGGTGCCTTTCTGTGTGGAGTTTGCATGCTCTCCCCGTGTCCGTGTGGGTTTTCGCCGGGCACTCCGGTTTCCTCCCACAGTCCAAAAAAGCATGCTGCTACATAGGTTGATTGGCTCGCAGGCTAAATTGCCCCGCAGTGCCCGGCGATGGACTGGCGTCCCATCGTCGGTATATCCTTGCCTTGCGCCCTGTGTCTGCCGGGATAGGCTCCGGCTTCACCGTGACCCTGTATAGGACTAAGCGGTTTCAGACAATGAGATGAGGGGAGATGAGACATTTAAGCAACTATGGTGCAATCAAAATGGCAGAAGTGGACATGATCATTCCTATCCATAGCTGTTCTTTCGGGTCAGCTGTGTCGAGTGTTATCTCTCTCTACTTGGCGAGGTTTCACTTCCTACGTTGGAGGCATCATTTGCATTTTAGAAGCACTTCATTAAACAATTCTCATACGTCTAGCAGTAAAAGCCAACCTACATCAGTACAGCAGTGGACATGCATTTCAAGTAGTAAGCTCTGGAGCTGTGAGAAGGTGTTGAAGCTGTGAGATTGACGGCATTTTGCAATGTTTTGCCGGAACATCTGCCCATGCAAAGGCATTGTTGGGAAGCCAGCCAAGTAATTAAACGGCCACGAATGAGACTTTGTGGATAAGCATAGGAGTGAGAGAACAAGGACAGCAGCTCCCCGCAAAAATGCACAGAAAGTCATCTCTCGTCTCATTGTCTGAAACCGCTTAATCCTATATAGGGTCACGGTGAAGCCAGAGCCCATCTCGGAAACATAGGGCGTAAGGCAGGAATACACCCGACGACGGGACGCCGGTCCATCGCCGGGTATTGCGGGACAATTTTAGTCTGCGAGCCAATCAACCTATCCAGGAGCATGCTTTTGGACTGTGGAAGGAAACCGGAGTACCCGGCGAAAACCCACGCGGACACGGGGAGAGCATGCAAACTCCACACAGAAAGGCACCCGAGCCGAGAGACTCGAACCCGGGACCTTCTTGCTGTGAGGCGTCAGCGCTAACCACTGCGCCACCGCGCCGCCCTGCACAGAAAGTAGATAAAAATTATTCAGGCACAGCAGTAAGACAGCGGGAGGAACATAGTGATACATTGAGAATTGGAAACCATGCTGTGGAAGACATGTCTGAATTGGAGAAGCATGACGTGCGTGCACAACAGGTTCCCAAGATGATGCCATGATAATGAGCTTTACCTTGAGGAGTGCAGTTGGTGGCGATGTAGCAACATGTGTCTACTCTACTGCCAATATGTTGCGAGCAAAACTTGTTTTACACATGATTCACTGTTGGTCTCTCAAATTTCTATAAATATATTATATATTAGGACACTCTTCCTTCAGCCGCTAATATTATGTTATTTTATTCAAAAGGAATGCATGTGTTATTGTGACGGTACCCTTATGAGCAGAAAACTATAAGCAGGTGTTTAAATATAGCTTGTCCCTCTGTGCTCTTCACAAGTAAATAACTGTAAGGGCTGCGATTAAAGGGAGCTGTAACAAGCCCTTCTATTAATTAGTGGCCTACTCTTCCACACTGTCCAGACATCTTGGAATAGAAGATAGTACCTACACGTTAGCCCACCAAGTGTACCATGCTCATCAAGTAACTGTAGTGTACCCATTAGCACTGGTGCATGAACATGTCAGTACACCCTGTACCCTGAATAACAGGCTTCCCCAGGAATATGTGCTTGCTCCGACACTATTCAAATTACACAGGATCGATATGCCAGAGAGCGTCCCACAAGTTTATGTATGGGGATAACGTGGTCCAGACTAAACAAAGCCCTTGGCTTTGGTGAGGTGGAGGCAGGAGTGAAAGTAATTTAAATATCTTACCTCTGCGATCGCATCGCAACTATCCTTCCTACCTATTTGAGCTGAATACGTCGGTAACTTCCTTATTGGCACACTGTACCAGACCATACTGGTTTAGTTTCACCTCTGGGTGGATGCCACTCTCAACTCTGACCTCTGCATCATGTAGAAGAACTTTCGAAAGCGACGACTGAGATCAAACGAATTGATTGCCTTTGTGTTTCGTCTCGACAACCATAGTTCCAATGTGACTTTGCCGTGAAAAAAGGTGCGACATGTTCCCAGGAAAACCTTGCTTGGCATAAAATTGAGCTCACACAGACTTTATTGAACATCTGAAAAAAGTTGCCAGAAAATTGAGACCAGGGTGAATCTTACTCAAATGATAGATGGTACGGATGACTTGGTGCTTTGGACATCAGCTATTGCCTGGACGTGCACCCCAGTTTTGGCAAAATGCTCTCACTGCCAACTCATTAATACCCAACCAAACATTGTGTCATGAGCCATTAGGGAAACTTAAAAATCTATGCCATGACCTCGGGTTTCTTTACTTTCAACTGACACCACCAGATAGAGTACATGCCGTGTTGCTGCAGAACTCCTTGAACTGCACAGATCATAAACCAAATCAAACCTGTCAACGGTGATCTGAACAATATCATACATCGACATATGAGATCCCGAAATCTCTTTTGGGAACACGCACATATCTGTGTGATATGGATTTTTAACATCAAAATGGTGTGAGCCAGTTAAGAGGCTTCGAACAACTTGCCAACGACCACCTGAGCAGCGATTCCACCACCACATTGCCTGGCTTCCATCGTCTTTTGAGACGACGGATAGTGCATAATTGGATCGGCATAAACCACACAAGACTTGGATACAAGTGGAAATTTAAATGAAATAAATAAAACAATGAAAATGGTTGGTGCATCATAAATTTACCAACTGTCATACAAAGCGATTTAAGGGCTAAATTACTTACAACCAAATCTCCAATAGTTGACCTTCATTGGCTATATTAGAGAAAGAGAGAAATATAGAAACCTGGTCATTGTTTGCAATACCATACCAAGAGATAGCATCGAGCAAAATACCTCAGTATGTATACTGTGACATATTCCGGTGATTGTATATAATATACATTATTCGAAGCATAAAAAATCTTATCAATAAATCTCTATATCTTGGCATGAGGTCCGAGGGGCTTTCTTCCACATGGGATTAGCCAACATCTGTATGTGGTTTCCTAACCTTCTGTAGAGCAGCAACACCTACATTTTCATAAAATTTCTGCATATAGCTCTCATAATGTATAGCTTCGAGAGAGTTGTTTTGGGTCTATCTTGTTGATGTTAGCTAACACAAATCTGAAGCATAATGGTGAAGTGTGTACACATTATACAGTATATCAATAACAAATTGTTTTAGGCACAGTAGCACACTCACCCACAAATACCATGTTACTGGAGAGCATTGGCAATAAGGGAGCAGATGGTGCTTGGGTAAATTCCTTAATTAGGATCGCCTGAGGCCAGTGTGCAGTATTCCATATGCCCCCTGACCCAAGGTTTCGTAGGGCGGTCATTTGTATGGTTTGGCATATAGTTTCCGTTGTAAGAAAAACAACACATACAAATAAAGTGATGCGTAAAATTAGTATTACAAGAAAGTTTTTTGCACGATTCCACCTGTTTTTAATCATATACGTGCACGCCACGGTACAATACACAGCAATATGGAGTGCCTGTTATTTTTACGGTGATTAAATCGCTTTCAAGTATAATGGCCGCAACATTGTAAACAGACAATTGGCGAGATGTCCCTTTCATACAGCTCGTTTAGTCCACTATGATTATTCATAATACGCTGAGCAGTGTATGGATAATTTGTTTGTTTGCTTTTTCTAGGTCTGCATTGGTACGTATTTCTACCATCTGTGTATGAATGCTAAGCCAACTTCTTTCGCAGCTGGTCCAAGATCCATACTACTCCAGATGGTCTCCACACTTCCTGTAAATTATACGCGATTCAGCCTCCACTGCAATAATTTAGAAGTCCTCCCAGCCAGTACCAGGGCATTGGCACTCCTCTTGTGCTGGAGAATAATAATTAGAGAGAGAAAAAAAACGTCTACGATAGCCAGACTTTCAGAGTTTGTTTGCTTAAAGCATTGACACAGCCTCTACTGAATATATTTATAAAACAAGAAAAGTTTTTTTTCTTCTCTCTAGCGTAACAAATGTAATTGGATGAAAAGAGAAAATTGTTGTTTCATAATTCTAAAGAGGAAAAAGTTCTGCTTGAACAACACGTTGTTTGCAGTACCTTCAATAAACAATATTCTGTCTTGCACGCAAGCTATGAAAATTATAAAAATAAATATTTATCAGTAGCGTGTATTGTTTAATTACATAAAATCATATAGCAATTACAATGTAATAATATTACAATTCATAACACGTATAGTATTCATTCGATGTCGAAGATATTCGTTCAGAGAGAAAACGACTCGGAGGTGCAAGGAGATTGCAGATCGGTGGTGAGCGGGGAAGCATTGGCGTGGTAAGTTGGTGCCAACATTTGCCAGACACTGCTTCCTATGTATTATGATGCTATTGGTCAATAAATGGTCGGTTTTTTTTAGTTATTGAAATAAACCAAAGAACCTACAGAAAACCCATGCAGAACAGGGGCAGACATTACAAACTCGACTCAGGTGCCCGAGATAGGGATTGAACCACCTCGGAAAGACATTCTTTTTATGAGCAGATGTTACGACTGCTTCCCCACGTACATTTATCTTCACTTTTGTCAGTATATATATATTTAAAGGATTAAACATTATAGAACGCCATGCTAATCCAGAATTTATTGATATTAGACTGGAGTGGTAAATACACAATGTCAATTTGAAACGCTGGTAATATGAGCTGATAGTAGCAGTCTTCTAATTTAGTAGGTGATGAAAAACTGTTTTAACAATATAACATTTTGCCAGTGGTACTGTAGTTAAATCCACATTCATCACCAACATAAAACCTCATAATATAAAGCATCATCTCTCTATAAAGTGAATCCTTGAATCGAAGGAAGATAGTGCAGTGGTTAAGGAACCTGACAAACACGGGGGACTACTGTTTCATTAGTGTGTGTGAAAGATATATCTAGTCAAAGCACTAGCTCTAGTTTTTGTTCAATCTAGTGGGACACCTGGGATTTTAGCCAGCGATAAAGTGAAGAGATACATGCCCTAGACAGGTCTCGGCCTCACACACAAGCTCCTGGCCATATGCATACATTTTTGAAGCATCTTTTTTTTATTGACAATTATTTAGGCATGCGATTGTTAAGCTTAGAACCGATTTGTTATAATGCATGACCACCACATGTTTTATATTCTTCATGAAATCTTAATTTTTCATTTATTCATCCTAGAATGACCTTTCATATTTCTGAAGATACAATTATGTGTGGTGCCAAGCCTCACACGTGAGAGGCTAGGTGCATACGAGAGGTCACCCGGGGTGACAAGGGGTCAGGTAAGGGTGATCGGGGACTGCGCCAATTCCCCCCTTCTCAGATTGTAATCATCACTTGGTCTGGGGAGGGGGACATGAGGTGACATGTGGCACTAACGGATTGGATCAGAGAAGGGTGTGATCTGACGCAACGATGTGACATCTAGAGAGTATATAAAGCGGATGTACGGAAGTACAGTTGTTGTTCTGTTCTGTCAGGGCGTTAGAGAGAGTTGCGTCAGAGGCACGAGTTCGTGAGTTGACCATGTGGTCGGTATTTGGTGCAGCGCGGGCCAACAAAGCCTTTTGTATATAATGGAAGGTGAGTCGGGCCCTGCTCCGCCTGTCCGTGTGATGCGGGAAGAGGACGAAGGGGACGTGGCGACGGTGCAGCGCGGTGACCACAGAACGAGTCCAGCGGACCTGAGTGATACGCTCAGGAATATCTAGCCTCACCTAGACTCACTGGAGATGGGATCCATAGGAGGATCCTTGGAGCGATGACTACAGATGCTGGAGGGTCGATCCTGGCAAAGCGATGGAGACGGCCCAAGTCCGATACCCTGTGCCGAACGGGGGCTGGAGTGTTACCGGTGCCATTGAAGGGGGCACGTGCGATGGGATTGTCTTTACGCTCCTCTCGGGACCCGTTGGGATGACAATGGGTCCTGGTAGTCGGGAGTATCAAGGGCCGTGGCAGCATCCCAAGGTCAGCGGGACTCGGCTTAGCGATGGGGAGTGATGAGACGCTATTGGGACCGGCCGCGGTGGTACGAGGACCAGTGAAAGGGTAGACATCTCGGATCCTACTGGACACGGGGGCTACCGGGTCGGTTGTAAGCCGCGAGTTGTGTCAGCATGTGGGGGTTGACCTATGGCAACTGCGCTCTCTAGACCGCGGCCTAACACAAGCCAACAGCAGTGACCTACAAATCATCGGGCGACTCGCTGGAGATCAGGATAGGTACGGCGAGGGGTCATTTTGACGTGTACGTGGCGATGAGACTATGCCACCCCGGCATCCTCAGGATGGCAGCGTTGGAGAGCCCTGGGCATGATCGTGAGCATCCCAAGAAAATGTGTGCAGGTTGGTAAAGGACGGGAAGAGATTCCGTTCTGCGGGTGGGAGCGAGTGTCCATGCTGGGTAGGAGTGTCTCAAACAGGACAACGGAAGTGACGTCAAACCCAGGAGTCATTAACATGATGTCAGTTCGCGGAAGCAGATGCGTGACATTAATATTGGGGGTCTAGGACATGACGTCAGTTCTTGGATTAAGGGGTGGGAAGCCGGATGCGGGAAAAAATGGTGTTGGCGACGTGATCTGCCGAGTGTAGGTAGGCTCAAAATCTGAAGGGCTGCTACACCTCGCCACCCGCAACAGAAATGGGGCCCCGCTGACCGGTGAAGTTCTGCTGGATCCCCATCCGGAACTAGCTCACCACTTTGAACAAGTGGGTGCGGCAACAGTAGTGGCCACTGAACGGGGCCTGGTGCTGAGAGTCTTAAATCCCCATGATGCACCGATACGGCTCTGTGCCGTATCGGTGCAGATCGATCCAGGAGTAGTGTACACCCATGGGCTGGGGAGGCAGAACAATCTATGGAGATGATCGTACCACAGTGAGTTTGGGGCCCTGTGCCATCGTACAGCATCTGGGAGAAGCCGATGAACCCCAGATGGAGCTGATCTGGGAAGAGGAAGGCTGCGAGTTCCTGGGAATGACAGTAGGTCAGTCACGACAGGCCCAGCGTCGCGATGCCGAGTTGGCGGAGGTGAGGGACGCCCTCACCCAGGGCCAGACGGCCATCATGGGACTGTGGGCGAGTTTCTACCCCTAGATGGGCCTCTGAGAAGGCGGTAGTTCGAGAGCGGGGGCCCGACGGTGAAGTCGGAAGGGTGTGTGTCCAGGCCGCATCACGGCCACAGCTGTTGCACCTGGTGCACAACCACCCCTTGGGGATGCATGGCAGCGAGCGACGCACCAGATTAACGCTGTGACAACAGTACCTGTGGCCTGGCATGAACTGGGACGTGACTACCTGTGTCAAGGGGTGTCAACGGTGCCAGCAGGCCGTGAAGGGACCACCGTGCTACGCCGTTCTGCTGCGGCTGCTACGAGTGAGCCGGGTGAATCAACTGGTGGGGATCGACCTGCAGGGGCCGTTTCCCACGTCGCCGCATGGAAACCGCTACGTGAGGGAGACGGAGGAGGTGCTCGCTCAGTGCCTGGAGACCCTGCGCCAGGCTCGTGGCCGGGCCTACGAGGCCCTCGAGGAGGCCCACACGAGGAAAGCAGCGGCGGCATGACCGAGGGGTGAGGCCATAGAATACCGGGCCGGCGAACGGGTGTGGGTGTTCTCACCACAGGTCCGTCCGGGGCAGATGGGGAAACTCACCTCGCCCTGGGGAGACCCCACATGGTGGTGCAGCAGCTGTCACCTGAGATGGTGCTGGTGAGAGGAAGAGGCTGGCAGGCGTCGTGCAT
The DNA here is from genome assembly GCA_036362905.1 of Mordacia mordax. NCBI lineage: Eukaryota > Metazoa > Chordata > Hyperoartia > Petromyzontiformes > Petromyzontidae > Mordacia > Mordacia mordax. Next base: position 18,226,721 of record JAZEWT010000002.1, on the reverse strand, counting down.
GGTCAATGTGCAGTGTCTGAAGGTCTGGAGGCTACCCCCTGGGGGGGATCCGGCCCCGGTAATGGCCGGCTCGAACGACGACAATGGTGGGCCCTGAGTGTGGCCCACGCGCATGTGGCAGTGGAGCCGGGCGGTGAAACCTCGGCACCCAACGGGCTCTGTGCCTGCTAAAGCAGACTTCACTTGAGCGGAAGCAGAGACCGCAGCGGCCTCGGAGGTGGATGGCGGCCTCTTGGCGATCGGGCGGCAGAGGCGGGCCCCGGTCCGCCTCCGGGACTCTGTCACGGCGGTCGAGCCTTGTCACAACGATGGCGAGAGGTGTCGGCCAGACCCCTCACTTGGGG
>JAZEWT010000002.1:18156933-18226348 GCA_036362905.1 Mordacia mordax | reverse complement strand
GGGGGGGCAGGGGAACATGAGGGCGACGTGTGGAGTAAACGGATGGATCGAAGACATGGTGTGATCTGACGCAATGAGGTGACGTCTGTAGAGTATATAAAGGGGATGTACAGACGTACAGTTGTTGTTCTGTTCTGTCGGGGCATTAGAGAGAGTCACGTCGGAGGCACGAGTTCGTGAGTTGACCACATGGTCGCTGTTCAGTGCAGCGTGGGTCAATAAAGCCTTTTTTACATAATGGAACGTGAGTCGATCCCTGCTCTGCCAGCCCATGTGACGCAGGAACATTACCCCATGGCATTCCAGCCGCCAACGCAAATGCAATCGTCGCCGGCGCGTGAAGGGGAGCAAGAAGAACCAACCCCGGGGAAATTCACGTGTCATGACATATGCTTTTAAAACATTGTTAATTACTCGTTCAATAGTAATAAAGCTGTTTAGTCGCATGAATTGTTGATGTGTACAAATGTATGTATAAGGTATAACACCTGAATAAACAAAGCATGCTCAGCCAGCCGTCATATAAATAATGAGCGTTAGCATTTTCAATAAATGCTTGTAATTTATTCTGAATCCCTGCCAACATTAACATAGGTGCCATCTCATTAGCACAATGTTTTAAAATATTTTACCAATATAGATATGCTAGATTGATTTCAAGAGCCACTCGTTAGGCAGATTGATGAGGGGAAAGGTTTGACCTTAACTTCTTGTCCTTTAATTGGCAATCTTGTGTTCCTGTATACATCTTATTTGATACGGGTGAATTAGTTTTGCCCATACTCCACTACTGGAAATATACAGCGACTCCTATGTGATGAAATAATATTATTGTAAATTACCACTTAGTCTCGGGTATGACGTTAAACTGCATCCCTCAGTAAGGCCGTTCAACGGTCAGGGTATTAGTGAGACAGGTACCCTCCAGATATTGTGGGGTCTGGGTTGCTTTGGACAAGGCATAGCACCCATTAGACTCTCTGATCAGAGTTACAGATGAAGCCAATGAGGGCGCATGATGGTGGATCATCTTGTCTGGTCAGCTGCACTGTGCTGTTATCTCGGTGAACCCGAATTTGACTCCCAGCCATGGCAATCAATTGTGAGTGAAATCTGAACCAGTCCTGGGGCTCTTATTCATAAACCTGCAATTGATCAGCGTTGTGAATTTTAGTCAAAGAACTAACACGACTCACATCGTGTGGGGAAGCCTTTATCCAGCAGTTCCTTTACAATGCCTTAAAATATTAATGCATTATTTTAGTGACTATTGCTCTGACTAAATTGCCCCCAGTGGCTTAAGATGTTGTAACTTGCTTACCCCTCCCTACCGGACATCTATTAAAAGACGTACACAGCACAGTAGCTATATCCAGCTTAAATAAATATGACTGACAATATTTTGCAGTCACAACAATGCCACAGTCATTGACATTTACGCAGCCGTTACTTGTTTTTTTTCTCTTACAAAATAATTCTTTAATAAATGTGCATTACGTTGAAAGTGTTTTAATCTGCTAAACCTGCTCTACTATTGTAAACAAATCCATCCTATATACACAATGAGTTGATACTCACGTCAGTTTTACTATGTGAGACAGATTGTTTGATGATGATTCCACTTCCTTTCTCGTGGAGTTCCAGTATGTCTGAAGCCTGATGAGTTAGCTGGCTGATGTAACTTTATTGTTTACAAGGCCTAACATACCTCATGCTTGCGTACAATTTGTATGTTTAGCCATATCGGTGTTCGCAGTTGTACTATATAGTTTTATTATGTATCTTTAGGTTGTGCTCGTGTTAAATGGCATGATGTGCCGTCTGTTCCATCGTCTGAATAAACACGGAACCACATCAGTAAGCTAATCTGTGATACAGTGGTGAAACGTAATTTGCAAACCCTTTAGAATGTTTTGTTTTTCTGCATAAATCCTACGTAAAATGTGATAAGATCATCATCTCATCTCATTATCTGAAACCGCTTAATCCCACATAGGGTCACGGTGAGCCGGAGCCCATCCCGGAAACACAGGGCGTAAGGCAGGAATACACCCGACGACGGGACGCCAGTCCATCGCCGGTCATTGCGGGACAATTTTTAGTCTGCGAGCCAATCAACCTATCCAGGAGCATGCTTTTGGACTGTGGGAGGAAACCGGAGTACCCGGCGAAAACCCACGCGGACACGGGGAGAGCATGCAAACTCCACACAGAAAGGCACCCGAGCCGAGAGATTCGAACCCGGGACCTTCTTGCTGTGAGGCGACAGCGCTAACCACTGGGCCACCGCGCCGCCCGATAAGATCTTCATCTAGATCATAATATATTCCAGATGGGAAAAAGAGATCGTTAAAAAGTGACCACGGAGAACGCTGAGAGAGACCCCACCAGGACATCATGAGGGACAGACCTCGCCGGAGAGAGCCGAGAGACATCGCCGAGACTGAGATCAGGACGGGCAACCTCGCACGGACGTGCAATGCGCAGTGCATGGCCACCAATGCTGCCACAACAAGCAGTGAGAGACGGTACCGCGAGAGCTGGGAAAACCGTCTTTAAGAGCGCTCGGCAGTGCCGCTGGAACCACCATCGCAACTGAGGTTCGACGGAGCCAGCAGCCGTGGAAACACGAACAATTGGCTGCAGAGACGACCCAGCAGGCAGCAATCAGTGTTATGGCTATCTGCTGTGCGAGAGCCGCTGATCTTGTGATCATCATCACCGTGTGTATGCAGTGATTTCCTACTGCTGCTGTATGTGAATTATCAAAGGAGCATCTCTGTCTGGGGCGGCGCGGTGGCCCAGTGGTTAGCGCTGACAGCAAGAAGGTCCCGGGTTCGAATCTCTCGGCTCGGGTGCCTTTCTGTGTGGAGTTTGCATGCTCTCCCCGTGTCCGCGTGGGTTTTCGCCGGGTACTCCGGTTTCCTCCTACAGTCCCAAAACATGCTGCTGCATAGGTTAATTGGCTCGCAGGCCAAATTACCCCGCAGTGCCCGGCGATGGACTGGCGCCCCATCGTGGGTGTATCCCTGCCTTGCGCCCTGTGTCTGCCGGGATAGGCTCCGGCTCACCGTGACCCTGTATAGGACTAAGCGGTTACAGACAATGAGATGAGATCGCTGTCTGTACGTGGCCTCTGCACAATCCTGCCGTGCATCTGTGCACGTAAACACAGAAGCACGTGGGTTTTTCTGTATTGACAGATCGTCGGCTGACAGAATCATGTATCAATTTAATTGAACCTCTAAAGACGTAAAATATTGTGTCAGAGTATAGTGTGGTACGCAGACGTTTACAACGCAGGTTAATGGAGTGACAAGTGCACGTTGATTATCATAATCATTTGGGTTATTAAATTGATGTTGATTATTCAATTGTCTCGCAGACTGGTTACTTTGTTGTGTGGTCACATGTCCTCACGGTTCTCGTGACCACAATCGAGCCTCCACTGTGTACACCACTCTCAGTACATTTATTTCGTGTTATATCCACGTTAGTCACAAGAAGTCGCTCAGTTGGGTGCTTTTGACACCACTATTCTCCAAGAAGAGCACTGCCATCTGTCTCAAGTTTTCCAAAGACCACCTGGACGATCCAGAAGGCTATTGTAAAATGTTACACGGACAGATGAGTCAAAAGTGAAACTCTTTGGTTGAAATGAGAACCATTATATTTGGCGAAAATCAAATGTTGCATTCCAACATTGGAACCTCATATCAACAATGAAGCATGGTGGTGGTAGTATCATGGTTTGGGGTTGCTTTGGTGCCTCGGGACCAGGAGGGCTTGCCATTATTGAATGATGTGGTGCTTAGCCTCGACCGTGCCAGGCCACATGCAGGTGGAGAGTACGTTGGGCTTCCCCCCTCCCCCATGGGTATGCAATTTTCCAGTGAGTCACATGGTGTGGGGGGGGTGTGGCAATGAGGGAACTGTTGGAGGAGGCTGCATGAAGAATGTAGGGGAGCGCTGATGTGTGGGGGAGGGTAGCAGACCGTTGTAGGCTGCTACCTGGTCGTGTGCTGCTGTGGAGAATTGAAGCAATGAAAACATCCAGAAGGCCTCTGCATCATCTATCGCCATCGTTCTCTTGTTGCTGCCTGGGTGAGTGTCAGAACACGGGATTCGTTCCCATGGTGGAAGGGAAGTAAAGATTGTATAGACCTATAAGGGCTGCACCGCAGAGTCTTGGGAGGATTTCTGTGGCACGTGAACAGTGCGCGGCGCCTCGGGGGCTGGTCAAGCCAGGAGACAGCGATATGGGTTCACCTCTAGCTACTGGGGATGCTGGAGGCATCCCTAGGAAGCATGACAGGGCACTCCTCAGTCAGGCGGTCGAAGAGCGCTTTGACCGAGTCGTCCTGGCGGCAGCACAGGAGGAGCTAGCGTGATGGCGCAGATGGCCAGATGAGCCCCTGCAAGATTATGTGGATATTATGACGGCGCTCATCGAGCGAGCCTACCCAGAGGAGGGACGCTGATTCGCACAGAGCCTGGTAAGGATCAAGTTGCTCTGATACTTCCAAGGGACAGAGTGGTGGCAAGAAGACGTTGAACATCTGGAACTGTCCCTTGCTCAAATTGTGACCAGGGCCTTGGCGTGCGAGAGCACAGCACGGGGGCAAACTTGCCGACGTCAAGGGGCGTTGCTGACTTGCGGGGACATAGTAGAGGATGGAGCTGACATAGCCGCGCTGCAGCCACCTGACCACGCAGCGAGCCCCACGAGCCTGAGTAAGGAGCTCAGGAGGATTGAGGGGTGGCTCGACTCACTGGAGATGGCCATGGAGGGCTGGTGATCGTCGGGATCCGGTGGAGCAACCGGGTCGACACAGGTCGACGCTCGGCACCCGGGAAGGGGAGAACATGTTTCTGGTGCCGACGGAGAGGGCACATGCAGCGGGATTGCCCATACCTTGATGACATTATCGTCTTCGGCAAGATGATGGACGAACACCTGGGCCGCCTTCGGGAGGTGCTCCAGCGACTGAGGGGGGCGAAACTCAAATTAAAGCCCAGAAAATGTTACCTTGCCCAGCGGGAGGTAGCGTATCTGGGCCATCGTGTGAGCATTGAGGGGGTGTAGATGGACCACGAGAAGGTCTGAGACATCACGGAGTGGCCACCGCAATGGACGTTGGCCGAGGTGTGCTCCTTCCTCGGCCTCGCAACGTACTACCAGCGGTTTGTACCGCAGTTCAGTGCACTCGTGTGCCCCCTCACCCTAGTCACGTCCAGCAAGACACCCTTCACATGGAGCCTGGACTGCGAGATTGTGTTCCGGAACCTGAAGGACCGCTTGGTGCACACACCCATGCTGGCGGTCCCGGACATCGCCAAGGAGTTCATCGTCGACACGGATGCCAGTGGATGTAGGCTGGGGACAGTACTATTGCAGAGCCATGGGGATAACGAGCGGGTGGTCGCCTACGTGAGCCAGATGTTGAGTACGGCCGAGCAGAACTACTGTGTCACCCGGCAGGAACTCCACGTGGTCGTATTCGCCTGCCGGCAGTTCCGCCCATACCTGAACGACCGGGGATGACGGATCTGTAGCAATCACCAAGCCTTGCAATACCTCCTGCACTTTAAGGAGCCGAGGGGCCAGATGGCCCAGTGGCTTGCTCAACTGCAGGAGTTGATCTCCGGGCTGAGTACCAGGCCAGACGGGTGCACTCCAACGCAAACGCCCTGTCTCGTCGGCCTACGATCCGCCTCGACACCCCGCCGGACCAGCTGTGCCCTGCTGCAAGGGGGGCCACTGCCGCCTGCCCTACGACAACGCTGTTCTGGAAACCTCGGTCCCGCACACCAGTGTGCAGCACGTGGACGAGACTGACCGGACCCGGGACGAGCCGCTACAGGAGGAGGTTGGCTGCGAGTTCCCGGAGATGACGGACGAGCAACTATCGAGGGCCCAAGGACGCAACCCTGAACTGGTGAAGGTGAGCAACGCCCTCACCCGAGGCCAGGTGGTCATCAAAGGGCCATGGGCGAGCCTATACCACCAGCTGGGCCTCTGAGAAGGAGTGGCCCGAGAGCGAGGCCCTCACGGAGATGCCGGGAGAGTCTGTGTTCTGGCCGCCGCCCGACTGCAGTTGCTGCGGTTGGTACATGATCACCCCTTAGGGCGGCACGGCGGTGAGCATCGCACAGGATCACCACTGCGACGAAGGTACCTCTGGCCTGGCCTGAACCGAGATACGGCTGCTTGGGTAAAGAGATGCCAGCGGTGCCAACAAGCCGCGAGTGGCTACCCCGCTACGCCGTTCCGCTGCAACCGCTAAGAGTTAGCCGGATCCATCAGCTGGTGGGGATCAACTTGCAAAGGCCGCTCCTCACGACTCAATGCGGCAACCATTACATCTTGGTTGCGGTGGATTATTTCTCCCGGTTTCCGGTGATGATCCCGGATAAGACAGCCACAACGATCACACAGGCCTTCCTCGAGGGATACGTACCGCGACACGGTATCTCCGAGCGAATTATAACCGATCAAGGGAGAGAGTTTGAGGACGAGGTATTCGACGGCCTCTGTCATGAGCTGGGAATCCAGCAGGCGAGGACCACGGCCTACCACCCTTAGGCAAACGGCACAGTTGAGCACTTCAGCCAGACTCTCACAGGAAAACTTCAGCGCCTCAATAAGTAAATGAAAAAAAATAGATACTTGTGTGTGCTTTGTTTATACAAGTTTTCTTTATGAATTAGATAAAGATCTCACCACATATTAGGTCAATTCTATGCATAAATACAGAATAATGATTTTTTTTCTCAACAACGTAGTTGGCAAGAAAATAAAAAAAATATGCACATTAATATATATTTCCATACTCATTGGGTTTTCAACAACTTCAGGTAAATACTACTCAAAGACAGCATGATACTACATTTCTTTCGGCTAGCATGGAATAGTTAGTCAAAATATCCTCCACATGTGCACTCCAGAGCTGTTCTCAACCGGTGAGTCAAAATCCATCAGTGGACTATGAGTGCTACCTAGTAGTTTGTGGACACCAGACTCAAGCAGGCCCCGAAGTACAAAAGGTTAAGAACCCCTGTCTCTAGAACTTCCTCTAGTTGAAGTTCTTTCGTCAGCCATGCTGCAATACATTTCAGAGTAATAGCTTCATCTTTTACCTCCTTTGGACTAAACCCAATGGCTTCACCTGCTTGAGGGAGTGCAGGCCGTGCTGCGGGGTGGTGCTGGCGATGATGACGCTGGGTTCGCTGCTGCTGGGCTGCAGCGACAGCGAGAGGCCCGAGAGCAGCGTCACGTGCAGCCCGCTAATGGAGACCTTCTCCTCGCTCACCGTCACGGCCCGCTCCCCCAGCACAGTACCAGAGACCGGTGAGATTATCTGGAAGGAAGTACGTAAAAGTGATTATGGAACATATGTTTATAATAATGAGTCACCATCATAGTAAAGGGGACACTGTAGAGTAACAGATATATATATTTTTAGGGTTTTGTCTGGGCACTTTACATCGATATATATACTGTTGTCATTGCTCGCTGTGTTCAATAAAGGTGAGAGGAATATCCCTCTTAAATAATGTTTGTTCGCTGTTTGTGTTGTGTGTGTACTCACCAAGCAGTGCGTCACAAGGCTATACAGAGAGTAAAGCAATGCTTCTTCGCACACAAACGCAGAGCCAGGATATGACTTCTCACTGCACTTCATTTAATAAATAAGCATAATTAGCGAATGAACTGAATTCCAATTACTTGTGTACGTGGTTGTGCTAAAAATCTGATGCTCTTAGATTCCCGACAAACGGATCGACTTATTTAAGTGTAAGAACCGATTACTTCTGGTGGAGATTCATCAGCATCTCTTTGCGTCCGTCTGAGCTTTAGTCGGAATGGATGTATCCCACCTAGAGCATCTGGCATGTTATCGACCATCACATCGTATAGGGGTCTTACCATACACAATGCCTCGACATGCCCTTTGTAGAATGGAATTTTCACGGTGATGTTAGCTAGCATGCATTGCCATGCTGTCCCCACTACTAGCCTACATAGTCACGTCCGCTGTGTTGCGTTCACTAGTCCTTGGTGAATCACTGTGCCGGAACACCCTATATCTCTTGACACGGTCACCTTTTCTCCTCTGGGAGTCTCTAAGACACCCGGTTTGGTCGGCATATTCTCCACGTCTGTCCACATGGCTCTTATAGGATTTGTTTGCTCTATTATGTAACGCTGCCTATTGACGCACATTTACCTATAGATTGCTGTCAGTAGCTTATACACTCATGCCAAGTGTCTTACTACCGCCCATCAGAATCTGTGTTTCAGGCTTCTGTACCTGGAGTCGCACTTCCTTACAGTGATATCTCTACCCAGCCTCAACCACCAATCCATACCTCAATAAATGTTCCTCCACCTACCTTGACCTCAAAACTCCTGGAATATCCCGAATTAACGAAATCAGATGTCTCTTCTTTAGTTACCAGATCTCGGCCCACAAACTGCTCCCTCGACCACTTCCCATCCAACATGATCTGGGGAAAATTTTCAAATCCCTTGCCACTTTCGTCACTTATCTCTTTAATAACTCATTTTTCTGTGGCATCATTCCTCCCAAGATTCAAATGTGCCACAGTTACCCCTCTGCTTAATAAACCTAGCCTCGATTGCAAGATCCTTGATAATTATCACCCCATCTCATATCCACCATTCCTCTTTAAGATTCTTGAACGTGCAGTAGCCACGCAACTACAGAAACACGTTCTCATCAATGACCTCTTTCATCGCTTCCAATCTGGGTTCAGATTTGGCCATAGTACTGAAACTACTCTGGTCAAAGTAGGTAATGATCTACTCGATACTGCTTTTGAAGGCTTGCCAAGTATTCTTGTCCTCCGGGACCAGAGTGCTGCCTTTTATACCGCTGACCACCCGATCGTACTTGAGCGACTGGAAGATATAGGGGTCTCTGGCTGTGCCCTGCATTGGCTGAGCTCCTACGTCTCGGTTTGGAAGCAGTTTGTTAGCCTCGGAGGACAAAACTCAGAGATCCATTCTGTTTTGTCTGGCATTCCTCAGGGTTCAATTCTCGGGCTACTCCTCTTCAGCATTTACATACAACCACTTGGCCATATCCTGCACAGCCTCAATCTAAGCTACCATTGCTATACCGAGGATATCCAATTCTAAATCCACACAAAGCCATCTATTAATGTGCCTGGTCTTTGCATGTCGTCCCCACTGTCAACTGCGAAGACCTGGCTGAATTCAAATTTCCTAAAATTAAATGGCGACAAAACAGAAGTTTTGCTTGTCAGAACCCCACACCAATTGTCCAAGGCTGAACCTATCCAATTGATGCTTATGAAGTTGCTAAGGCAGTCGAGTCTAGGTGTGACTCTTGATTCCTCACTCAGCGTCGAGACACACATCAACAAGGTGACCAAGGTAGCCTATTTCCATCTCAGAAATATAGCCAGACTGCTAAATATCTATTGCCCGCTAATGCTGAGAAGCTAATACACTGCTTCATCTCCTCACGGATCGATTACTGTAATGCACTGTTGCCTGGCACCCCTGCCTATCTGATCAATTGTATCCAACGTGTGCAGAATGCGGTTGCTGGAGTCCTCACTCGCACACCAATCCCCAGTACTGATGTCTAGCAATGGTTACCGGTTAAATACAGGACTGAATTCAAGATCCTCCTTCTTACCTACAAGGGTCTCACTGGCGTTGCTCCGACAAACATCCGTGACCTACTCCAGGCACCCTCCTCAACATAACTTCGATCATCCAATACGAGCTTGCTGCATGTGCCCAGATCGCACCTCCATTTGATGGGTGACATAGCCTTCTCACGTGCTGCTCCCAGACTCTGAAACTCCTTTCCATTAGAGATTCGATCATCTGAGTCCCTGGGCATCTTCAAATCCCGTCTCAAGACTCACTTGCTCCGTAAGACTTTCAAGTCCTCTGTCTAGGACTGCTAATGCGGCTCACTTTTGTCGTGCCGGCATGATGGCTTGCTGCCGACCTGCACCTGCTCAGGAACATTTATTCATTCTTTGTTTGTTGAACAATAATTTCTTATCGCTTATTTTACGTCCACTATAAATTATAGCCATTATTTGACTTTCAGTTGAATTGTCCTGATGATGTTGTTGACATGCCATTCTCTCTACTGCTCAGATTTGTAACACCAAAAAAAACGTTATTGTTGCTGATTCTCTGTTATGTCGTTGTTGTTGCTGACATGCTATTCTCTCTGCAGCTCTGTGTAGCACTTTGTGGCCCTCGGATGAAATGTGCTTTAGCAGCGCAATAATAATTATTTTTCTCTCGTTACTGTAGTACCTGCACGTCAGAACCAACAGTTTCTACTGTAATGTCCTCAAATCCTACAAACAATTACAGTCTACCTTTCTCTGGCCGGAATTTCGCCCGTTACCCCGGTAGAAACTCTCTGTTGTAGTGGTATCATTTAATTTCGCTGGCTTTTGCCGGGACCTTCGTGGATCGCCTACCTTCCTTGAACATTGTACTCTCTACTGCGATCCGCCAAATACATTTCTGCAGCCTTCATAATCCCTGGAATGTCACATACATTGCACTCACGCAAGAAGGTTACCACGTCTCTTGGACATGTCATCAATGTTAGCTCCCATATGAACAACTTCATTAATCTGTTGTAATTATCTTTGATCCCGCTCAATTCAACCCATCACCCAAAGTTATGTTCAAGCCGCACTATCAATTGAGAGATATTTTCATCCATCTCGGGTTTTGATTTTTGAATTATCACCTGAATCACTCATTTGTCAACTGGCATCTCTGCATCAGTGCTTCCTTAAGCCTGTCATAACTTTTAGCGTTTTCGAGGGACATTCTCTGTTATACTAGTATTGCTGTTCCTGAAAACAATGTGCTTAGATTTGTAAAGACGTAGGTTTTCATGACTCGATGCATCATGATTGTTTCGAAAAGCTGCTCTCTTGGGACAGCCACGTCGATCACTCCCTCTCACTCCATGGTGACGTTTCGCCTCACAGGATGGAGGCATCTTCAGGCGCTGTGCGTGTGTTTCTTGTGTGACTCCTATTTATATGTAGGTACCATGTATGTATGAAGTCTCTTCTATAGCGTTGCTTTATTCCAGGAACAATGAACGAAGGGAGGGGTCCATTTCAAAGGGTGCCATTGTCTTGCTCGAACACCGGAATCACATTAACCCAATCCAATCCCACCTCTGACTCACCCACTAGCCTGCATCTAATGAATGATCTTTCTGTCTAGGTTCTCTCCTTATGGCACGTTGGATTTATGTTTTGTGTATCACAAAAGAACATGAAAATGAGGATGAAGATACCGAAACTTGAGCTTTCCTGCCATGTGAAAGGCACCACAGACAAAATCAGCAAATATCTATAAAAATATGAAATAAAAACAATCTTCACAATCCATCAGAAGATACAGGACGTAGTCAAATCACCCAAACACTACTACAGAGAGACGGCGTGTATTGCATTCCTTGCAGCAACTGTGAGAAAGTCTATATCGGGCAAACGGGAAGAACAACAGCCACAAGGAAGACAGAGCACGAGGCAGCAGTGCGTCTGCTGCATACAGATACATCAGCAATGGCAGCACACAGTGTAGACAAACAACACAGAATCGATTGTGACAAGATGCGAGTACTAGCGGCTATTTGCCACAGAGGTCCAAGATTAATCCGTAAAGCAATAGAGATTCACAACACAGAAAAGACCGGAAACAGGAAATGAGAATAAAGCTCAGCCAAACCTGGAGGCCAGTTATTGAAGTCGACAGTGCACAGCTATAGGGCTCTGAAGTGCGGACATCAGAAGAGAATCACCAAGTGTTTGAAGAACTGGGTAGGCTTTCATGATATACAGGCTAGTGGGTAGGTCAGTGGCGGATGTGGATTGGTTTAATGTGATTCCAGTGTGCAAGACAATGGAACCCTTCAAAATGGACCCCGACCTCCGTTCATTGTTCCTGGAATGAAGCAACACTATAGAAGAGACTTAATACACACAGAGTAACTACATATAAATATGGAACACACATGGCACAAACACACAGCGCCTGAAGATGCCTCTAACGTGTGGGGAGAACGTCACGATGGAGGGAGAGGGAGCGATCAACGTGGCTGTCCCGAGAGAGCAGATTTTCGAAGAAATTATAAAGTCTCATCTCATTGTCATAAACCGCTTAGCCCTGTACAGGGTCGCGGTCAGCCAGAGCCTATCCCGACAGACACAGGGCCAAGGCAATGATATACCCACGATGGGACGCTAGTCCATCATCGGGCACTGCGGGCAATATAATCTGCAAGCCAATTAACCTATGCAGCAGCATGTTTTTGGACTGTGGGAGGAAACCGCAGCAGAATTACATGCAAACCGGCGAAAACCCACGCGGACACGGGCAGAACATGCAAATTCCACACAGAAAGGTACCCGAGCCGAGATTCAAACCCGGGACCTTCTTGCTGTGAGGCGACAGCGCTACCCACTGGGTCACCGTGCCGCCCGCAATATAATGTGCTTATATTTATTGCCAACATATCTGTTGACCAATTGTGCCAGATTGCATGTCATTCAAAGCATATGAGAAAAGTGTCAAATGTATCTCTGGAATCTTCAATGGTAGTTAGTTTAGGCGTGCCAGTCTGCCTATTCATCTGGCCTGTGCTGGCTCCATTTGCAAGCTCGACCATCAATTTCTGAAGCAATTTTAATAAAACTAACTTTTCACGATGCAACACTATGTTTTCCCTCCCACGGTCACTCAAAATTCCTCATTCCCATTCTTCTTTAATGCTTTCTCTTTCAACCTCCCTCCTGTGGGCTTGCTGTTTGGCAAAGAACCATTGTAACGCCGCCCGGCGATGGACCGGCGTCCCGTCGTCGGGTGTATTCCTGCCTTACGCCCTGTGTTTCCGGGATAGGCTCCGGCTTCACCGTGACCCTATATAGGATTAAGCGGTTTCAGATAATGAGATGAGATGAGATTGTAACGCCATGCCCTCGTACCCAAGACTGTTTTCTAGTTCGTACAGATCCTCATCATTTTCGGTTTCGATTTACTACTTTTGGTCCGGGGTGGCACGGTGGCCCAGTGGTTAGCGCTGTCGCCTCACAGCAAGAAGGTCCCGGGTTCGAATCTCTCGGCTCGGGTGCCTTTCTGTGTGGAGTTTGCATGCTCTCCCCGTGTCCGCGTGGGTTTTCGCCGGGCACTCCGGTTTCCTCCCTCAGTCCAAAAGCATGCTGCTGCATAGGTTAATTGGCTAGCATGCTAAATTGCCCCGCAGTGCCCGGCGATGGACTGGCGTCCCATCGTGGGTGTATCCCTGCCTTGCGCCCTGTGTCTGCCGGGATAGGCTCCGGCTCACCGTGACCCTGTATAGGAATAAGCGGTTTCAGACAATGAGATGAGATGAGACTTTTGGTCCGATTACGTGGGTTGCTCACCGATTCTTCTCATTGACCCTCTCGTTTCTTTCCGAATTCGAATCCAGACGAGCCCCCACGGTGTTAGTGGCAGTTACTTGGGAAAAAGATTCAGATTGTTGCGTAGGGGAGAAGGCCTGAGTTGGGACGCCTCAAAGGGGGAACTGACTTTGAGTTTTAAGTCCGATTTTATTGCTCTGTCGAGCAAATTTTCCAAAAACAAAACATACAAGAAATATAATATGCAATATGTACAACCATTCGCGGGCGGCATGATGGCCCAGTGGGTAGCGCTGTCGCCTCACAGCAAGAAGGTCCCGGGTTCGAATCTTGGCTCGGGTGCCTTTCTGTGTGGAGTTTGCATGTTCTCTCTGTGTCCACGTGGGTTTTCGCCGGGCACTCTGGTTTCCTCCCACGGTCCAAAAAACATGCTGCTGCATAGGTTAATGGCTTGCCCGGGTAATGGACTGGCGTCCCATCGTGGGTATATCCCTGCCTTGTGCCCTGTGTCTGCTGGGATAGGCTCTGGCTTAACCGCGACCCTGTACAGGACTAAGTGGTTTCTGACAATGAGATGAGATGAGACAACCATTAACACCCCGTGACCTACACCCCTTCAATAGAGTTTATAATTTATCATGCACACACATTCAATAAGATTCGAGAATATACATAACCCTACTGAAAATGACAGCAAATTATTAGCAGCAGTGGCATGCCACAATGTATATGATCAAGGCAGTATAGAATATATACAACTACTTAGACTTTTACATCAGATTTTATTGCTCTTCCGAGCAAGTTCTCCAAAACAAAATGTACAACGAATACAGTATGTACAACCCTTCACACAACCCATGACCCACATCCTCTTCAATACAATTTATGACGTGCAGGCATTCAAATTACAGATTATGTGAGAAAGAATGATGGGGTCTTAGAGAGTGGCAATAAGACCCGCAAAAAGAAGACAAATTAAAGTGTGAAATGGAGGATCCCCTGAGTGTCTGTACACAGAGCACTGCCCCAGTGTTCCAGGAAAGTGGCCACCTCCCCTGCATTTTAATAGGTGTGCTCCACGCAGAGCCGCACCTTGATGAGGCTTTTTGTCATAGCTAACGCAGAGGTTTCACCCGCATCATTCTGCTGTGTAGATCACTAGCCTCGCCTGAGCAAGGACAAAGTTTGCGATGTTGTTGCGGTCAAACGTGGCTCAGGATGCACAGCCGCACATGATGGCACTGCTATGGAACGGCGCACCCAGCGGGCGCAGTCGCCGGCATCCGAGGAACTGGTGAGCGAGGTCCTCTCAACCTCCGTAGTCGACACAGTCGTTTGATGTCCTGAGGTGGATTCGGTTGGCCTACAAGTCCGAGGGCAGCATGCAATGCACCAGCCTTCACCATAGGTCTCCGCATCGCTTTGTGGCGGGTGGCATGTACATCTGCTTCCATTGAAGGACAACCTCCACCAGCGTGCAGAAGTGACCCCTCCATTTAGAGTCCGGCAGGCTTTCAAGGTCTATGTGGTGTAGTGCTTTGACGCAGTGCGTGTGCAGCACCTGCTTGCAGAGATCCTGTAGTGCCACCCCTTTGCGGTGCTCTCTTCTCTAAGGGGCTTTACCAGAGCGTGAAAGAATGATAGGGTCTGAGAAAGAGATGGTGAGACCCTCAGAAATGAGTGCAAATTAAACCGTGAACTGGAGGGTCCCGTGACTGCCTGTGCATAGTGCTGCCCTGGCGATTCGGGAAAGAGGGTACCTCCCCGCCATATTTGTAGAAGGCATGCTCCAGGTGAGGCCGTGCCTTAATGAGGCCCTTGGTCATCACTAGTGCGGAGTTTTGATCCGCATCACCCTGCTGCAACTTCTTACGGGTTTTGTAGATCGCTAACCCCGCCTAAGTGAGGACAAAGTTCACGATGCTGCTATGGTCACCAACAGCTCAGGCTACACAGCTGAATACGAGGGTGCTGCTGTAGAACCAGCACATCCAGTTTCCTGAAGATGCCGCGCAGGAACCAAAACGGCGGGTGCAGTCACCAATATCGGAAGAACTAGAGAGCGAAGTTCCCTCTTTCTCCGCAGTGCACACAGGTGTCCGATATCCCGGGGTGGATACAGCTGGCCCACGCAGCCAAGGGCAGCGTGCAGTGCACCAGCCTCCACCACAGGTCTCCACATCGTTTTGACAGGGGACCTGTACATCTGCGTCAATTGAGGGACAACCTTCACCAGCGTGCAGAAGTGACTCCTCCGTTTCGAGTCTGGTAGGCTTTCGAAGTCTCTGTAGTGCAATGCTGCGTGTACAGCTGCCGCTTACAAACACCCTTAGGGATCACCCCTTTGCAGTGCTCTGCCTTGAGATGTCCCGCATCCTTGTGCCCCGCAGTTTGCGTAGGTGCAGGAGTATTGCGGCGGGGGGGGGGGGCCCCCCAGCAGGCATCTCTTCAAGGCTCAGACCCAGGGCCTTCATGGCACATCGCACTTCGCACAACAGCCCCTCACCCGCGATCATAGAGCACAGACCCGCGACGTCAGAGATGTCTGCCGCACTCCATCTCCACTAGCGCATGTCTACCAAGTCCCTCACCACTGCCACTTCCGCAAAGGTGAGGCGCAGCGCGATAGTGAACTCCCGTTCTACGCCTTTTAAAAGTCTGTTGTGGAACAGGGGGTCTTATAGGAAATGAGATTATTCTGTGCACACGACCCTGTCTACTGAAAACCGTGCCACTTATCAATAATAGCTTGGCAGCATCGTGTAATCTCCCAGCTCATGGTTTGTCAGAAATAGTTCACACCCATACCTTAATCGCCCGCCCACGTCGTGCATCGGGCTGAGGGTCAGGGCCTTCCAAGGCCGTTCTTCTACCTCATACAGCAGCCGGTTGGTGGCCAGGAGACTGAAAGACATCACCCTTCCTGTTGACGTCCACTAGCTCTGGCCGCCCTTGGGCACTGGCAGACATTAGACCCCCGGTTTCTGCCAGTGTTTCTCGTGCTAGAAAAAAATGTGCGAACATGCCATTAAGCTTTGTTAGAAGCCAGGCAGGGGTCTGAAGACTTTGGCTTGTGCCATAATATCGATGCTGCCAAGCTACTAACCATGAGCACTGATCCCCTAAAGGACATCCGTGCTGCAAAACGTACCCATGGCCTCAATTTGTTTTGCATTTGTTCAATCAGTTCACTCAAGTTATTTTCTACATAGTGCGTTTACCCCAAGTGTGCTCTCAGGTACTTTATTCTATTGGTCTCCAAGTTAACTTCAGCTGGCAGGGGAAGGGACCTCACCACAGACTGTGGCCCCATGCAAAGTGCTCTGCTCTTTGACTTGTTCACCCATGCAGATAAGCCCCTGTCATACATGTCAACTGCCCTGTGAAGAATGGAAACGTCCTGTGCATCGTTGACCGCTGCGCAGACATCATCCGTCTGGACAGAGACTTTAATAACTACGTGCTGAAAGCCAGGAATCATGAGGCCAGACAGTGTCTGCTGTAGTTTACACAACAGCAGTACAATAGACAAGGTGTACATGAGCCCCATAAAGGGCAGCCCTGTCTCATTCCCCACGTCACTGAGAAGGGAGCTTTGAGCTGTTGGTTTATCTTAAGAAGGCTCGACGCATCTATGTACAGGAGCCTGATGTTCCCTCTGAAGCTTTCACCAAAGTCAAATGCTTGCATCATCCTGTCCAAGTTCTCGTGGCTGACCCTGTCGAAGGATTTCTCCTGATCTAGGTGGAGGAGCCCAGACTCTAGCTCGTGCCTCTCAGCAAGAGCCACCATGTCCCTTACCGTGGATTTATTGTCATATATACATTGGCCGGGAATACAGCAAGATTGCTCAGGCTGGATCAGCTGGCCAATTACAGACTCAGTGCAATTCACTAGGTCTTTTGTCGATTTTGTAGTCTGTGCACAAGAAGAACACGGGTCGCCAGATTTTTTTTTTACGTGGCACTGGTCGCCCCTTTCGGGCAGAGAGGTGACCGCTGTTCTCCTGTAGCTCTGTGCTAGGTGACCTTGACCCAGGCTCTCTGTCAACACTTCCAGCGGACAGTGCCCAAACTAAGGCCAGAAGGCTCTGCAGAATTCTGTCGGGAGACCATCAAGACCTGGTGCTTTTCCAGATGCGAACCGCCTCAGAGCCGACTTAAGCTCTGCAAAGGTCACCTGCTGGTCCAGCTTTTCCCTTTCTGAGTCACTTAGGGTAGGGAGGTCTTGAAGAAGCTTATTTTCTGCCTCAAACCGAGTTATTTCTGCAGTGTAAAGATTTGCATAAAAGTCTCTTGCAATTTTTGCAATGTTCTCCTGTCTGGAATGTGTTTTACGGTCTGGTCCCTGCAGGCTCGTCATGGTGTTGTTACTGGATGGTTTTCCTTGCTGAGTAAAAACTACTTTGTGAGGGAGACTGTGTTAGATGCTGTATGTTTCTGGTTGTGAGGGAGTGGTTGCCCTGCTGGTCTGTGACAGCTCTCAGGAAATGGTATTTTTTAAGCAATGTGCAACTGTGAACTGAAAGTCTGAATGTGAAAAGAGGTAAGGAGCTACATAACTACGCAAATACTCAGATGGAGAGGCATTTTAATGATTGAACGAAAGTCATCAGCTTAATAATCCCATTGATATAACAGCACAACCCATAACTGTCTTTTATCTACAGTACGCATTCATACCATCACATACACAATGCGCACGTCCGGTTTATTCGGACTCATGAATCGGCCCCCACGTACTCGTGAATGTATGTGCGAGTAACATTGTGCAGTTATGTGTTGTGTATAATGACTACGATAATGTCTTACTGTGTGTGTAATCATTTAAGCATGATCAATCCACTGCTGAATGGTCGCCTCACCGAATGGCACCAAATGGCAAATTAATCTGAGGTGGCTCAATTCCTGTCTTTTTGTGAGGGTCTGTTTGTATAATTCTACCCCTATTACGCATGGGTTTACTCCGGGTTCTCTCCAGTTTCCTATAATAACTAGCATTACACTAATTTATTGGCTAATAACATCTGAATATAAAGAGACGCTGTCTTCCCTCCATGTCTGTGATTTCCTCAGATTCATCCTCTCTTCGAATGAATGCCTTCGTCATTGAATGAATCCTGTGCCACCCGTTCTAAGTTACAATGTTAAATCAAATTAGATGTTAACGCTATGGGTACTTTTTTGCCAGTATACATATATAAGATTACAACAGGTTTTACCGTATCTGGCGATTATGCAGGTGTTAAGATCTTAACACCTGCATAATTACCTATTAGATGTGTTCTTCTTTCCATCATATGCCATTACATCATTGGTCTTGACCCCTCTCGTCCCTCGTAGTTTCCTTGAAGCCGTCTGCATTTCCTGAGCAGACGACAACAGCTCTTTTAAGGGTCATATGATCTCACCTCAGCCATGTCTTCTTCTTTTTAGGTTTCAGTGTAATTCGTAGAACCCCTCACATGCCTATGTGAATGCTGGTCTGGGTTACGTAAACATTAATTGCTACTCGCTCTCCCACGCGTCTACCTAAATTTGTAGAATAAAGTTTGCCACCGTCTGTTGAAAAATGTAAATCTTGCGTTTGAAATGTGTTTCATTATTGTTAACTCGTTTATCTTATATTGGGTGTACTCGCTGTATATTAATGTGTTATTATTATTATCACTTATGCATTAGTTGCTTTATACGATGCCTTGTGTTTGAGAAAAGGCATCCATCTTAAGGCAACTAATTAATTAATAATTCGAATGCAAAATTTTGTATTCGACCTATACAACCTATACATAATTAGTGTGTGAATGTTAGTGTGTATATGGTATTGTATAGATATGTGTATGACTACATCGGGGTATATTATAATATGTTGTAGAGATGTGCGTGTGTGACTGCATTAGGGTGTAAATAGTCATGTATAGTTGTGTAACTACATGGGTCAGCTCAGTCCCTGGACATCTTCAAACCCTGTCTCAAGACTAACTTTTTCTGTAAGGCCTTGAAGTCCTCTGGATCGGAATGTTGATGCTGCTCACTGTTGTTGTGCTCGGAATATGTTGACCTGCGCCTGCTTAGGAACACTTATTCTTCCCTTGATTTGTTTAATAATTATTTTATTTACGTCCTTCATTGATTTATAGCCATTATTTTACCTTAATTGATCTACTCTGATGTTGTTGACATGCCTTTCTCTCCACCGCTTTGTGTAGCACTTTGTGGCCATTGGGTGAAAAACGCTCTCGAAGAGTAAATATTATTACTATCTAGTCTGCGGGATACGATCTGTACTGTACTACGCTGTATGGCGTTATATTGTGCTATGCAAGACGAGACGTTATTGATACTGCTGTGAAACTCTCATGCTTCTATCGTTACAGAATAATGTGTACAGGTGTGCATATGCATGTGACAGCGAGAGTGTTTGTTCTGTAGTCGTCATGTGGGTGATGTGATGCCCTAACACACACAGCAGCGGTGGGGCTGCCTCCCACAGCCCCGCACAGTATCGCCGAGAGAGCTTGTTCACTCTTGTCTGCACCCACAGTGGTCACTTGATCGATGGTGTCTGAGTGTGTTGCAGGTTGTTTGCACGCCATTATCTGAGCACTCTGCAGGTCACTAGGTCGCCATTGTTAGAACATTGTCGGTTGCTTGGTCGCTGTTGTCTGAGTCCTTTGCAGGTGAGTCGCTCATGTTGGCCAGTCGGCACACCGAGCGGTGAGTCACTGATATACCGACGTTGCTTGCTCTGCGTTTTTCTTAAGCCCGACTCCACTTCGAGTTGCACACACCTGTCTCGCTCTCTGCCTCACTCTGTCTCTCCAGTTGACGGGTGTCTGCAGGCTCTTTGGGTCGGGGTCAGGACCTTTCCCTCGGGCAGCCCTGTGCCTTATATTGTTGTATGCAGCCACTACCTCATTTCCCCAAACCAATCAAACATCGCCTTTACAGCAATCTAATTTCCTCACAGGTGCTCAGGATGCAGACGTTTTTTTAGAGAGATAATCGTTTTTCAGGAGATAATTAGTGTCTCTCTCGTCCCACATCTGCCGAGATATTAAATTGTGTCTGGGTCAAGTCAACTTATCACCACCTGTGACGTTTCTTCGCTGTTGGGTGATGTGTTGTAATTACAGTGAGGCTGAGTCACGGTGATATGCCTGATTTTCCAGGCAATACGTGTGTACTGTCGTTGTGCATGCGCACCATGACGGTGACAGATATACGCTATCCATTGAGTCTGTTACGAGCTGTCGATTTCGCCATGCAATAGCATTGGAATCCATCCACTGTTATTTATTCTTAGGAATCGATTCCCCTTAAGCATTTATACTGCGGGCGGCGCGGTGGCGCAGTGGTTAGCGCTGACGCCTCACAGCAAGAAGGCCCCGGGTTCGAGTCTCTCGGTTCGGGTGCCTTTCTGTGTGGAGTTTGCATGCTCTCCCCGTGTCCGCGTGGGTTTTCGCCGGGTACTCCGGTTTCCTCCCACAGTCCAAAAGCATGCTCCTGGATAGGTTGATTGGCTCGCAGACTAAAATTGTCCCGCAATGCCCGGCGATGGACCGGCGTCCCGTCGTCGGGTGTATTCCTGCCTTACGCCCTGTGTTTCCGGGATAGGCTCCGGCTTCACCGTGACCCTATATAGGATTAAGCGGTTTCAGATAATGAGATGAGATGAGATTTATACTGCGTATTGTGGACAGAGCATATAACATTATCTGAAAAGTTAGGACCCCGTGATGGCATAATCATCTAAATGAACTATCCAAGGAACTGTCTGATCAATGGAATATTTGTAAGATATGACCGTTTAATACATGGTAGTTTTCAGGGGGGCCTCTGACGCACGGAAATAGGAGTGAGTAGAGTGGGGGTCTTTTCTAATTATCATTGGATGTGCAGTATCAAATCAAATTATCAGCATATTTGGTATTCACACCATTTCAAGGGTGTCATGAAGGCTCTATGTTTCACAGATGGGTATGGCCTGCCGTAGTTTCACATAAGGGTGAGATGGTGTTGTGACTTTACCCAGTCAGGTATTTTGCTGATTATTTTCAAATATGCTAAATTTGAATCATGACAGTGGCTAAACAGGAAAATACCACGTGCTCCTTAGCATCCATTGTGAAGTACATTTTTTGTATGTACTCGGTTTATTCACCAATGCTCGAACTACAAATCTCTGAAACTAATGGAAAATAATGAACTACTGCTCATCAATGTGTATACAGTAATATATATCGACACTCGCGTTTGAGTGACTGATGTAGATTGTAATTACGAAACTGAAATATGTAACAAATATAGTGAAGTCTATGGTTATAGATATAAACATATTAAAACGGAAATGTTACAATTTGGTTGCAAACAATTATCAACTAAATTTTGATTAGTTTTGCCTGTAAGACAGAAAGAGCTTGAAGGTATAAATTGCTTTAGCATTCGTTTTTAACAGTCAAATATAAAAAGAAACGTAGTCACTGCTTTGTCCAGAGCCTTCCATGGACAGCTGATGAGCTTTCAATGTTCAAGGCAAGACATTGCCCATAGTGCAAGGTAACTCAGCATAATTTATTTAACAGCAAAAATTCTGCTAATTCGAGAATTGGAAGGTTGAAAATGACACATGATGTACTCACTTAAACATATACTTATATACCGCAAGAAGGCTTTAGGTCCAATTTACATACATGTTTTATTGTTCGTTTTTTGATGATGAAATAGACTCTCACCTGTGTATGTAAAGGTCTCTCTGCTCGACTTTAACAAATTAAACATGAAGGTTGTTTTTTGGCCTTTGAACATAGTTTTATCCTGAGGCCGAAATTAGTTTCTTTTTTAAGAAATAATAATAATATTACAATTTGTAATGCACGTAAATCCCATGCCTTGTCATGGGCGAGAGACAGATTTGGAGGCAAGAGGCGACTGCAGAGAGGGGGGTGGGGGAGTTTGTCCAGATTGTCAGTTGGCACGAGCCCGCAAGATCCTGCTTCCTACATATTATGATATTATTGGCCAATGAATTAATAGATTTTTTTGTTGTGGGAGGAAACCAGAGAACCTGGAGAAAAACCACACAGAACAGAGGGAGAACACACAAACTCCACGCAAAAAGGAGCCCATGGTGGGGGGATAGAACCGCCTCGGGCCGGACTTCTGTGACTTTCGTGAGGCACAGATGTTACCACTGTGCTACCTGCTGGCTAAACGCTTTACGAATCAACTTGGAATGTTATAGAAGTACAAAAAAATGTTGTAATGATGTAGGTTTTCACGGCTCGATGCATGATGATTGTTTCGAAAAGCTGCTCTCTCGGGACAGCCGCGTCAATGGCTCTCTCTCCAAATGTTGTTTATGTAACTGGGAGGTTGCCCTTGTCTGAGAGAATAATAATTAATCAAAGCAGGTAAAGGAGTCGCTTCCTAAAGATCATCAAACAAATAGGGAAGACTTAAAGTAAAAAAGTGGGGCACTCTAATTGCTTGTTTTGATGTTTATTGTGCAACAGCTGAGGCATGTTGAAGTAAGAAACTAATTACAAGCTCTGGTGGCATCTGAAAAATTGGCCTTAACAATCTTGTGAACTTGACCCTAACATTGGCTGTGGTCAAAGACAACAAAATGTAGCATCTCATCTCATCTCATTGTCTGAAACCGCTTAGTCCTATACAGGGTCACGGTGAAGCCGGAGCCTATCCCGGCAGACACAGGGCGCAAGGCAAGGATATACTGACGATGGGACGCCAGTCCATCGCCGAATGTAGCATTATCTGTAAATTATTAAGAACAATAAGTGTAGTGTTTTCCTTGTGTGGGTATTCCCAGTCCTTTAATGTATGAAACAGACAATGACTGAATAAGACACCTCACCTAAGTCTTATGTAATCTTCACCATATCTAATGTTCTTGAGACAATGGTTGTGACTGGAATATGAGTCACATGAAGAGAGGGTGCATATTGCGCTGAGACTTTATAATTACGTAATTAAATAGCATAATTTCTGAGATTTATACTGCAATATTTTCTGATGATAACATGCGTAAATTAGGTGCTGTATTTGCTAATGATTTTCCTTTAATATTAATCATGGCATTAATGTGAAAATTTGAACCCTGACAATAATTTACAACATTAACTTATTTTATAGGTACTAAGCATGTTTAATGTTCACAAAGATGTCCCTTTAATGGAAAATTGTCGAAAACTATGCACATTCTCTACCACAAGGCAGTGTTAGTAAATGAATGACATCTATATATCCAATTCCAGGGTTATATGTTTCAAGGCACCTTTTTCTCCATTTGTAAATTTTATCAATAAAACTGTTGCCTCGACGGTATTGGCATCTTCATCTTCCACAACAGTATTACTGATATTGGCAGTTGTATAGGCACATGCTTGATGATGTAATAGCATAAATTTTAAAATACAGTACGAACCTTAAGGTTGGTGGATCCAGTTTCTTGCCCAATCACGACTGTTCCACCGCGTAGCCGCACGACTTTAGTATCGTCAGCCTTAATTTGCCTTTTGACCAATTCGGTCACATCCATGAACCATTCTGATCCAAGTAACGTAGTGATCTGATCCGTTGCATAATGGGCACTGGCCCATAGCTGTGTCCAAACGTGCAGCAAAGAATGCTGGACTTGTAGAGTGCAGCCTTTTATTTTCAATTCACTGTCTTCATTTCCTTTGCCTTCCCTAAGGAGACAGAGAGACAGAGAGTTCTTTGAGAATGAGATACATACCATACGTAAGAGTGTTCTCACAATATACATTTTATGTCTCAAGCGACCCTTTTAAAAGCTGCCTTACATATCGACTATCAATTTGTTTTATTGTATTTGTAATATCTAAGATTGAATATTTCTAAAAGTGATGACTCATTAGAATTTAGCAATAAGATTTAGTATTAGATCAGTGAAAACACCATTGCTAGTTTTCTCTTTTCTTTGGTCACATTATTACAATTGTAATATGTTGCGCTAGATGTACTCCTGACAACTGTGGTAAACCACTGTTACGAGTTATGAATTCTGAAATATACTTTCAATAACATATTGTCCATTACAATCAAATCTCCAGAAGTGAGTCATGGTAGAAAGTTGCACAGCTGCAGTTATTAAAGCTACATCTTGTTTAATACCCAAACTTGAAAAAAAAATGTACTTTTCCAGATGTTAAAAAAGACTGTCATACAAATGACACTGGCTGAATAAATCCGTTTACATCATTTGTTGATACTCTTTAAAGCTTATTTGAGCACGGAGACACGTTGACTTTGGATTTGTTTGCTAATCAAACCCATGATACCCTCATGTGTTTTAAAATGTTAACACCCTCAGGTGATTTAATGCTAAGATAAATGAGTTCATTTATTGTTATTAAATGGCAATGTTTTATTATAGCATATGAATACCATTTTTTTTTTCAATTTAGACATCAAAGTATATCTATTGAAAAAAGTATAATAATTTCACCTTTGAACAGGACAGGCTGTATGTCGAAAAACACATGTGGGATTAGAATTTTGAAGATTAAAAAAAAGGGATATTATGTATTGTATTGTGTCAGAAGGAAAGCTATACAAATGGCATGGCAATACTCACTTGAATGCATTACAAACACTACTATGTGCAAGGTTACACGTTTGATACAAGAAATATATAACTTTAAGTAAATGTGATTTATATCAGAATAATTTGTCATTATAACTGTGGAGTACATACATGAGGAAGGTAACAATTATCGATTATTTTCACAAGTTAAAATGACCATTTATGCTTGAGATATGGTTATGACTTGTTGCAAATGTCCATCTCATCAGTATCTTCACTGAGCTTGGCTGCGTGAATTCGTGTATCGTAACAAGCAATTGTTGTTTGCTATGTGCTATACAATGGTGAGAAAAGTTTGTGAATCTTTTATAATTATCTGTACTTCTACATAAATTTGGCTTCGAATGTGATCAGACATTCATCCAAGTCCTAATAACAGATCACACGAAAATGATTTACACTTTCATTTACTTATTAAGCAAAATGATCCAACATTCAGTTTCTTTGTCAGAAAACAGTATGTGAATCTTTAATTTCAGTAATTGGTTGCACTCCCTTGACAGGAAATAAATTCAACAAAATGTGTCCCATAACTGTTGATTAGTCTGGCACATCAGCTTGGACAAATGTTGGCCCATTTCTAATTCCAGAACTGTTTCTGTATTTTGCACTTTCTTGCATGGGCGTGCTGCCACAACATTTTAATTTCGTTAAGGTTTGGACTTTGAGTTGGCCATTCCAAGATGTAATATCTCTTCTGCTTCAATCATTCTGATGCAGATTTACTTGTGTGCATAGGATCGTTGTATTGCTTCATGACTTATTTTCTGTTATTCTTTAGCTCATGGATAGATACTCTGACATTATCCTGTAGAATTTCCTGGTACAATTCAGCATTCATAGTTCCATCTACGATGTCAAGCCATCCAGGTCTTAAGACAGCAAAGCAGTCCCAAATCGTGATACTCCCACGACAATGCTTGCGGTTAGGATGAGGTCCTTAAGTTAGAATGCAATGTTTGTTTTTTGTCGGGCATGTTTCTCATTTAAGTTAGAAATTTCACTTTCGATTCACCTGTCCACAGAACATTTTTCGAGTAGCCCTCTGGATCATCAAGGTGGTCTCTTACAAATACGAGATAAGTGGCAATGTTCTTCTTGGAGAGCAGTGTTTTCCTCCTTGCTATACTTCCATGCACAACACTATTGTTCAAACTTTTTTTCCTGCTGTAGCCTCATGCACACTGACAATAGTCAATGCAAGACAATCCTGTACATCCTTCGATGTTATCCTGGGGTTCTTTGTGACCTCCTGGATTATTGTACACCTGACTCTTGGAGTGATTTTCATTGTACATCTGCTCCTGGCACAGTGAGTAGTACTGCTGCCTCACAGCCATACTGCCCTGGGTTCGGTTCCTGGCTCGCGTGCCTTGCTGTGTGGACTTTGTGTCCTCCTTATGTCCATCTGGGTTTTTGCCAGGTACTCCGGTTTCCTCCCACCATCCAAAGACAGGCTGCTGCTAAGGGTAACTGGCCTACTGAGTAAATTACCCCCAAAAATGCCCTGCACTGGTGTCACATCCTGGGTATAGCTGCGTCTTGCACCCCGTGTCTGCCGGGATAGGCTCCAGCCCCCCGTAACCTTGTACAGGATTAAGCGGGTATCGATAATGATGATGAACTGCTCCTGGAAAGAGTACATAATATTATTGAATTGTCTCCACTTGCACACTGCGTGCCAGTGGATTGCTTGAGCCCAACATTTTTACCAATGGTTTTGTAACACTCTCCAGATGGATAAGCAAGAACAACTTTTTCTGAGATCCTCAAGAATATCTTTTGAATAGGGCATGACACGCTTCCACAAACCTGCGTGGTGAAGATGAGACTTCCTGTGATGACCAATTTTTTGTTTTCATATAGGGCAGGGCCACCCAAACTCATTCATGATTGTCATTTCATTGAATGAAAAATATTATACTCTTTATACTCCCTTAATTGACATCTGATATTAAACAGATACTAAACTTGATCTTAGCTAAAAGGCCGAGAAGCGAAATTGAATCTTGTATCATTTTGCTTAACTAACATGTTTGAGGCATACATATATACATTTATATACAGTTATATTATATATTTAGCTCTCATAGCCTCATTGCGTTTCGCACTGTTCGAGAAAATGATACAGTACTTAATATAAAAGACAAGAGCAATGTGTATGTGTGAAACGCTCTTTGAACGGCTCCAGCACGAATATGGCTTGGCCGATCATCCTCACATTTTGGCGCAGTCACTTTATTTTAAAGTAAAAATTGCTTTTAAAATGTTGGGTCCGATCTGACTTCAGGAACAAGTAGATGCCATACAAGCTTAATAACACTGTTGCTTCGATTTAGACAGGATCTTCTTGACTGAGTCAGAGGTTCCAACAATATTTTTGAACTGCCACTTCTCGGTGATCAGCTGGCAAAAGTTATGTGTCATAAAAAAACAAGCTTTTAGAAATGTCATTCAACAAGACACAATCCTTGTATTATGTCATTTTGACGGAAACATATATTTGTGTATATATAATAGGGATAGGCGTGTATCAGGTGGTCGAAAATTTCCCAGCATCTTATGGGTTGACCGGCTCAGAGATGATCGTATCATTGCCATCTGGCAGTCAGCACAGATCTGGCCTAGGTGGCCATAGGTCATGGTGAAGGCCAGTTTAAATATCTATAATGCTGAGATGCTTCAGAGCATACACAAATAAATTGTATTGTTTTGTGTTTTAACTGTTTTGACCATGGTACACATTACTTTCAGTGTTGTTATGGAAATGTTATTTTTAATCACTAAAACACAGCCCTTTGTCACTCCATATCTGTGTGAAGGCCATCCCATGCTGTATTTGTCATGGGGGTGAAGAGAGAGGGAGAGATCGGAGGTGTGGTGGCAGGGACTGGTTTAGAAATCACTTCAAATCTCATTTGCCACTGTTCTTATTTATGTGGCAGAGGAAAGCAAGCTTAGGTTACAACACGTATTTTTACGTGACCTAGCTCAACAAAAAAATATTTTATGGATTAGGTTACCAGGTTCATACTGCACTTCACTACCACTGCACCTCTACTCCCTGCCAAATGTATTTTACTACCATTTCATTCATGCTCTTTCTTAAATTGTGCAAAAGGATGCATGTATGACCATACAAGAGCTTGGGTTGTATGGTTTGTAAAGGGGTTACAGCTGGTAGTGCTATCCCCAGGCATTTGCTTGTGCCAGGCATGCTACTTGAAGTAAAATTGGGTGCACATTGTCCAACTCTCAACAACAAACATGGGGTGCATTGGAAAAAAAACCATTCACACGCCAAACACCGGACTTATTGAACTTACAATCGACCAATGCACTGTGTTCTATAAGGGGTAATTAAATACTCTGTGTTCTGAGATACAAAACAATACCTTACTCTTATGAAATTGTGTTATGTTTCCACTCAGTCCCTTTCAAGTCCAATGTACCTGGCTCCACTGATCTTCTATAGCCCAAAGGAACTCTGTATTGCTCAACATCACGTGTTTCATTGCACACATACTTTAACTGCGTGGGCAATTGATTTCCCTCAGGTTACTATTCAACCGTGAAAACGTGTGGAAGTCGCTGAGAGTAGCTTTGGTGAATATGGGACTTTTGATAATTTAAAATGTGGTTTTTTTTTAGTTTGAGTTCGATTCCTACCCTCCAGAATTCTCTCGATTATTTTTACATATGCATTACTCATTTATCACATGGGTGTTTCAAACATCTGTAATACAATGAGATTTGTTTAATTGCCGTGGAAGTTAGAAATTCGTTTTAGAAGCAATTGTGCAGTGTCACGTCTCAGTGAAGCCACATGCTCTATTTAATTATCATTTAGATTTTTACACCCTGATGACCCATATCACCAAGCTGGAACACGTCTGTCTTGGCTAATTTTGTACCGCCATAATTTGTTCCCCTCCCAAGAGATGCTGAACATTCTTTATAGGGGTAAGGCAAGCATCATTTTTCAATTAACTTTCAATACCAACGTCACAATAAACACATATTGAATAATATCGATAAGAATCTATATTTTGCAAATTAATTGGGTGTATGAATTAGGTTATATCATCTCATCTCATTATCTGAAACCGCTTAGTCCTCTACAGGGTCACGGTGAAGCCGGAGCTTATCCCGGCAGACACAGGGCGCAAGGCAAGGATATACCGACGATGGGACGCCAGTCCATCGCCGGGCACTGCGGGGCAATTTAGCCTGCGAGCCAATTAACCTATGCAGCATGCTTTTGGACTGTGGGAGGAAACCGGAGTGCCCGGCGAAAACCCACGCAGACACGGGGAGAGTATGCAAACTCCACACAGAAAGGCACCCGAGCCGAGAGATTCGAACCCGGGACCTTCTTGCTGTGAGGCGACAGCGCTAACCACTGGGCCACCGCGCCGCCCAGGTTATATCATACCTATGGCTATTATACATTCTGTCATTTGCATTAGAATCTTAGTATAATAAAATCATTATCGAATTGTAAGAATTCATCCGATTGACATTATTGCAGACATGCCATTCTCTCCACAGCTCTGTGCACAATTATTATTATTTGTGAGGAGTGGTGGGAGGAGGAGGTCGTAAGCTAGAAGATTGGGGTTAGGAGGGGTGGGGAGCAGGATAGTGGATTGTTCCACATTTACAATTCTCAATTTACAAAACATAATCACTGTCCATTCTTCCATGCTGGTTTTATTGTCTCTCTCTCTCTCACTGGTGCTTCTCTCTCAGCGCCTCTGTTTAACAAATTTAATGACACACAACATGCCATTCTTGTAATGCACTTGCAATTCGTAATTGGTTTACCTTTTATCGTAAAGAATCGGCACCCGCCAGTTCTTGATGGGGCTCAGCTGGGCATCAGACAGCTCTATATGCAGAGGCAGCTTGGGCAGCCAGACGGTCAGGTCCAGGGAGGTGCGCAGGTGTTCGTAGCTGACTTGGAGTCGAGCCCTGACCGAGCCTCTACTCTCGTTTCCTTGCACGTACGCAGACTGGCAGGCCGAGGAAACCTACAATACAATGAGTATTTCACGTAGGCGTGCCATATATTATGAAACTGAAAGAATTATTGTGCGTCCCTAGAAAGCTGATGGAAAAATCTTTCTCGTATGATTTTTTTCATAATTCGGTAGCACAAAGAGTGGTACAGCTGCGTACTTTCAATGCGTATTGTGTAAAAGAAAATAAGTCAATAAGCACTGTACAGTTTTACTTGTGTTCGTTGCAGTATGCTGATTGACACTAACAAAATGCCAATAATTGTAATTTTATTATAGGAATCAAAGTAGGATAGCGAAGTTATTTAATTAATTTGACAGCTGTTTGGGCCCGATACTCTGGCGTCAATCAGGATATATACTGTTGTGTTATATGATGTCCAAGTTATTTCATACATGTTATGTTAAATATTGTATTGAAATGTTGTACTGGAACGTTAAAAAGTTAAAAGCCTGTGAGAGCAGCATGGCATATTCAAGTACTACTTTGTCTCTGTGTCTATCTCTGTGTCTCCATGTCTGTGTTATCTGTGTTTGTCTCTGCGTTATCCGTGTTTCTCTGTCTCTGTCTTCGTGTTTCCCCGTGTCCCCAGGTTTCCCACAACAGAGAAGACTAGCGAGAACACAAGGCTGTGTGTGAGTGTCTTTCTTTGTCTCCCCTCGTCTCCCCTCATCTCTGTGTCTCCTCTCGTCTCATCGCATCTCCCCTCGTCTTCCTGCGCCTCCCCTTATTTCTGCTAATCAAGATACCAGTTACCAGATTTACAATTGCTTTGTCGTCGTCACATCTCAAAACTTGTTGAAGATGTTACGAAAACAGTGCAAAATCAGCTCTTGTTAAACCATATTCTTATTGCTGCAGGTCACTTAATTGTTTGCCTTGATTGAAACGCGTAAATAACAGTGCAATAAACAGTTATGTGGGAAAGTAATAGGAAATCAAGAATAAAACTGTATTTTACACAAATACTGAAACTCATAAACTTTTTTGGTATGATTGTTTAAATCACCATCACCTGACTGGATGGACAGACATCAGCAATTATTTTTTTACGTTGGAAATGTAGGCTGTCACATTTGGGTACAGCAGAAGGAAAAATATGGGTTTGTTTTTAAAAACGCTTAATAACAAAATAAAGGTGCAGGTGTAATTACTTGTGCACATGACTGCTGGTGGAAGGACCACCACTATAGAGGACTCTAGAGAACTCTTCGTGAGGGTATATGTGGCCTTCTCTCACGCTGGTGGCATTTTGTACAACGTAGTATTATCCACGCTTTACATCACTAAATGTGGCGCCCTGAACAAATAATCGTATTATTGTTGATTCAACACAGCGTTAACTATAGCAACTGTGATATAACTTCTAAATTAAATGCACAACTGTATTCCGTGGTTTTTAAGCATTCAACAAAAACGTCTTGCATATCTATGCTAACAATATGTTGTCAAACATGTTTTTCATGAGCATAATCATTACAAGTGGTTGTCAATTTTAAATTACCACAGACATGGCTATTAGGATGTAGCAAATTATATCCAACATTTGCTTTCTGGCAATCTATGAACAGCATGAAATAGCGCTTTGAAGACCAGTCATCTGACATGCTATGTGAGATGTACTTCGAGTAATAACTGGGTGCGTAATATGGGATGAAGACACCTTGTGAAGTACTATTATTTGTTCTAGACATGTCAATCAGAACACGTAAAAATGTATATGTTCATACTTGTTATGAAAGTAATATCAAAGGAAGCATATAGAATTATGGAAATTTGGGTCTTTTTTTCACAGAAATATGCATCGGACTTTATGACATAAAAGCTCCAATTACACTGCACTGCCTATGATAAGGCACTGCTATTAGTCACTCCGCATTTGACCCACAAAAATGCAGCAAGATCTGGAAAAATGTGTCCACCGCAGGAGGCCCATGTGCGAGATTAATTAATAGTTGATGGGCCTCCACGCTGCAAACCTTACTGTCTTTCTTTATACACGCTGGCACGTAATTAGCAAGTAGTCCCCTGCAATGTTAATTAAACCACATAGAGACAGTGGTCAATGGGTCAATGACTATGGGTGCAATAAATGAAATTCCTAGGGGGGTTTCATGTGTTTTATCGAAGGTTGATATGAGAGAGAGGTAGGAAATATTTTGGAAATGCATTGCAGAAGAATTGCAAATTAAATCATGGCTTTCATCTTAGCAGAATAGCTTAAAATTTAATTGGAGCTAAACATATATATATATATATATTTCTGTAACACATTGTACAATGGTTTATCAGGAATATATACATTTCTATAAGTTTAAAAGCATTGCATATTCTGGTATCCCCCCACCGTTTCCTCCCACCGATCAAAGACACGCTGCTGTCTATGTTAATTGGCCTACTGACTAAATTGCCCCCGTGTCCTATGATGTACTGGCGTCACATCCGGGGTATGGCTTCACCTTGCGCCCTTTGTCTGTCGGGATAGGCTTCATTCCCCTGCAAACCTCTATAAGATTAAGTTGGTATTGATAATGATGATGATGAATCAAATGTTACAATAAAACAGCTGTTAAAGAAATTCACATATATTTTATTCATCTTTCAAAGCTCATTGAGATAATAAGCTATTAGTAATTTTTATAGGTGACTTGGTCACACATCAAAGCGGACTATGACGTGTGGAAATTTATAGTAGGACCACCCATAGTCAGTAGTATCCCAATAATTTTAATAATTGGTTTTACTGGTGGTTTAAATCAGTAAACCCATAGAAAAATGTATGCTACCATGGAGGGAAGATGCACACTTTAAATATGTAGATACCTTTGTCTTCTGGTTTGAAACCACGGCATTTTGGATATCAGATGAGGGATATAACATCTCACCACCATAGAATTATTTGTATACATATTACAAAGTGTGATCAATTAATACGGAAAACATGGATCAACTCTTTCACAGTGAAACCAATATTTATGCGAGCTTACATTGCCGACAGATTAATTTCCAAGAACATTAAGTAAACTCCCATAAATTACAAATGGAAGGAGTTTTTTTATTGTTATCAGAATACATCATTAGGCCCATGAGGTTTGGATTTTTTTTTATAATTGCCATTCACCAAAGCTCGTCAGAAGCATAGGAGTGTGACTGATATAACGTGGAATAGTTCAAGAGAGACTGTACCTTGATGACACTTTCGTCCTCCGACTGGCAGTGGGAGCGCTGTGTTACATCTGACAAGGTGCCGTTTGCTTCCAGCATGATGACTCTGAGAGGGATGGTCACTGGCCTGCCTGTCAGCACGGCCGTGTTCACCAACTGGTAGGACTGGCAAGAGAAGACATCAGGACCAGTGATGAGGTTGCACCATACATAAAGGATATAGGAGAATAAGTGTGCAACATTGCACTTGAAAACGGTAATAACAACAATAGTCCTAATTTACATGCCGTGTCGGTTAAGTTGCTGAAAGCATAACATGTCATGATTTAGCTATTTGTCAACCTACTGATGGCTGAAGGCCTCCACACATTATATTTGTCATGGGGGTATATTCGGGCATAATTCACTACGATAGTCTGTGTGGATTGCTCAAATGGGAGGGGGGCAGGGGTGGGAGGCAGTGGAGTTGCGTATAGGACTGAGATGATACCTCGCAACGGATACTGTGGTTGAGAATCAAACTATAATTACCAGGTTCATAGCAAAGAGAAGTGTGCTAACCATGCTGCTACCAAGTGCCCACAACCTTGGTGGGTATACTTGTCAATACAAATCTGCTCCATTTGTACATGTATGATAGCAATGTCTGACTTTAAATAGAATGTCTAACTCTTTATTTTGCACTGGGTGCCAATATGTTTACAGGCTCTAAAACACAATAAACCTTTCGAAAAAAATAAGCAACGGTCATCTTCATATTGAACCTTAATAAAGTACAAATGTTATTTGATATTACTATTTTTATGAGCATCTTTTAGACGTATAGCAGCATAATTATTAATAAAATTGCCCCTGCGATTGATGTATACTAGCATTGACACACGGAATTTAAAGTTGGTCTGTGACAACACAGATGGATTGAAAGCCAGCTCCGACACAATCATATATGTAGAGATGTAGTCTTGTTTTTGTTTTATCAAAAATCTCAAAAAGCAAATGACTGTACTGCAAATTAAATACAATTTTAAGACACGTTTCTTAACATTGAAAGGTTAAATTTGATCTGGGCCTAACATATGGCGTAAAGGGTAGACTACAGATGGACAGTTAGAGGCACTAACTGGTAGCCAATAGAAGTGTATAGTTACATAAAAAAAAGCAAAACTATATCAAAGAGACGAGTCCTAAGAACTGGCAAGGGTTTGTCGCCAGCAGCAGCAAAAAGTTATAGAGAGCTTTAGTTTTAAGATACATTCTTCATGATATTCATTAATCTGGAAAAATTGAAACCCGTAAGAAAACATGACTTTGCAAATCTAGAGAGAAAGAAGTGTTTGTTTATAACATTTCATTCCTAATGTAATTATCCAATAATAAACACAACTTAACCAAGGCATCCTGTGATTGCATTTTAATCCAAAACGTAACACTCTCTTATCATCTCTGAACACGCGTTCGAATATAAGCAATGCAACCGTAACTTGAAACAATAACGCAGGTGCCTGATATTACAAATGCCTTAAAAATTGTGTAATGATAAAGTGCACTTTTAATCAGCATAATTTAATATCTGGCAGCTGGCACCATGGATACTTAGGCAGGTCATTTAACATTATTATGAGTTAATATTTCAATTGGATGTCAACTAAGGCCATCATCCAGGATGATAAAACAAGTATCATTATGTCAGAAGGCAAAAGTGGTATTCTATAGACGTACATGCCCGTGGCATATGAACATTTAATTCATCCATGTGCTGAAGGCTGCATATGAGTCCCACCGAGGACCTGTTTCAGCAGGAAACCAATTTCAGATCTTGGAGTCATCCTCAGTTGACTCTCTCTTGCATGTGCTGTATGATATTTACATGTAATGAGGTTAACACTGCTCTGAGATGATGTCGGCCGACGAAAATAAATCGTGACATCAGCTTACGTGAAGAAGCTCGTCAGATTAACACTTCGCAGGATCGTGAGAGATGACAGCGGATTGGAAAGGTGTCATTCAGCAGTGGATTGACCATGGCGGCATCGGGCATTAAAAACTACATTGCACTGATTCAACGGTACAAAAAACAACCGTCATTCACCACTAAGTGACAGTGACGTCACTTTCAGGCTAAACACTAACCTGCGCGCACACACACAGATGTAAAAAAAACAGTGGCCTGGCAGAAGCGAGGCAATAAGGCGAAGTTATGCTTAAACTAACATATCTTTGTTTACATGACAGCTGAACAGAGATATTCATAATTGGCTGCCTTCAATCAGTGCAGGTTTGTAAACCTTTATAAACGTCACTGAGTAATGAGATAAATAATAATAATAATAATGTGGTGTGCACACATCTCCACAAGTTGCCTATCAGACAGTGGTATAAGAAATTGCACATTCCCATGGCAGAGTTCAGTCTCACAACATGACAATATTTATACAGTGATACTCATATATTATACCAGTTTTCACGTATGCATCAGAATGTTGGACAATATCACCAAGTATAGAGAAGAGAATTGTCGCAACTGAAATGTGGTTCTTTAGACGCATCAGTAAGGTATCTTGGACAAGTCACAGCTGATATTAAGACATTTTGTCACGAATGGGATGTCGAAAGGAGGTTTTGAATGACATCAGAAGGAGACAGTCGAAGCTACTCGGGCATATTGTGAGGAAAGGAGAAATTGAAAATCTGGTTATAACTGGAAAATTGAAGTTAAAAGAGATCGTGGACGACAGAGATGGACATGTCAAGTGTCTCTGGAGATAAATAAACATATCAACAATGTGACATTCTTTGAAGTTTAAAGAGCAGAGATTTGTGAAGACAATTGTCACCAACTTCCTGCAGTATATGATACCTAGAAGAAAAATACTCATTATCTTGATGCCAGACTTAAGATGAGCCGAATCAACTTTAAAAAATGATTTGAATTTACAATCTTCTATACTATAGCAATGGTTAATAATGTAGTGTATTTAATATTTACAACATTATTATACTGCCAGGCTATCACGGAGGCACTGTGTTTCATAGACGGATACCGTCTGCTGATAGGGGGTTAAGCTGTAATGTGGAGTTACAAAATCATGTAATTTTTTGGAATTATTTCAAAGTTAGTATATTTGGACTATGACATCGGAATACGTCCTACTTTTTTGTCACCCAAAAACTGTTACAGGATCTTTAACAGCCACAATCAAGCAGACAGTACATCTTTTTGGTAAATACACCTGTAGAATTTACCAGGATGGTTGCTGTGCTCGAACCATGAACTTCTACAACAAGCAGCAAATACGCTGCTTATCGGTACCGTGATGGCCTTCATTGTAATTCCGCAGTGCATGCCAATCCTGCCTGTGAATCTTATTAAAACTGCGCTGCACATATCGATGCTTCTTGTGAACTGATTCATGAATCACCCTTGAAAATATAGTGCATGGTGAATGTACATCTATATAGCATTCACCTAAATATCACTGAAAACAGTCATTAACATGTCAGCCAAAGAGTGTGCTTCCATTTACCACCATTTTGTATGCTCCGGACACCCCTCCTCCCCCCTTCACTACCAAACCATAACAGTAAATCGTATCACATCTTCTGTGGCTGCCACGCGCCTCCCTTGTCCACACTCATCTCTCCTTTTTTTTTACCGAGTGACTTTAACACTAGTGGCATTAAATTTATTCTGTTTGCCCTACCATTGGTGTTATTATTCTGCGTTTATGCTTCGTTTGACTTTTTAAAATTTAATTCTGATTATCTATTATTTTGTGATCGTTTTTACTTTAGGATGAGAATCCCTTGTAAAAAAAATCCAGGCCATCCAAAGGGGAGATTTTATTTTGTACCCATGACATTTACTACGTCAATACTTTTCAAAAACGAAATAAAGCCAACCATGATTTATTTTTTGAGGATGAAAGATTACCACCGGCTATAATACACTTGTAACTAAATTCTATTGAAGTGTATTTAGATCATGATGGAGGAGTTACGTTATGTACTTATGTTCACATCTTTGTTGAACTGTTCAAATGTGACATGAGAATCGCTTACTGATAACATTGATGTCACATTGCATTACGGAGAGCTATTTAAAACAGTGACACATATATTAATATTTCTTTTACAATTTCTAACTTATGACAGTGCAGTATCCTGTGATAACAAACTTTATATTAAGAAATCTTGTACAAAATTCTGCCAAACCCATAATTTTTAGTGCATGATAATAAGTACTGTAGGGTTAATTTAGCTATTAATTAAATGAATACAGATAAACATATTTCTCAATGTTAATGCTCTTGCTAGGTTGGTAACATGATGTGTCTCATTCGCAATTAAAAGATAAAAGTTAGACATTGCATCGCATTTAATAGCAAATATGTTTATCCTTACTGAATTTTATTTAAAGTCAGGCTAATTACAAAAGATGCTATTCACCCGAGAAACCAATTAAAATGTAATAACTAAAAATGTACAATACTCAGGAATAGTATTAACTACATTACATATGTTACGTGTGTTATATTGGTCAGCTTTGTTGGTAGGGTAGCTATGCAGTGATAACATCCGAGTCTCACAGAAAAAAAGTCCTGCCCGAGGCGGTTTCATTTCCGCCTCGGAGCACCTCTCTGTGTGGCGTTTGTATATTCTCCCTCTGTTCTGCGTGGGTTTTCTCCAGGTTCTCCGGTTTCCTCTCAAACGTAAAAAAACCCCACTCATTAATTGGCTGATAAGATAACATATAAGAAGCAGTGTCTGGTAGGTTGGTGCTGGCTCACCGCCGGCTAACAGCCGCCTGGGTGACTCCTTCCCTCGTCCCGTATCTGCGTCGCGTCCATGAGCAGGCATGTTATTGGCATGCGTTATAAATTGGATCACTCTTATTTTTAAAATAAAATAACATGGGAATATGTTTTCAAATAATGTTATCATATATTGTATGATGCAAAAGCTTCTGAAATCGGCAATACAGTTCTCTCTACACATTCGTGCACACTCCAACATACACAGACATGTGTAATACCGCGTGAGGGAATACCATTGGTATGGTTTTATACACAATGAAATGTGTGATTTTCTCTATGTGTGTCATGCGGAAAAGTAGACACCACAATCATTTGCAAATTGCATGGTGTAAGTGTATACACATCTTTAGAGTTACAACTTAATATAGGGAATTGCTCTTTAGATCTGCCATTTCTGGGTAGCTATGTCATGTGTTCCACATCTAACGCTCTTGAGAGCAATTCTCATATATCGAGCCATGAAAACCTACATCTATTTTAATAAAATCTGCAATGTGCATAGAGAGTCATTTATTCTCTTATTTTCTTTATTCCTCTATCTCTTATTTCTGTCTTTTTAGTTCGTCGTTGTTGTTTCCATCATATGTATTGTCATTCATTATGTGGATGCTTTTCGGGTAAAAGACATTTTTATTCATAAAGTATTTTGATTGCGCAAAATATTTTAGTTTTAATGATGGCGGGTTTCACAACTCGATGCATGATGAATGCTTCGAAAAGCTGCTCTCTCGTGACAGCCGCGTCGATCGCTCCCTCTCTCCACCTCGCGACGTTTCGCCTCACATGTTAGAGGCATCTTGAGGC
Organism: Mordacia mordax; assembly: GCA_036362905.1. Taxonomy (NCBI): domain Eukaryota; kingdom Metazoa; phylum Chordata; class Hyperoartia; order Petromyzontiformes; family Petromyzontidae; genus Mordacia; species Mordacia mordax. The sequence goes on along the minus strand of JAZEWT010000002.1, from coordinate 18,187,463 downwards.
ACAGCATGCGTGTGTCGTGTGTGTGACTCCTATTTATATGTAGGTACTATGTCTGTGTTGAGACCCCTCCACAGAGTTGCTGCATTCCAGGATCAATGGACGACTGTTGGGGTCCACTTGAAAGGGTTCCATTGTCTTGTTCACACCCCGGAATCACATTAACCCCATCCTGTTCTGCCTGTGACTAATCTCCTAGTTTGCATCTCATGAAAGAATGCTTAGTTCCCAAACACTTTGTGAATTCCCTCTGATGTCCGCATTTCAGAGCTCTATATCTGTGCACTGCTGACTTCAATGACTGGCCTCCAGGTTTGTCTGAGCTTTAGTCTCATTTCTTGCTTTGTGGTTCATAGTCTTTTCTGTCTTGTGAATCTCAGTTGCTTTACAAATGAATCTTGGCCCTTTATAGCGGATGGCTGCTAGTACTCGCATCTTGTCAAATTCTATTTTGTGTTGTTTGTCTACACTGCGTGCTGCCGTTGCTGATTTATCCGTATGTAGCAAATGTCCTGCTGCCTCATGTTCTTTATTTCTTGTGGCTATTGTTGTTCCTGTTTGCCCGATGTACACTTCCTCACAGCTGCTGTAAGGAACGCAATACAAGCCTTCTGTCTGTAACAGCAGTTGGTATTTGGGTAATGTGAGTACGTCTTGTATCTTCTGTTATAATTTGCTGCAGTGATTCAGCTTACTATCACTCAAAAGACTTTTGTACCATCTACCCATGTATGAATGTGAACACTCTCAGCAATGCAACTGTGCATGCATTTGTCCTGAATACTAAACATATCCCCATTCAATCAACCATTTGACACTGTGTTCGTTCAACACGTGATTTAAGTGATACACTGTGTGTAGTCTCATCATGTTGGTTTGTTTTGTGTAACTATGCACAAACCTATAATGGGGTGTTTTTTTGAAAATTTATCATTTTTAATACTTATGTCTATTAACAAATTGTATTTTAAATATATTTTTGGCATAATATCATGCGATGAAGGATCCATATTGAATTCTCACAGTAGTCTGTTTTCAGAAGATGGTATAGAGAAGGCAGATGTCAAAGAAACATTCCTGGGGTCCCTTAAATTAACTGTTTACGGACCCTGCTTTCCAACACGCTCTGCGACAGAAATCTGTCAACATTAGCAAAATATAAGCAATTTAGTCAGTGAACTAAAAACATATTGAAGTGTAATCTATCATTTCTGGAATTTAGAACAGAGAGATGCATGTTTGGAATAATGTCGAGGAACGCTTAGAACACAACGATGGGAGAACAATTGCGTCTTAATGATATAATTGCAACTATTCAGAAAAGTGAGTGGGTTCGTGCAGGACATCAATTGAAAGCATTGTGCGCGATGGTCAAGAATAATGACAGGTGATGACCAAGGGATGGAACTTGTCCCAGAAGATACCTACTGAGTAGAGGGGGGGAAAAAAACTGCTCAAGTGCAGATGCTAGGAGAATCACCAGATCGCAGAATCATGAGAGATGGCGGCAGTGTGAGGAGGCTTTTACCCACCAGTGGCTTGATCAAGCCTGATGATGATAACCTGAAAAGCCAGATTGACTGTGACCAGTACTTTTGTGCAGTTATTAGTTTCTAAACTGAGGCCATCGACTTGAATCGTCAATACTTCAAGATCCTATTTAGTCACTTGTGGTGGTGCAGTTTTAAATTCAGGTTATCAGATGTGCCAGCTAGGTGCTTGTACTTATGAGCCACTTCTTTCGTATCCTCGGTGGAATGTTTCTTGGTGGACGTCCGTTCCTTTCAGCTATCTCTTTGAATTTTTGAAAGTGATGTATGTCCACAGAGGCTATGGGGAGTAGGTTGTTTACATTGCAAAAAAGAACAACACTTACTTGTGTGATGATTGCTTCGAAAAGCTGCTCTTTTGGGACAGCCGAGTCGATCACTCCCTCTCCCTCCATCGCGACGCTTCGCCTCACACGTTAGAGGCATCTTCAGGCACCTCTAACGTGTGAGGCGAAACGTCGCGAGGTGGAGAGCGTGAGCGATCGACGCAGCTTTCCCGAGAGAGCAGCTCTTCGAAGCAATCATCATGCATCGAGCCGTGAAAACCTACATCATTACACTCTCTCGTGTGCTTTTTTTTATTTGAGAGTTCTTTTTCTTTACAAATGCATTGAAATACACCAAACTAAATATGATGGACGCCATTTTATTAGCAGTTTTCTCATACAGTATGTCTCTGTTGTTTAGTTTAATCAAAAGCATATTTTTTTTGTCTGAACACCAGGAATATTTTAGTCGGTGTGACAAAGCTGAATATTTTAACAAGTCATTGTGAAGTTATTAAACAAGTATTTTCTTTGCTATGGGTACCTTTTAGGCTGTATACATGTGTAATAAGAAAGGTGTCTAGTTGTTTTTTTAAGGATTTTACACTTTTATTTTTGTCAAAGGTTAATGCCTTTCTCCCTTTTTACATCTGTGCATTGGAAAAGATGTACCCATAGATATAATAGCTGGACCCGAACTACTAATGCATTTATATCTGTGTGGTCCTGAGCTGCTTGCCTGTTGGCAACACATGGCTAACACTGGTGAGACTAGGTTATAAATGAAGCCATCTCTGGTGTGGGCTGATAAGTTTTAAGGACAATCCATAGAATATTAAACTATTTTATTTGTATGTTTTACCACAAGCATGTGTGTTTTTTTGCAAACTTGAAACTTTGTGGAAGATGTCTATTTGGTGTTTTAAGATCACTTTTAGCATTGCCAGAAAGAGAAAAAAAACTTTCCTCTCTTTTTTTCCCTTTGACGACTATGCAATTCTTTTCTTGTTATTAGGACACTCTTCAATAGATATAATCATGGTATATACTATATTTGCTTCACTCTTCACACTTATTGGCAATCATCTGTTCTTATGGTATGATGAAAAACTAACTAGGAATTCTTATATTTCAATATGTTCTGCTTTCGAAGAAGATAAATAAAACACTTATTGATCATTATTTTCAATGGCTGTTCTTTCCGGATAGGTGTATTGAGTGCTTCCCCTCCCTTCTTCCTCGCTCAACCGAGGCTAGCAATCTACAAAACCAGCAAGTAGCTGCGGGTCTTACCGCCCCTCTCCAAGACCCCATCATACTCTCGCGCTATCTGTAAATTGAATGCGTGTGCGTTATAAATTGTGTTGAAGGGGATGTGGGTCACGGGTTGTGTAAAGGGTTGTACATATTGTATATTGTACTCGTTGTATATTTTGTTTTGTAAAACTTGCTTGGAAGAGCAATAAAATCAGATGTAAAAGTCAAAATGTCTTCTTCCTTACGTTTCACCTGTCATATAGGCATACTGAGACTCTTTTATGTGGTTTAATTGTATTTCTGATTGTGGAACTCGGAATTTTTGTTATAGGGATCGCTCAATACACTTTATTATAAGAGTGTCTGGTTGGCAAGCACTTTCATTTAACAAAAAAAAAATTTCTGAACAGAATTCTCTGCAATCAATTGATTGTATGAATCATAGTGTATTAAAACAAATTGCAATCACTTAGACATAATGTGTTCAATCATGCAAACTGAGTAGCTAACTTTTGGAAGTTTGGTATTTTAAAGATAGAAACCGCATTAGCAGCACAAAGGCCCTTAGGCCCCAGTAAAGTAAACAAACCACCACAAAATTGTTTACTGCACAATAAACACTGCAACAAAAAGTTAATTTCAATTCCTTGCATAAAACTGCTAAGTCTTGACATTTTAACAACCTTCCACCAACACTACCCAGTCGTTATGTTTTCGTGAAATGTTTAAGACAAAATACATGGAAGAAAAAAATCATTAAGAAATTGACCGTGTGCCATTGAACAAAAAGCAACAAATTATTGAAAAAGCTTACCCGACAACCATATCTTTAATTTCAATTTGCAATCGTGTGTGTTTTATTGAATTTCTATGAGCTTGTTACTAAAATATACCTGCAACAAGTCTATAGTCCATGAGGGCCACGGCATGTTCGATTTCACAACCTTACCAAATTGCCAGAATTTCTCACATGGCATGCATTGGTTCCATTTATTTGCATTCATAAGAAAACAGCATGTTTCACATAAGCTTGAGCGTCAAAATGTATAATGGACACGAGCGCACACCTCGAGTGTTCTGTATATTAATGCCGACTCCTCGGGACTTAAAAAAAAATCAATGTTGGCTAACTATTTGTAGTGGTAGTGATCGATGCATGGTTAAACGATATAGGTTAAAAGTGGAGCCACTGCAGCCATTTAGATAATAGCAGCAAAAACTACGCACACAAGCAAAATTGATTATCTGAGGTCATTCGGTTGACATTGTAAACGTTTTGTGAATATCATACCTGCAAGATTTCCTTCGAGAAAAAAAACAGTCATGCTCTTTTACAGCAATGCTCGTTTCAGATTGTGCATACCTTTGGGATTATCTTGATCGCAGTGATGTCTCTCTGAGTGACGATGAACTCCGTAATGATGCGGTCCTGATCTGGAATGGGGCCCCTGTTGTCATAATCGACTTGCCAGAGAATGCGTCGTGTCACTGATAAACTTGTCACGTTGTCCATCTCGAACAAAAATCTGGCAATCTCTACAGCAGACTGTTCACCGCTGTGCAGAAAAAAATAAGAGAAGGGGACGTAGGGAGAGGTTAAGCATGTTTTTCCGAAGCATTGTTTATGGCCATTAATTGCATTTTTTTAATTGTAAAAGTGTTTCAAAGTATTGTACATGAAATTCATGATATTCTTCCTTTAAATAGTTTATACTTGGCATTTCGTGTGTTTTGTTAAACGCAATGAATTTGTTATTTTCATCAATCATATTTGGATCTGTGTAAAAGGTAAGAAAATGTATTCTATTTTAATGAGGCACAGATATTTTGCGTTATTTCAATATATACAATACAACCTATATTTGTATTAACATTTGCAGTTAAGGCCTTGCTAAATTTCTATGAACAAGCAGTTAATTATACCTCCTTTAGCTTGTTATTAAAATAACACATTTTCAGCCTATTAAATGAAAACTGCACTTCGACTTTTGTGCCAATTTCTTTTGCAAATTATCTTTTGAATATTGTTTTTTTAATGGAATTATTTATCAAAGCCTAGCTTGATCACGAATCTCACTCACCCCAAGGTGTTTTCTTTATCTAAAACTTAAACATGCTTAAAATATAAAGTTACAGCAAAACATATTATCCATGATGGTGTGGGGTAGTAGTTATACATAATCAAAATAACAAATAACATTGTCAGGTCGTGAAATCACGAGAAAGCCACAAATGTTTTACTATTTGTGTGACCGTGTAAGATATACTATATGACATGAATTGTATGCAATTACATAACCTGTAGGCTATCCATATGATGGAGTGTAAGTTGCTTTCTGAAGTACTTATGTCTGGCCACTTTTTCTCATTATGCTGTAGACAGCATTGTTGCAATTGTAAAGATTGAAGGTGAGAACATTGATTTGTGTCTGTGTGTCTCAGCAAAAATTACTGTTATTTGCACACTGTAATACAACCCCGTTGCATAACACTTTCTGATGAAGTTAATTTTACAATCTTGGTCTTTTGCCCAATAAGGCTCACGTAATTCGTAATACCTGACTAATCTAATCTAATTACCCAAGCTTTCAATGCCTCTGTGATTGTTGACACACCCCTCAACCCCCCCCCCCACTGGATCCTAGGACTAGCGTGCATGCAATTGATGACATCACAGCCTTGTCATATAAGGAGATCTAAACAGTTTCTCTTTATTCTGAAGCGAACTCGTCTTAAATTGGTGCAGGTTTCCTGATGGTGCTGATTGAAGATATAAGCGAAACGTCGTAGTTCATTTGTAAATGCTGTGAGTTTGCTCTCCAACACACCGGTGCGCTGAGAGAGTGAAGAATTGGCACGTTTTGTTCACGTTGACAAACTTTACTAATTGACCGTTGTCGGGTGGTGCAGGGTTTACGACAGAATTTTTTTTTACGTGACCTAACAAGAAAATGGAATTCATCGATAACATTGGTCATGAAAGCCGTCGATTTAAGGTATCTTCACTATTCATGTTTTCTGCGCTTAATGTTTTCTTTATGCGAGAGACCAATAATCCATGCAAAATATACAAGCTCTTGGTAATATTCCTGGGTATGCCCTTTACAACAATAAACTTTATGATTTTGGTATTGATTAATTTCTATTATTACAATGGATGCTTTGTGTGGAAGAACTAAACCTAGTTGTATTGGATTTGTTACATATGTGCAAGTTTTATTTGCAAAATATGAATTAAAGAGCTTTCACCTATGTTATAGCATGTTTTGCTTTGATAGGATATTAAATTCTCTTTTACGAATTATTTAGGAAGCATTATATTGATTTTAACAAGTAACAACGAAAAAACTATTCTAAAGCAATGTAACATTCAACATAATTGCATAATTAATGCAAAATGTTTATAGTCCACTGATGGATTGTATGCATTCTACATATTTTGTCACGTGTGGAGATTGTTTGGCCATACTTCTCCATCATGGTTAGTGTAAGTTTGTGAAAGGGAGGTTCAGGATCCGTTCAGATATTACTTAGTGCTGATGTTAGTCATAGCCGGGAATTGAACTTCGACAACTATGTTTAGAGCAAAGTGGGCTAACCAAACACCACTGGTCTACCGCTCATAATAAGATAATCATGCAAACTCCACACAGAAAGACACCCAAGCCGAGATTCGAACCCGGGTCCTTCTTGCTGTGATGCGACAGCGCTACCCACTAGGCCACCGTGCCACCCCATAATCAGTTAATAATAATAATTGCATTTATAGAGCGTTTTTCACCCGAGGGTCACAAAGCGCTGCACAGAGCTGCGGAGAGAAAGGCACGTCAACAACAACGCCAGAGAATGGAAAATCAGCAACAATAACGTTATTTTAGGTATTTTTTTTTATAAATCCGAGCTGTGGAAAAAATGGCATATCAACAACAACATCAGAACAGTCCAACTGAAAGTCAAACAGTAGCGATAAATTATAGGACATAAAGTCAGCAGAAACAAATTCTTCACACTTGGGCATAAACAGCCCTTTGTGTTTACTGCTGTTCTTCCATTAGCGTAGCAATTTAGGAAATGCTTTCACGAGATCATTTTCTATCCACTTTCACTACAGCTCTTCTGCATCAAGCATTGATTCAAAAGGTTGGTGCCTGAGGAGTGGGAGTAAAGTAGCCACTTTCAAACATTAACAGTACGGTAAAGAATGCATTATTTGCCACATCATTATAAGTATCAAGTGTAACTATTAAACATATTATTGAAACAATCTTGAATGTATTGTATTTAATAACAGTTAGTTTTGTATTAAAATACACTATGTATTTCAGTGTAATATTATTTTAATATTGATATTTAATATTGAATGAGTGTGGTATGTTTGCATAGTTCATATCACTGAGGCCTCATAGTAATAATTCCGAGGTTCGATTCTCGCCTGTTTTTTGGCAGGGTACTCTACTTAAATACCGAAGTCAACAGACATACTGCTCTCTATATTAATTGGCCTTCCGATTAAATTGTCTCTGGTACCCTGCAATAAAATGGAATCCCATCCTGGGTATATTCCTACCTTGCACCCTGTGCTTGCAGAGATAGGCTCTGGTCTCCTGTGACCCTATACAAGATTAAGAGAATACTAAACTAGTGACAAAAATTGTTGGAGCAACACAGCTGAGTAACACAGCAAAGTTTTTTTCCACTGAGGGCAATTATCAAAGGCAAAAAGGGATTAGGGGAATGGAATAACAACGAAGATGAGAGCAGATCAGACTGCATTTGAAAAAGTGAATTTGGTAAAGTATAGCAACATGAATCACATACTTGTACACTGATAAATAACAAGAAATAGATGCTGAAACGTATGCAAAGGAGCATGGAGAGACGCATGCTTTAAAAATCGAAATCAGAGCTATGATATTGAGAGTTCATTTAAGCAATGGGCTTGGGCAGCACATATCGCTACACGGCCTCATAGACGAGACTGGTGATGAAATGGCTGTGGGAGAATGAAATTAAATGGAGACAAGGGGTCTAGAGAAAAGACCACCATGAAGATTGAACAAAGTTAGGCTCGCATGCAGGAGCGAATGGGATTGTGGCGTCGCAGGACCATGGGGGCATGGCGATGGTATGCGGAGGCCTTCATCCAACAGTAGATCGATCATAGGTGCTGATGACAATGATAGGTTAAATTATTTTTAGATTTCTAGTTTCATGCCGTATGTACGAGTCATTTATTTACACTACGTTTCTTTAATATACTGTACATAAATCCTTTATATATCATTAAATTTAGGGAAAATACAATAAAAAAATGATATAATTTATGTTCTTATATTTATTTAACGTTATTCTCCACGTGTATATATAAATACATGGACATTTAATCTATCGAATCACACAATGGCGATTTTACCAGTAATTGCATGAAAATGTTTTAATGGGTAACTAATGTTACGTTTTTCTAACGTCAATGCCAGCACCAATATCATTAACGCAGTATAATTCTGAATAAAAATGTATCTTACATGTTCAGAATTCTGTCAAGATAATGGGTGTTTTTAAGCATCCGAAAAAAATTATGTTAACACTGCAGTGTAAGCTGTAAATGTAGATTTTTGTAACGATAGAATTACCTCCTTTGAATGATAGTGTGACCATGACATGAACAGTGCAAAGGCAATATATCCATTTATTTTGGAAAATATATACAAAATTGGGCGGCACGGTGGCCCAGTGGTTAGCGCTGTCGCCTCACAGCAAGAAGGTCCCGGGTTCGAATCTCTCGGCTCGGGTGCCTTTCTGTGTGGAGTTTGCATGCTCTCCCCGTGTCCGCGTGGGTTTTCGCCAGATATTCCGGTTGCCCGGTGATGGACTGGCGTCCCATCGTGGGTATATGCCTGCCTTGCGCCCTGTATCTGCCGGGATAGGCTCCGGCTCACCGCGACCCTGTACAGGACTGAGCGGTTTCTGACAATGAGATGAGATCTGATTTTCAGAATAAAGCGTAGACAAAAGGCAATTCAATCCACTGCTTATATAAGATTTCTCAAGCTCTTTCCGTTTCTCATGGTCCTGCGATGAAACAATATCACTATGCATATGTTAACTACCTGAGTCGATTGTGCTACCTCTATAATAAACATCCCCCAAGACGCATTCCTTCCCTTTCCGTTACTTGGCTCCAGTTCGTCATTTTTCCTGTCAAATAGCCATCGTTTCTGCTAGTCACGTGTTTAGGTCACTGGGTCCATAGTGCAATGCACTTACCACGTGCATCTGCTCCACCCCAACTATTCCAATCGTTATCATCATCAACCAGATTAATACAGTGCCAGATGAAGGCCTCTACATATCACCAAGATTTCTCACTATCTTGTGATGCAAGAATTCATCCAGCACCTGCACATGACCAAATAATATTGCTCCATCTACTCCGTGGGTTTCCTCTCGGATACGTTCCATCAATTGCCTATCAAACAATAGTCATTCTTGACTAGTACCCATAATCCCCTCTAGAGATGTGTGTGTAATTAACCTGCAAATGTTTTCCATTCCATGTGGGCCTCTGTTTGTCTCTCAATATTTTCCAAAGCACGCACACATCTGCCCTCCATGGTGTTGTGGGAAATGTATATTTCTCACATCATAGCAGACATTACACACCGATAACAATGCTGTTGTTTTGGCACAATGGTATGTTATATGTCATGATAACGTTCAGTTTGTAATAGCAATCTATTATTTAATATTTTTGATTTTGTCCTTCCTAAATAGTGGTCCCAGGTACACGTAGTGAGTGGTTCCTGATACTTCACCTTGGTTATGCAACACTGATAAGTGGAACACATTTTGGCTTAAAACTCCATGTAGTCTTAGCGACAAACAAATACATATGCTTGTGTTTGCTATGGAAATCTATGTTTTAAGAGACGCATTTCGTCTCGCCTCTTGCAAAGTACCAAACTGGGATTGATGCCACTCTCATTTAGCTACTGAGGTCTCAAAGACTTTCAAGCCTCTTATCTCCCAGTAAGTTATCTCTCCCTTGAAGAAGTATTACTGTAATATGAACTGCAAATTATTACAAGATAACCTTGAATTTTATATAAACAGGACATTTGCATCATAACTCTTGTACTGGGCAGCAGCTGCATTGGATTATCCAGGAAACATATTACAGTCAAGTCAATGATGGCCTTTAAAGAACCGTTTCACACAATCAGGCTTCAGGGGAGGAAATATGCTCCGGACAGTGCCATAAAATATGCTCAAGCAGTCATTGTGGTACTAATACAAACAGTTCGTCGGCCACATCATGAGTACAATTAGCTTCATGGCTTGTTTGCTCAATACACTTAATTCAGATGCTCGTCAAATGCAAGAGGGTTAGATACAGTGACATTTTAATGGACGTTTGTGTTAATGGACACTGGGCCACCGTGCCGCCCAGTGAGTATTCGGTGATTTGCAATACATTCTTCTAAAATATGTTTCTGAAAAGTGGCCTAACTAAATTGTGACATTTTATTTGTCAAGCAGTTATTCTTTAATTTGTCTCAATCATCACCGCCCAGGGTCCAGATTATCCCCTTTTGTATAAGTTTTGCGATTTGTGTTGCACTACATTTCCACCGCAGAATACATTAACTTAAGCAAATGGCGTGATATCTATAATATATGAAGACATAGCGAAATACAGCAGATAAAAGAAACAGTGGTATAACTCCATCAATATTGGATCCATTAGAGGTGCATGCAAATTTAAGTATTTATCATATATATGAAACGATATAGGGTAGCTCCTCTTAGGTGGTAAATGTTTGCATGGTCCAGCAACTTTATTTATTTAACTAAGCAAACCTAGAGACACACCTTTTTATGCTCGCTTTTATATCTTTCATTTTTCTATTGTTAATTCAATTAGCATATATGGTTTGCTGCTATAAATGAATGTGTTCTTACTCTCATCTTTTATATGCTTACATTTCATTTTAAGTGCCTTATACTTAAGAAAAGGCGTCCATCTTGAACTGAATAACTCATTATACATAAAGGTGTAAAATATTTACAGCACAATCATTCCAGGAAAAGAAAAATACACGTCATTCCATGTAAGCAGACGCATGGGCCTGAATGGACTGATTTAGTGCAATCGATGGGATGTGATCGCACTGCACTGGATTGCATCTCATCGATCGTAAGCAATCGGCCGTGGTGGAGCCCTACGCAGGAGTGCAGTGTAACCGAGTGTAAAATCCAACGGAGGCGGGCGTCAGGAAAATGAGAAACAGATAATCGCACGTTCATCCTGATACAAACATAAGTCCGCATCAAAAAATAAAGCTTGACGCCAGAGACTGTTGGAGCAAGTGACGTTATCGAGCTCCTCATACAACGCGAGAGCCTTAATAGGTACTCAACCATTCACACACGTGCACGCACACTCACACCTTCTACAGAGCATCCTGTACAGCCTCGATGGGTTGTTGGCGAGTGTCGTTTTTCGAGCACCTATAACGGCCAGCATGGCGTTTGGACACCACACGAGGTCTGAATTTACATCTGAATTGATCAATGAGAGCACGGTTTAGTGAATGCCACCAATGTCATGCATGACTGCGAGTCGAACTCGTTTGGTTTGCCGCACAGCGTAGTCACGCTACTGCTTCAGCCATACAAAGACAAAGATCCCTAGTATAGCCTTAACAGACTGTAGCACCGTGCCATTGGCGAGCATCTATGAAGCTCGACGCGGCACACAAGCAGGTGGGTGAAGAGCACCATGCCCGGCGGTTTTTGTTGCCCGCGTGGCAATGTTTGCACACTGCACTTGGTCCTCATGTGAGGCGGAGTCGACCTAGGGGAAGCCCAGGACCGGCAATCGAACACGGGGGGCCAGGTTTGTGGCCCAGTGCACTGACCACTGAACCACCGGTCTCCACACGTACATAGATACACAGCTGCGGTGCCCAAGGTTGCGCGTGACAGACTGGGCGCATTACGAGTGCGCGTGCGAGAAATCGCCGAGGTGACAATGCTAGGGGTAGCTCGGGGCCAACCCGCAAACTGGTAAACAACACGTGGTCGGTTATAACAACACGTGTACTGATGGCGGCTGCGCGCGTGGACTCTCTCCGATTTGTCAGCTGCGTGGCGTGATGTGGCGTCCGGGAGCGTATGAAGCGCGGGCGCGCTATTGCGAAGGGTGCTGTCATGGGAAGTGATGAGAAGACAGCGTCAGTATGTAGGCAGTAGCATGAGTGCGCTGAAGTGTGAGGGGGGGGTGCAGGAGTCGATCTGCAGCGCTACCCCTGGTCGTTGTGTGTTAGTTAATAAAGCACCAAAACCCCAGAAGCCTCTGCATCATCTGTTGTCGCTGGCTGGCTGAGTGCATCGCGAAGTGTTGGTGTCACCGTGGTGTCGGCGCTGAGCCGTGAGAAGCCTGCGCCACGTGGCCGCATGCGTACGTCGGAACCCGGGTGTCTGGCGGAGACACGACGACTTCGACTCCGTACGAGAGGGTTATCCGTCAGGCACCATACAGCCATACACTTGTGTAGTTGTTTCAGTAAATTGTATAAATATTGAATTTCGCCGGCACCTGATTATCAAGATTAGATCCCGGCTCATCAGGGTGTGACAACATTAAACCACATTATGACCTATGGCAAAGTGCGATAATTATGTCACAGGATGTCAATATAGATGCAATTGGTGTTCTTGTACAGGATCTCATCCAACTGAATGCCCTGAATTTGTTCAGTGTATCTAGACCTTTAACGGGGGTGTAAATTTCCCCTAGAAATTGTCATGAGTACTGTCATTCCCCAGCTGCCCCAGATAGTGAGTTACCTTAAAAGACCGGAAGTGTGATCCTAATACATTTTATTCCGGACATTCAACGTGCAGCCCCCACATCTATACTTGATGTCATCGTCAACACGAACTGATGAACATGGTAAAGTATGGTTTAAATAATCTCATCTCATCCTATATAGGGTCACAGTGAGCGGGATCCTATCCCGGGAACACAGGGCGTAAGGCAGGAATACACCCGACGACGGGACGCCAGTCCATCGCCGGGCATTGCGGGACAATTTTAGTCTGCGAACCAATCAACCTATCCAGGAGCATGCTTTTGGACTGTGGGAGGAAACCGGAGCACCCGGCGAAAACCCACGTGGACACTGGGAGAGCATGCAAACTCCACACAGAAAGGCACCCGAGCCGAGAGATTCGAACCCGGAACCTTCTTGCTGTGAGGCGTCAGCGCTAACCACTGGGCCACCGCGCCGCCCGGTTTAAATAATCAAGACCTCAATGTCAGAGCAGGTGGAAGATGGTGGCAATCAGTTTTAGAAGTTATGGAGCTGTGAGGAGCATCACAACGGCTCTGAACGTGGAAGAAGGCTGCAAGAGAGGAGCGTCCTGACCGTCTCACTGTCAAGGTATATGTGGTGGCTGTTTGTGCATTAGCCTACCCACTTTAAAATACTTCATGCACAAGCATTCTCCTGGCACAGGCAGTGAGTGTTTGATTCAGTCGTTTTTCTCTCAGACTGAGACACAGAGAGCTTTTTCGTAAATGCACTCATGACTGAGCAGCCCTATTTAGGACCCACTCTGCTCACCCCACATCGGGACGGGACTAGACAAGGTGCCCTAAAAAAAGCCTGCCTCTTTATACCTGGCTGGAGAACAGCATCCAGTGGGTTCACCTCATGGTAGTTTGATACAAAAAAAATGTTAATTTCGTAGCCTGCAATGTGTAAACCCTTATAAACAGGTTAACCAGTGATATCCAAAATCAGTTGTGAGGCAAAGAGCTCAGCATTCTGCAACTCCTGGATGATGACATCACTGTCACAGTTATCAATAACAGTGGCTCTGAAGTCTCTCTGTCAAAGTAGAAACTAACATTAAACAGGGTTGGTGCATTATTGCACCAACCCTGTTTGCCATCTACATTGCAGCCACCTTGCACCTGCAAGGTGAGGATCTGCCATAAAGATTCGAAATCATGTACAAGACTGATGGAAGTCTCTTTAACATGAACAGATTTAAGGCAGGGCGGCACGGTGGCCCAGTGGTTAGCGCTGTCGCCTCACAGCAAGGAGGTCCCGGGTTCGAATCTCTCGGCTCGGGTGCCTTTCTGTGTGGAGTTTGCATGCTCTCCCCGTGTCCGCGTGGGTTTTCGCTGGGCACTCCGGTTTCCTCCCACAGTCCAAAAAGCATGCTGCTGCATAGGTTAATTGGCTCGCAGGATAAATTGCCCTGCAGTGCCCGGCGATGGACTGGCGTCCCATCGTCGGTATATCCTTGCCTTGCGCCCTGTGTCTGCCGGGATAGGCTCCGGCTTCACCGTGACCCTGTAAAGGACTAAGCGGTTTCAGACAATGAGATGAGATGAGATTTAAGGCAAAGAGTAAGGTGAGAACCACCTCCTTCATGCAGCTGCAGTACGCTGGGGACAATGCCATCTGAGGCAGGCCTTCAATGATAATAATTGCATTCATCGAGCTCTTTTCACCCGAGGGTTACAAAGCACATCACAGAGATGAGAGAACTGCACTCCAACAACAACGGCACTATCACAGAAAATCAGCAGCATCGTTGCAGAACAACAAGTAAAACATGATCAGACTTTCAACTATGATTTTAAAATGCAAAATCATCAGTGTATATATTATATATATATTGGAAAATGGTTTAATTTAACATTTATCGTTCAATAATAATAATAATATCATTTCTACAGTGCTCATCACCCAAGGGCCACAAAGCGCTACACAGAGACGCTGCGAGAATGGCACATCAACAAGGAGATAAGAACGGAAAATCAGCAACAACGTTTTTTTGGAGTATTTTTTTTTTTTACAAATCCGAGCTGTGGAGAGAACGGCATGCCAACAACACCAGGACAGCCCAACCGAAAGATGAAAAGTAGCAACAAACTATAGAAGAACAAAAATAAGTGATAAAAAAATAATTCTGCTACAAACATGGATGGAATAAATGTTCTCGAGCTGGTGCAGTTTGGATGATTGCCATCATCCCGGAACGACAACACTGAGCCACATCAATCAAACTAGAGAGCTGCGCATTCCCTTTCGGAAGAAGTGAGTCTTGAGACAAGATTTGAAGATGCCCAAGGATTCAGCTGATCGAATCTCCAAAGGAAGGGCTTTCCAGAGTCTGGGAGCAGCGCGCAAGAAGGCTCTGTCACCCATCGAATGGAGGTGCGACCTGGGCACATGCAGCAAGCCCGTATTGGAGGATTGAAGTTGTCGTGTTGAGGAGGGTGCCTGAAGTAGGTCACGAATGTATGTCGGAGCAGCGCCAGTGAGAGCCTTGTAGGTGAGGAGGAGGATCTTGAATTCCATCCTGTATTTAACTGGTAACCAGTGGAGAGACATCAGTACTGGTGATATGTGATTGTGCATGGGTGTGCGAGTAAGCAGCCGCATTCTGCATACGTTGGAGACGATTAATCAGGTAGGCAGGGGTACCAGGGAGCAGCGCATTGCTGTAATCAATCCGTGAGGAGATACAGATGTGTATTAGCTTCTCAGTATCTGAGGATGACAAGATGCGGTGCAGTTTGGCTATATTTTTGAGATGGAAATAGGCTACCTTCGTCACATTGTTGATGTGTTTCTCGAAGCTGAGCGAGGAATCAAGAGTCACACCTAGACTCCGGACTGCCTTAGCAACTTCAATGGTCTGGTTGTCAAGCATCAATATGTGTGTGATGTGTATGGTTTAGTTGACCTTTGTATGTTTCTACATATTGGGCATCATATAAAAACAATGAATTGGCATGCAAAGTATTGTACGCTGTAGAAAATTCAAGTCAGCTTTTAATAGTGCCATATTAACTGTAGAGAAGATAAAACCTATTATTAATCAGCCGTGTTTACCGTAGGAGACCGTCAGTGAGTCTCAAGAAGGGGCACGCTAAGTCATGCTAAGTTATGTTAAGTTTTCACTGCAAGCTGCTATGCATATCCCAATTAGGTAACGTGTGAGAAATTGTTCAAATGTGACGAATTTAAGCATAGCTAAGCAAAATGTATTTTGTGTTTTCTTCAAAAGACCTGCTGACATTAAAATGTTCACAATCTGGTGAACTGTATGTCAATACATCAAGAACCCCGTCTGATATAGCTGAACAACAAACCCCATCCACATTTTTCAATAAGCTTATATGCATGAAACGCTTTCCTCTAGGTACACACAGGTATTGCATGAAGAAATAATAATTACGGGAATGAGGTCAAGAGGCAGAAGGAAAAGATATTGCCTTATGACTCGAATAAAGGGAAATAATGCCGAAACCTCAAGAATGGATGGGATAGAAGAAGGAGTCTGAGCCAAAGACTTGCCATTGGACAAAACATTGAAGTCACGTTCATGCTGAAGGCCAACTTTGCCGAAATGTCAAGATCTTTTTTTCACTCTCCACAGCAGTAAAACTAGCCTGTTGGTATTTTTTTTATTAGCCTCTTTATAATATTTACTAGCTGACCGAAGGAGAACATTTACATTTAGATTTCAGTATAGCATAATGGTCCAGTAGCCATATGCCTAAAGAATCTCAAGTGGCATTTTCTTGAGTCTTAAATATTAATATACCGCTAATGCAGCAGCAAAATTATTTAGGTGTTTATGAAACCAGTTGAGCGCAAATTGCTGTAATTATTGTGACCTGGCCTCATTTCTCAGTTGCCTATGAGATAAATGCACATGCCTGAAGTAGTACTTGCTAGGGATTTCCATGAGGTTGCATGGGTTAAAGAGAGGCCAGAAGTCGCACGATTATGTTACTGAACAAAGTAAGCTTAAGCTAACCCTGCTGATAACTTTAAATTGTGTGTACTACACATGCGTTTATTGTAGTTATGAAGAGACAATAAAATAGTCATGACGAAATATAGATTGCTCTGAATACCCAAATCATATGATAATCAATTTTTATGCATGTTATATGTAGAACAATGACAAATACTATCTGTAAAAAGTACTGTATATGTAAGCATATTTGGCTGGCAAAACAACCCCTCTCCTCCTCGTGGTGCCAGTCAGTAATGTTGTGGTTGCTGCATTCACAGCTTTCACAGTGACCAAGAGGGCTCTGGACGGGTGCGGGGGGCTGGTAACCCATCTACCTTCAATTTCATTACAAAATACCACGAGATAAAGGAAAACGTAAGTTTGTGCCGGAGGCCTTGGGGAGACAGGCGCTTATGACGTCTCCTGGCCAAACCCCATTGGACGGAGCCAGGAGATTGAGTTCCCACCCCCGGGGTTCCTCCAAAAACAACAAAAAAGTCGCTGCGTGTGGCCACATGGAATGTTCGAACGCTCAGTGTGGAGGAGAGGTTGCCACTCCTCTGTCAGGAGCCGGACAGGTACCGCCTGGACCTCTGTGGGTTACAGGAGGTCCGGTGGACTGGCTCTGGCTCCAGTCATCAGGAGGGGTGGACAATCCTCCATTCGGAACAAGAAACTGCCAAGCAACAGGGAGTGGCTCTTCTTCTTAATAAAAGAATAACAGGGGCGTGGGGATGTGGTGGTGAGGTATGGGAACCTGTGAGTCCCAGGCTACTCTGAGCTCACCTCCCTATAAATTGGAGGCAAGGGATGGTGGTGGTGGCTTACGCTCCCACTGAAGATGAACATTAGTGCAGGGATGCAGGCAAGTCCAATGAGTCAGATGCCTTCTATGACCTCCTGTCTCAGGTGTTGGCTAAAGTGGCCCCTTGGGATACAATCATCCTGCTAAGTAACTTTAATGCTCTAGTGGGTCCTGATGCAGACATTTTGGCTGGAATGATTGGAAGGCATGGGCCAGATCAGCTCTCAACAACGGTAGGAGGCTGCTAGACTTATGTGCAGCTCATGCTGTTCGGTCATCGGCGCATCCACACATTTTGGGTGCAAGCAAAACCATCTGCTGGACTACATATTTGCAGAGCAGTGGATGCGGGCCCATGTCCTTGACATCAGGACCCACCGAGGAGCTGATCCATTGGCTTGTCATCTCTAAGATCCACCTGCCATTCTTCCATGGTAGTGGTGGGCATCCACCAAAGACGCCATTCAAACCCACAGTGGCCTGGTCTCAGCTAGCTGATGATATCTGTAAAATAAAATTTCATCATCCTTTGCAGCTGGGGATGACATCGTCCCCCACTCCTGGGTGAGGTTTATGGATGTGGCTCAAGCAGCTGGAATAGCCGCACTGGATACACGGTCCAGAGCTCCCCAGAAATCCTGGCTGATGGAGGTGTTCAAGCTGGCCGAGGGAAAACGGCAGGCCCAATCCCACTGCTTGTAACATCCTATACCTGAAAACAAGGTTTACCGCAGCCTTCGCTCAGAGGTTCGGCGAGCTGTGTGGCATTGCAAGGATGAGTGGTGGTCGTGGACTGCTGAGGAGATGGAGTCTGCCTCGGTAGCCCATGATCAAAACTCATCTCATCTCATTATCTGAAACCGCTTAATCCTATATAGGGTCACGGTGAAGCCGGAGCCTATCCCGGAAACATAGGGCGTAAGGCAGGAATACACCCGACGACGGGACGCCGGTCCATCGCCGGGCATTGCGGGACAATTTTAGTCTGCGAGCCAATCAACCTATCCAGGAGCATGCTTTTGGACTGTGGGAGGAAACCGGAGTACCTGGCGAAAACCCACGCGGACACGGGGAGAGCATGCAAACTCCACACAGAAAGGCACCGGAGCCGAGAGACTCGAACCCGGGACCTTCTTGCTGTGAGGCGTCAGCACTAACCACTGCGCCACCGCGCCGCCCATGATCAAAACTCATTCTTTAATTCAATCAAAAGATTGACTTGCAATGCTGCATCGATTATGCTTCTGAAAGGGGAAAATGGTGATCTGATCTCTAACCCCCAGGAACAAGTTTGCAGATTTGCAAAGCATTTTTGCAAGGTCTTGGGGTAGGGGAACCCCCCCCACCCTCCCAGATCAGATAACACCATGGTACAACATGGGGGTGACCCTGCTGGGGCTGTGGTACCTTATAGAATGGAAGAAGTAGCCACACCCTGTGAGTGTGTGGTGGAGATGACACCTATAGAGATAGTATGTAAAGCGATCCAGAGCCTGAGACCAGGAAAAGCACTGGGCAGAGATGATCTTCCAAGCGAAATGCTGAGGGAAGGTGGTGCCTGTCTGCAGATTGCCCTGTATAACATCATTAAAACTGTCTGGAGCACAGGCTCCCGCAAGAATGGAAGGATGCCCTAGTGGTCCCCCTCTTTAAGAAGGGAGACCGATTGTAATAACTACAGGGGCATCTCGCTCTTCAGTTTGCTGGTAAAGGTCCTGGTAAGGATCAACATTACCTTGCTAGGCACGCTGAGGAGAGGCTTGCAGAAACCCAATGTGGTTTCAGAGTGGGGCAGTCTTGCACAGACACCATATTCTCTGTCCGGTTGCTACAGCAGAGATGTAAGGAATTCCAACAGCACCTGCATCTCTGATTTATTGACTTGGTCAAGACCTATGCTACCATCAGTAGGCCATGGCTGTGAATTGTTCTTCATGCTTTGGCGATCCCTGACATGCTGCTCACCATAAGTTAGGATCTTCATGAGGGTGGGCAAGCCCAGGTAAAGCTACGTGGTCGGGAGTAAGAGCCAGTCCCTGATCACCTTGGGGTGCAACAGGGATGCCCTCTTGCTGCTACATTATTCAACATTATTCAACATAGTTCGAGAGGCTTTCCATGGATGTTCAAGTGGAATTTCCATTTGGTACATGTTGATCGATGCCTGGGTGCAGTCAAGGGATTGCTCCCTATTGGCCAACCATGTTAAATATGCCGATGATTCGGTGACTGCCGCTCATTCTGAGGAGGAGTTGAGGGCTCTGCTGTTGAACCTGGAGAATGCCATAAAGAGGTGGGGTCTTACCATCAGTCCCACCAAAACAAAGCACCTGTATGGGTATTTAGTGCCACCGAATACTGCACCTCCTCAGCTGTCCATGAGTGATGGGGCAGTTTTGGAGACAGTGGAGAAATTTACATTTCTCGGCAGTGTGCTTATGGCCGGTTCTGGCTTAACAGCAGAAGTCTCGCTCCGAATCAGTCGGGCGGCATTATCGTTTCATCGGCTACGTAACGCTGTGTGGAAGCTGCTGGCCTCACTTTACACTAAGCTTCGGGTCTTCTCAGCTGCTGTCATGCCCTCTCTTCTCGATACTTGCAAAACATGGACCCCCCCGGTGGAACATCTGCGCCATCTTGAAACTTTCCAGCTGGCCTGCCTATGATCCATCCTGGGTTTAACCAGGTTAGATTGTGTAAGGAGCTCACAAATTCTCGAAAGATATGGACAAGGTCCCATTGGTGAGCTCTTCCAGCAGGCGAGGCTGCAGTGGTTGGGTCATGTAGCCCGCATGCCCAACCACCGTATGCCTAAGCAGTTGCTGTTTGGTCAGGGGCTAAACGGACGCGGCATGGGCTAGAGAAGAGATGGACTGATGTGGCACAGGAGGCCCTGGAGTTGAGTGGACTTGCTGAAGACTGGTATCAGCGGTGTCAAGATCGACCTCTGTGGTGGGGGATCGAGAGGGACGCTACAGGGCAGTTGGAGGCAGTCACCCTCCAGCAACGGCGGAGGGCGGAAGAGCGACGCTCACAACAGCGAGCAGAGTGTCAGGTCGCTAATACACAGCAAGTTGGCACAGTAGGGAGCATAGGTGGTGCATCTGCCAGTCATCTCAGTCAGGCGACCCATAACACCTTTGTCTGTCCCGTGACCTCTCGCAGCGAGCCTTCGACACTTCACGTGGCTTCAAGGTTAACATGGCCTGGCACAGGCGTCGTGGTGACGTCACCACCACTTAGTGGCGAATGGCGGTTGTTGTTATATGTAAGCAGTGTATAAAATATATTGTAAGTATAGTACACCTTTACATTGCTTCAAATATATTTTGAAAGTTTTTCATGTGTAACAGCCACATACATACTCTTATGTTGCTTGCCGTTACTCAAACGCATCTAAGATGGAATTTACCATCCACTGGTAAAATGTCTTTGATGTATAATGTATATACATGTTTTTTAAACATATTCCACTACTTTATATGCTGAAGAGTGATTTTGAAATGTTAATGCATATTAGAAAGAACAGCTTCACAAGACCCTCTGGGTTACTCCATTTTGTCGAACAAAAATTCATCATATCCTGATGGGGTCAGACATCTAAATTCAGCTGTGAGGGGCAATAAATCTTGTTTATTAAAGCTTGCAGCTAAAAGCCTTATTTTATTTTTGGCGTGGCAGTCAGCCAGGAGATAAACATCATCAAGGACGTTGCCCATTGCCTACAGCACATTTCAAGTTGCGTATGAACCCCACCAATGGTGTTGTCGTGCTTGTATAATATTTATGAGTTTAATGTCACTTTCTTGCTCGTGTTTTACACAGTGTGCTTAAAGCATCCGCTAAATGGGTCTTATTGTACACTGATGGCTATTAGGACTATTTAGTGGCTGAGCTTTGTTCAATACATGTTTTATTTTATCCCTTAGGGAAGTGTTTATCTCCCTTAGGTTGAGTCAGGTCAGAGGTTACCATATATATGCGTGTTTTTTTTACTTTCATACATTACCCACAATGTACCAAATGAAAGCGTGTGGTCTAAAACTGCGATGAGATAAAATTAAAATCGCTAAGACTAGCTTTATACAATATAAAAATACAAAAATTCATTGGTTACATCACAATCCATCACTGACCTCATACTTAACATCCAACAATTTTCACAGATGCTAACAATGACAGACTAGTATTATTGTACAATAGTCCAATGAGTCATCTCAGGATTGTATCGATTACATGTCCTGATTTAGGATTTTGATTCTATATGTGAATTGTCCCACTTTCATAATTTATTATAGAGTGGTGGGAAAAATTTGTTCTGCATTTCTGCATAAATTTGACCAAAAATTGGTCAGTTACTCATAAAAGTCATAATAATAAATTGGACCTGATGAAACAAATATCATGAGGAACAATTTATACTTTTTCATTTATTTATTAAACAAAATGATCCAACATTCAATTTGCTTGGATGGCAAAAGTATATGAACATCTAGGGTAATCAGCTAAATTAAGGGGGTAATTAAAGTCTGAAAAGGGGTACCAAAGCATTTATGAATATGTTTGGCTCTACCAATGCACCGTCAGGCAGATGGTGTAAAAATTAACAGAATTCAACACCATTGTTAATATTTCCAGGAGCGGTCATTCAACGAATATCACTCCAAGAGCTAGGAATACAATTATCGAGGAGGTCACAAAGAACCTCAGGATAACATCTAAGGATGTACAGAATTGTCTTGCATTGACTATTGTCAGTGTTTATGAATCTACCATCAGAAAAACACTGAACACGAATAGTGCACATGGGAGGATCACAAGGAGGAAAACATTGCTCAGAAGAGTATTGCCGTTCACTTCAAGTTTGACAAAGACCACCTGGATGATGCAAAAGGCTACTGGAAGAATGTTCCGTAGACAGATGAGTAAAAAGTGGAACGTTTGGGCTTAAATGAGAAACGTTATGTTTAGCTAAAACTAAATACTGCATTTCAACATCAGAACCCTATCCCAACCATGAAACACGATGGCAGGAGTATCATAGTTTGAAGCTGCTATGCTGACCCAGGCCCTTGACGGCTCGCCATCATTGACAGAACCATGCATTCTGGATTGCATCAGTAAATTCTACAGAATGTCAGGGCATCCGTCCATGAGCTTAACAAAAAGTGGGCCATGCCGTAAGACAACAATCCTAAGCACACAAGTAAACCTACAACAGAATGTCTGAAGCATAAGCTGTTTCGCGTTTTGGAATGACCATGTTAAAGTTCTGACCTAAGCAATATTAAAATGTTGTAGCAGAACTTGCAGCACGTCCAAGAAAGCTTACAAACATCTCTGAGTTGAATCAGTTCTGGAACTAGAAACAGGCCACAATTTCTCCAAGATAATGTGCCAGACTGATCAACAGTTACAGGGCACATTTGGTTGAAGTTATTGCTGCTCAAGGGGTGCTACCAGTTACCAAATGTTAGGGTTCACAGACTTTTCCCAACAAAGAAATAGAATGTCGGATGATTTTGCTCAATGAGTAAAGGAAAATGATATTTAGTTTTCATGTGGTATATGTTTAATCGGGTTTTAAAAAAAGCTATTATTATCTCAATGAAGATCTAATCACATTTTGCGTCATATTGATGCAGAAACAGAGAAAATTATAAAGGGCTCACAAACTTTTTTCTCACTACTGTATGTCATTTGTAAAGTTTTGTTCACTTTATTAACCTACTACAACCAGTTGTCGAAATTACTCTCATAAAATATATGCATTATGAGCATGAGTATTAAAACTATATGGAATCCTTTTAGTTAGGGCATTATTTCGTTTTACCTTTCTTGGTGCTTTTTACCTTTTGTCAGTATTTATCAGCCTGTGTGCTGTCATTCTTTTAACCATGTACAGCAGCACCTTGCAAGCCTTGTGTAAATAGTGCTAACAAACGTAAATCATTATTTACAATATATATATATTTCGTTGCTCGTTGTCCAAATTTAGATCGTGTTAAGAATGGTAAAATTTGAGTGTTTACGTCAGAGACTACAGAATAAAACTTGAACAATTTGTTAAACATCCTCGAGAGTAATGTCTCATCTCATCTCATTATCTGAAACCGCTTAATCCTATATAGGGTCACGGTGAAGCTGGAGCCTATCCCGGAAACACAGGGCGTAAGGCAGGAATACACCCGACGACGGGACGCCAGTCCATCGCCGGGCATTGCGGGACAATTTTTAGTCTCCGAGCCAATCAACCTATCCAGGAGCATGCTTTTGGACTGTGGGAGGAAACCGGAGTACCCGGCGAAAACCCACGCGGACACGGGGAGAGCATGCAAACTCCACACAGAAAGGCACCGGAGCCGAGAGACTCGAACCCGGGACCTTCTTGCTGTGAGGCGTCAGCACTAACCACTGCGCCACCGCGTCGCCCCGAGAGTAATGTATTAAAGCAATTTGCAGGCCCCTCTTCTTCTTGACTAACAACTTGCACATGAGCGTTCTATGCCATGGTATTGCATAAGCTCGTCCACATGATTTCTCTTTAGCTAGTCTCCAGCAGTGAGTGATGTATTGCCACACCTGTGAAATGATGCTCGTCACCTCCCTTGGCACACTATAAACATGATTGTTAGCCTCTTTGAGGGCAGTGGCAGGGGACAAGGTAAAGGTGGAGCCTTGGAATTGCTCGCTCATGTTATTGCTGGCAGAATAAAAACTGCCATCAGAAGAAACTCCAGGGAGCCCCTCCCAGGGCACTCGAGGGTATTTGGCTATTATTCAACCCCACATGAAGTCGGAATAGCCACGAGTTACCCTACCACACATGACGCAGTGATCGACTAACTATGGCGAACCCATTTATATTGATGGTTGGACAGAGGTAGGGGATATGAGAAGTGTGTCCATTGTTTTAACGGCTGCGCTGGGAGAATGAACAGGCAGCCTTGGGATTGCAAGTCCACTGTGCTAAGAATTGTACTATGGCAACTTCCCTCCATAAAGGATGAGGAGCTATTACATATTCATCTCGTTTGCTCATTACGTTTGGAATAACATTGCTGTAATCGTCTTTGTGTAATGCCTAATTTTTATACTAAATATTAACGCTTTCTTTATTGCATACTATTAATGCAGCTAGATTTTTGTTTATTTATATAAAATGTTAACAACCTACTTTGCCTTTAACTAGAATACACCTGATTCGTGTTTTTATTGAAGGTGGCATGGTGGCCCAGTGGGAAGCGCTGTCGCCTTACAGCAAGAAGGTCCCGGGTTCTAATCTCGGCTCGGGCGCCTTTCTATGTGGCGTTTGTATGTTCTCCCTGTGTCTGCGTGGGTTTCTGCCGAGTACTCCGTTTTCCCCCCACAGTCAAAACCCCCCCATGATGCTGCATATGTTAATTGGTTTGCAGACTTAATTGTCCAAAGTGCCCGCTGATGGACTGGCGTCCCATCGTAAGTATACCCCTGCCTTGCGCCCTGTGTTTGCTGGTATAGGTTCCGGTTCACCGTGGACCCTGTACAGGACTAAGCGGTTTCTGACAATGAGATGAGATGTTTTTATTGGTAAAATATATTCGAGGTGGAGTGATGGTACAGTGGTGAGCCTGGTGACATAAGTTGAACTCCTTTAAATTGCTTCCATCAAAATCTTAATTTTAACTAGCAATTTAGCCCGGCAACTGCCTAAACGGGATCATCCATGTAACAACTCAAACACAAGATAAAACAGTGAACTCCCAGCATCAATTAATATCGGTGGAAAGTGATTTTCTGAGCTGGTGCTGCTTCCCAAACCCCAACTCCCTCATCTATTCATCAACCTGCATTGACCAATGCGGAGCACCATTGTCAGACAATTCCCATAACATATGCTGTGTATCGGTGGGGGACTTGCGCCTGCAGTATAAAGTAGATAACTTGGAAAATTATGGAATAAATATATCTGTTTAAAAATGTATTCGTTGTGCTCGCCTCATTATCAATTAAGAATTAACCTCGGTTACTGCCACAGGGCTGCGCTGCAAAAGTGTTGTGTTTAATATCCGTATAAAACCAAAACCTATTTCAATCGATTACAGTGTAAAACTTCAATTATAGCACTCCGCTCAGATGAGCTGGAGAGTGATAAACATATGTGCACACAGGCCACGTACAACTGACTTACAAAATCCATTTGCCATTTTGAGCACGTTTTCCTCATGGGCAGTATGGTGGCGCAGTAAGTAGCGCTGCTAACAGCACGAATGACCTGAGTTCGATTCCGGGCTTGGGTGCCTATCTGTGTGGAGTTTGCATGTTCTCCCCGTGTCCGCGTGGGTTTTCGCTGGGTTCTCCGGTTTCCTCCCACAAAGACACGCTGCCGCAGCGATGTACGTATTTTTAAAAAAACCCAGAAAAATGTTATTATTGCTGATTTTCCGTTCTAGTGTCGTTGTTGGCGTGCTGTTCTCTCCGCAGCTCTGTGCAGCGCTTTGTGACCCTCGGGTGAAAAGCGCTATAAAAATACAATTATTATTATTAATTGGCTTGCTAATTAAATTGCCCAAAAAAGTGCCCTGCGACGTACTGGCGTCTTGGATACAGCCTCGCCTTACACCATTTGTTTGCTGGGATAGACTCCTGCAACCCTATTGAGGATTAAGTGGGTATTGATGATAATGCTATCCTCATGTGCGACAGTGTCAGGTGAATGTTGCAAAGGTAAAAACAAATTACTATAATAAATATATAAATAGATTGATGACTTTAAGGGATTTAGAGCATGCTCTAATAAATTCAATATCTCAGCCGTGTGTATACATTAACATTAATGAGAAAAGTGTAGTGTTATCTAATCATTTAATGCAAATGTGCTTCAGCATGACTTAAATAATCCCAACAGCTGGGCAGATTTCATGTACGGAATGCATAGTATTGAACATTCAAACACAATTATTACAATATAGATTAACTTTGCATTTTCAACAGAGTACTATCTTTAATAATATATTCTGTATTTCAGTATTTCATTTAAAAAGTATGTTGTAATAAACATGTTAACAACATATACGCATGAACTGTAAATGCACATGATCATGAAACAAGCAATTAAAGTGCTGTGCTCCATAGTAAAAAACCCAGAAACTTTACACACACACATACCTTTAGGCTGTGTACAGGTTTACATATTCAGCATTCTGCCAGACTGCTTTAAAGCTGGGAAAGGTTATAAACATCGAATGCATAGGGCTAAGTTACAATGTCTTGCTAGAATGGGAATTGATTTTTTCAGCATTTTCAGCATTACGGGTGTGCTAAAAATTTGATAAGATGCAATAAATGTCATGGCCAACTTTGTGTAGAGTACAATGATATAACATTATTTTCCCTCACGGAACATGATCTGCTTTTATGTACTCCCGTGGAAATAAAATGTCAAAAGCTGTTTTGGAGAAAATATGTGGCTTTCAAACAAACATAAAATTAAAGCAAACTGACTACAAATAAGCGCGATGAATTTAGTTTGTCATTAAATTCTGCGGGCACTTCTCACGATGCAGCCCTATATAGTCTGCATTTATTTTAATTGTAAATATTTTAAAGCATGCAATAACAATACATATACATCAGGGTCCTCTTTGTATAGTAAATGCTAGTTACTTAAGCTCAACAGTTACAGTAAGCAACTATGATCGAGGACATGTAATTAATTTTATGCTTAGAACGGGTATTTAAATGCCTTGTTCACGAAAATTCGCAGTGAAATATGTTGAACATATTAATTATTGAAGGCAGCGATCACGTCTTGACTTAGCCTAACTCAGATGCACGCTTTTCACAACTACGTGGGATAAGTTTTAAAGCACACATTTTATAACAGCGATGGACTGGCGTCCCATCGTCGGTATATCCTTGCCTTGCGCTCTGTGTCTGCCGGGATAGGCTCCGACTTCACCGTGACCCTGTATAGGACTAAGCGGTTTCAGACAATGAGATGAGATGAGACATTGTATAACAAACGAAGCTAAAGTCCTGTATCGTTACGATAAGGCGAGCGTTGAAATTTCTTCGTATCATATTCTCCTTTCCACTTCCAACTCATCAATCTGTATGCATACTAGCACATTGTTAAACTTCACCTTGAACGAAACATCTACATTATTATTTTTGCTGATTTGGCCGTTATCGTCGACGCGCCGTTCTCTCCGTAGCTCTGTGCAGCGCTTTATTGCCCTCGGGTGAAAAACGCTCTATAAATGCAATTATTATTATTATTCATTGTTTTTTTTATTGCATT
The DNA here is from genome assembly GCA_036362905.1 of Mordacia mordax. Classification (NCBI taxonomy): domain Eukaryota; kingdom Metazoa; phylum Chordata; class Hyperoartia; order Petromyzontiformes; family Petromyzontidae; genus Mordacia; species Mordacia mordax. The sequence continues at coordinate 18,159,473 of JAZEWT010000002.1, read as the reverse complement.
GTCCTGTTACAATAATGTTATATTTAATGCATGCCACGCTAATGAATTACCCAGCAAGTTATTGCACAAAAAAAATACTTTTGAAGACAATCTTTACAACATGTTGTGTAACCCAAGTTACAAAATTAATGGTTTAGTTCTCAAGGTTCCATTACGAAATTACACGATAATAAGCATTGCATTAGTCTGCTGTGTTTGATGATTAATACACACTTGTGGCCAATGGAGGCCAAAAAAGCTTTAAGAGTCACGAGTGGACGTTTATCTATTTTATTTCAAGCTGATAATCGTTGTTGTCCAGCTGTTTTATTGCTGTCCATAAATATTTCATACCCATATATCAAAATATCGCAAGAATCCCGCATCCAGAACTTGCAATCTCAGTGTGTATTTTCTGCTGTAATAATATACATCACAATAAACCTATATATTCTGTCGAGATGGTATAGGTGGGAGATTAATTACTCAATCCCATTGTAAGGAGAAGAAAATGTTTTTACCATTTTTGGCAATTATACAGGTGTAAAGATCTTAAAACACCAAAATAGACACCTTTCACCAGGTGCCTAATTTGCAAAAGCCACACATACTTGTGGCGAAATATGCAAACAGGAAGATTTATAACATATGCTTATACCAAACATGGCTTTCTGGTAAAAACCTTTTCTACTCGTTACATTTGTACACTGGCAAAAAGTACCCATAGCTTACTAAATCCCATTGTTTCATATACAGCATTAGGGTCATTGAACTCATGACTTCTGAATCATCTTTAAATACACGAACAAGTTTTTGTTCAGCAATAAAATGGTATAAATATCCTGTTTGCCCAATGTTAATATACACATGGCATTCAACTGATCACACTTTACGCATGTCTAATTACAGAAAAACATTCTAAAGCATCTGTGTAAATGTTTTCTCAGGATGGAAATTGAATGTACACATTTTATAACGAAGCCAGTTTACATAAATATGAAATTAGAATGAGAAATTCGTTCATAAATATATGTAATGTTGCACGTATTGGCTATAGACTTATTAATAATATTTAAATACAGTAGATGCTTAGAACATTTTAAGCTCAAATAACCTTGAAAATAGTTGGTGCTTCAAATATTCCCTCTGTTCATTTCTACTGATGCATGTTAACTTCGTAATGTGCAAACTCCCATGCCGTGTTAAAAACTATTATCATTTAAATTAAACTCGAAAACGTATAGTGTCTATAAATATTTAATACCAATCAGGATTACAGGAAACTATAATTTTCACGAAAATAATTGCATTAGCAAACTATAAATGAGCTAAACAATTTGTTACATATAATCGAACTTGCAGGCATCTTCATACACAATTCAAGTGTGCAGCATTTAAACATTGCCATTTGTGCGTGAGAGTGTCCGATCATATTTGTCAAATCAATCTTCAAGAGCTGATGTCAAATCTCACGTTAACAGACCTATATTTTGTAGTAGATTTGCTGAACAATGATGGCACTCATTATTTCAATGTGATATTCAATTGTCATGGCTATCCAACTGTGAAAATGTTAAGTTAAATTAGCAAAAGTCACATAATGTATGCCGATGGCATTTATTATTTGTGCTTTTGCATACTGTGTGTACTTGCATTTGAGGCACTGCACTAGTTTAAACAATTACATCGTAATGTCTAATGTCTGAAATTATGTTCTACTCCTCCATCTTGACAGAGCTGTGTAACAAATAAGTATGAATTGCTGCTTTGATCAAATGGACAGTTAATTGCCCATGGCTAACCCTTAATAATGTGACAGGCAGTTGTTTTGGATTTATGTTAGTTGACAAAGCATGGAAGTGGCCAGCTATACTATATGAAGATCTATAAATGTTATGCTTAGTTATTAATTTACAGAAGACGTCATTTCACAGTGGGACAGAGATCAGAAGCATCTTACGTTCACAAATTGCAAAATAACAACACATTTCTGATGTGTCAAAACGAATTCATTTTTAAAGAATTGGTTTAAAAATGCATGTCTTATTGGTTATAAACCTGAGATAACATACAACAGACAAATTTTGTAACAAGTAGCCCTGAATGAAAACAAAACCAACAAGGACCGTTACGTCGCCCGGATTGGCGTTACCGGGGCCCCACCCGGGAGCCAGGCTCAGGGCTGGGGCTCGCAGGCGAGCGCCTGGTGGCCGGGTCTTTGCCCACGGGACCCGGCCGGGCTCAGCCCGAAATGGCGACGTGGGCCCGCCTTCCAGTAGGCTCACCACCCACAAGAAGGTCCATGAGGGGCCGGTGCAATGTGGTTTGGGTAGCAGTCGTGGCGGGGGGCCTCAACGACCCCAGTCCCTGGACCAAAACTCTGGCAATAGGGACATGGAATGTCACCTCGCTGGGGGGGAAGGAGCCTGAGCTCGTGCGGGAGGTTGAGAGGTACCGGCGAGAGATAGTCGGGCTCACCTCCACGCATAGCTTGGGCTCCGGAACCGAGCTCCTTGAGAGGGGCTGGACCCTCCACTATTCTGGAGTTGCCCAAGGTGAGC
>JAZEWT010000002.1:18117460-18137345 GCA_036362905.1 Mordacia mordax | reverse complement strand
GGGGAGGTGTTTACTTTAATACGTGTCTGAATGTATAAGTGAATGTAGGTATGCATCATCATCATTACCATGTAGTAAAATCATTTGTTAGAGTAATAATAAGTATCAACATTGTCATTAGCACCAGCATTGGAATTATCATCATTATTGCCATATTTACCATCGTCACTACCATCATCATCAGTATTGTCCTCTAATGAGAACTCACCGATTAATTCATACATTGATTATAAGCACCTGCTTAATTCTAAATTCTCTTGAGAGTTGGGTGAGCCAGAGCCTATTCTGGCAAACACAGAGCACAAGACAGGACTATACTCAGAATGGGTCACAAATTCATCACAGGGGATTGAGATAAATTTAATTAGGCCAATTAACATAGGCAGTATGTCTATAGACTGTAGGAGGAAACCAGGGTACCCAGTAATAACATGAAAATTTCACCCAGAGTCGCACCTGACTTTGGATTTTAACTCAGGAACTTCTTACCGTAAGCCAATCTCATCTCATCTCATTATCTGAAACCGCTTAATCCTATATAGGGTCACGGTGAGCCGGAGCCTATCCCGGAAACACAGGGCGTAAGGCAGGAATACACCCGACGACGGGACGCCAGTCCATCGCCGGGCATTGCGGGACAATTTTTAGTCTGCGAGCCAATCAACCTATCCAGGAGCATGCTTTTGGACTGTGGGAGGAAACCGGAGTACCCGGCGAAAACCCACGCGGACACGGGGAGAGCATGCAAACTCCACACAGAAAGGCACCCGAGCCGAGAGATTCGAACCCGGGACCTTCTTGCTGTGAGGCGACAGCGCTAACCACTGGGCCACCGTGCCGCCCCCGTAAGCCAATAATGCTACTCAATGCGCTACCATGCCACTCGAGCTCATGGATGCTGAACTAATTTCTTCAGACTTTTTCATCCAATAATATTTGGGGAATGCGGTCACAATTGTGGCAGAATGGGATATTACACCGACTCAGAATTTACTTTGGTGGGATTAAGTTCAAATGTTTGTTGTATCACAGGAATCCCGCATCCAGAATTTGTCAGTTCACTGAGTAAATTCTGCTATAAGAAAAAATAAATAATCAACCATTAAGCTATCTCCAGATTTTTATAATCGCAGTTCCACTGATGTAATTATGGGATGCCTTTTGTTAAAATGTTCTGTACATTTCTGTGTAATTCCTTCGGCAGCCCTACCAAATTTGACTAATTTTGCAGTGCAGAATGAAGAGTGGTGGAATCATGTGCACACAAACTGAACAAAGCAGAATAGGGCCGAGTGCTGGAAAAAAAATCCACAACTCTTGCATAAACAAGACAGAATGGCAAAGAGACGTTTTGAATGAAGCTCAGTGTACCAGCAGCCATTTACAGCCACACAATTCTTTATATCAAGGGTTTTCAATTTCTGCATGTGGTGTGCTGTCATTGCACCAGAATTTCAATCAGGGATTGGACATTATTGTGCTAGTTATTTCAACGTTAAAGATGGCAAAAAAATATCCCTTTCAAACTAGACTGAGGCCATGTTTGCCGTGTATAAAACTGGTATTAGATTTAGCAGATTGTAATCTTCAAAAGCTTTTAAATATTAAATTGAAGTCAACCGTTTCTTTCTCATCCTAAGCGCTAGTTTAGAAAATGGCAAGTATATAATGGAAATTTTAAAGTGATTACGACTCACTTGTGTAATTGCTTCTATTGTATTGCACATAAATGACAAAAACGAAAATCGTAATAAGATAGCTTGCTACAACGTACACATTAGAATTCCTCTTAACATCATTGAATGGATTTGGTTAGACTGTATTTGCATGTCATGGCAGAATAATTTCATAGTACCATTCCAGCTGCCCTGGGCGGCAGGGTGGTGGAGCAGAAACAGTTCGAACGTTTGTTGTGTCGCAGGATTCCCGCATCTAGAGTTTGAAACCTCACTGCTGTAATATCTGTCGAGTTATCTGCACCTCACAGAAAGAAAGTCCTGCCAGAGGGGGTTCAATTCACACCTTTGGCGCCTTTCTGTATGGAGTTCATGTGTTCCTGCAGGATCTCTAGTTTCCTCCCACAAATAAAAACCTCATAAATTGGCTGATAACATCATGATACGTAGGACGCGTGGTCTTGCATATGTTGGCGCCGGCTAACCACGTGGCTGTCTTACCCCTTTCCCACCTCTCTGCAGTTTTCTCGAGCCTCTGAATCGTTCTTTGTTGCAACGAACACCTTTAATTCTGAATATGTGTGCTTTATAAATTATATTTATATTGTTATGTAGAAACGAGTGAGTCTCTGCGGGATTCTATATTTTAAATTCCTTGAAACAAATTCAGTAGCAGGATACTTAAAAAGAAACACATTCAAACATGCCAGTCATTGCTGCAATCAACCCTGTAAAAGAGATATACTGATTCGGTGATACAACAATATGAAATGCACATTTACATGAAAACGGTCACAAAATAAAAATATGAACACATTCATCAGACCGCCTAAAAATAAAAAAAAAAGATATAGTGTCTGCCACGAAGAAGGACGATTGCCCGAAATGTGGCCTGTTGCAAAATGTTTACTTGTAAGGCCGTGGTATTAAAAACAGTGTTGTTTTTTTTTGTCATTTTGTCTTTGTTCACCACTACAATAGTGTCTCATAAAATAATTTCCTTGAATGTAATGACAGTGCGATATAATAAATAAATCCATGGGTACTTTTTGCCAGTATACATATGTTAACAGTAGAAAAGGTTTTTTACAATATCTGGCAATTATACAGGTGTTAATCTTAATACCTGTGTAATTGTGTTAATCTTAACATCTGTATAATTGCCAGAAAGAGTAAAAAAACGTTTCTACTCATTACATAATAAATGTTTTCCAAAATATTTCATTGTTACTGTTCTCTGCCGACGCTGCATGTAACCAGTGCTCTAAACTTAAATGCTATTTCCTGAAAGTAAAAATACAATACAGAACTATTCGCTGACAGCCTTGAATTTAAACATTTTCTGTTGGTTACATAGCAACGCAATAGACTGTCATCTTCCCTCCATTCTTCTTTATGGAGTATGGGTGACGTCCAATAGTAGTCAAGGTTTTACCTTTGTAGTTCTGCAGAGATTTTAGAGGGTAGTCCAACCATAATCATGCTTTCAACTTGGTGACCCGAGTTCTATTCCTGTATGTGGCGAACATCAGTGATGAGTGATATCCGATTCGGTTCTAGCACCTTCCCACACACGATTCACCAACCTGCACTAACCAGCTTGATGAGGTTCGCTTCTATGTTAAAACCAAATACATTTTCAGTGAACAATGTTACTGGTTGGTGTTTTCGTTTAGCTGATTTGATTGCTCCATCGCCACAATGGCTGGCCTCTGGAGCACGCTCCCTTGTTTGGGTGCCACTCATTATTCTTGACAAGAGCCCTCGTCCCTTCCAGAAAAATACCCTATCTTGCCTAAGCACATGTATGTTTTTGAAGAGCCTACGTGACATTTTTGACTTACAGATGTACCCTAATCAGTTCTTGTTTCATTTTATCTGGCTATATCCATGTTGCTGATCCATGTGGAGGTAGTATGTGCTTTCAAATAATAACACTTTTGTGGACAAATGCACATTGAAATATATTACAGATTCCATGCATATGCATTATTTTTCTTCCTCGTTTAAAAAATACTTTGAATGTGATTTTGCCTGCATATGATTCAATATGCAAACGTGAGCAGTCAAATTAAAAACACATTAATAGCGTATTCTATATTTTAGCAAATATAAATGTTTTTGATGTGCGCAGTCATCATTGTGACAATAAAAAAAAATCAAATACCTGCTAGTGGTAGCAGCTTATGCACATTCGGAAAAAAAACATGTCCTCTGAAATGTACGAGTTTGTCTTGCCCATTTACTTACAATAACGAATTACCTCCAAGGATCATCACTTTCACTAATGTGCTTGTCAGCCAAGCAAAAAAATGCTTTGCATGAGTATGGGGCACAGTCAATCAATTCACAATGATCTGCATGCACGAGGATACAAAGCATATATGAATGTTGAAACCAGTCAGGTTGTATGTGCACAGACGGTTTAGAGAAATTTGAGAATTTGTAAGATTGAAGATGTGGGATATGGCATAGGAAAACTGGTTTGTATACAATATCGAGGAATTATTGTTTGAAACTGTGATTTACCTCCATTAAGCCCTGTAATGATGAAGTGGTGCTTTATAAATTGGTCAGGTCTTATAAAACAACAGTAACACAAAGAGGGCATTTGTAGTACCTAAAAACTCGATATTTTCTGAAACGCTGCACAGTTAGCTTGGAAGAGCATGGCTTGGAGAAGGGATCGTTCATCATTGGCATAAAGTACTGCCACTGGAATATCCCGATCAACATTGAATCAAATTTTATTGGTGAATAAGTGCGAAAAAGTATTCAAATGTAACACAAATAAAAGCAGAAATAATTCACCAAAGGGAATTCCAGAGAGGTATAGCTGAAATTAAGTGCAGTTTTTATACGATACTCACTCAGTCAATGAAATGTAAAATATGCTTCACTCACAGGTAAGAGGTTCGTTGCTTAGACTGTTACCTTACAAGAGAGATCAAATAATATATAATAATGTTCATTTCCATGAGTTCTTCCAAACAAATGTGCAAAGGGCAGCATGGAGATCATATTTGATTCAAATAAAATTTCCTGCACCGCATGATGGACAATTTGCAATGTGCCTATGATGTTACGAGCTCAAACTCTCCATTTGTCGTGAATTATTTTATCAACTCTCAATTCACATTTTTTATCTGATATTCCTAGCCTTGTCAGCAATGTCCATTTTTCCATCACTAAATTGCTTGACCCACTTTTTTGACACTGCTTTCACAGCTACAACTTTCCTCACACTGCAATGATACAATATTTCATAGATGTTAGCAGCCTCAACACCATCTTTCCCTATAAATGTGACTACTGCTTTCTGATCAAATAACTTCTCCACGATCTTGTGTGTAACCAATACAGCATATAAGTTGCGGCACTAAATTGTACTGTGGAATGCCACATGAATGCATAACTGATTCCGTTGCCGACCTTCAATTCATTCGAGCATATGTCTCTGGCCCACCTATAGCCATCCTGGTATGTTGGCTCTCTTCTAACCTGCACCTGTTTGGGAACATTTATTCCTTTATTGTCTGTTGCAGAATTGTTTTGTATTGCCTCTTTTACGTCCTAAAATGTGTTGCTACTATTTGACTTTCAGTTGATCTGTCCTGATGTTGTTGACATGCCGTTCTTTCCGCAGCTCGGATTTGTAAAAAAAAAACTTTCAAAAAAACCCCCGTTATTGCTGACTTGCCGTTCTTATCTCGTTGTTGGCGTGCCGTTCTCTCCGCAGTTCTGTGCAGCGCTTTGTGACGCTGGGGTGAAAGGCGCTATAAAATGCAATTATTATTAGAACGTGCGACACAATAATAATTTCAGGCTGCGTAATTGCGAGGTTGCGTCTTTATCTTATTACAAAGCTTGTGTGTCATCATAATGATCTTTGTTGCGTAACTTTGATGGGTTACTACTTTTTCCGCATATAAATGCCATCAAAAGTCAACTGTGCTTGTCTGAATCTTCATCTAATAATAACCAAAATGAAATGGCACTTGATGCATTTTTCCCTTTAACTAGCATACGGAGTGTCGAACAAAAATACAGATATTTCTGGGTTAATTGGGCATCAGAGACGAAATGTCGTGAAGAAGAGAGAGGGAGTGCTTGGCACAGTTATCTCAAAAGAGTAGCCTTGGAACCTAATCATCAGCCAATTCATGGTCACTGAAGATGACTTTCAATCAAAAAAAAACTATAACTGAAATTATTAGAAGGAGAATCTTCATCTTCACTCTGACAATGTGTTGCATGTACTGTACAATTAAATTCAGCTATAACAATGGTCAATCGACTGATGGATGAATGATTCTCCAAGCCGCCACAATATCTCATGCCCCTGCAATGTAATACTACACCTACTGTCTACATGCATACTAATTTCATCACTTCATCTCCTCAGTGGATACACTTTTAGATGCATTCCATTGGTTACCCGCTCCATCATTTGTTCTATCATCCATTTAAAATGTGTGCTCTCTAAGCTCACTGAGATTTTTTAATGGTTGGAATTAAATATTTAACTAACTTAAATTCATACGTCTTTTGGGTTACAAGAGATGTCACTCAACACGAAGTTACACCATGTTGGGATAAACAACAGAAGTTAAATAATATTAGGACGTCACTATCTGTGCTTGAATGTCAAAAAATGTTTGGATCTGAAATGTTCTGTCTTGGCATCGTTTTCGCTTCTTTAGTTCAATCTAAAAACGGGAGCACGTCCCTACTAAGAACTGCACTGATAATATCATTCAATGATTTTCAATTTGAATATCACTTCACGCATGGGCTGGCAAAGTATTGTACGCGGATGGAGAATGTGTTTACAAGGGCAACAATTTTAAACGTTTTTTTTTACATTTATGATCTCATAACACTTTCAATGCAATTAAAAGTGTTAGAGAATTCCAATGCCAATAGTGTGCTGATCTGTAACAGCATAACCCAATTTTCTTAATTATGTGACTTTCTAAAAATGTTAAATCTTATCATCATATGACATTTTTATATTTTTTGGAGACTATCACAACTTGGAAAAAATATATTTCTTTTTGACCTATGTTTGTCTGCTTTGAGTGCAATCTCTGTGCTGGTCAATCTCGGCGATAGGGGTCATGGTAGGGTGAGGCTCATGGGTGCATCCTTTACGGACCCAGATGTCACTGGAGAGGAGGTTGAATTTTAACATGGAACACATTATTATTAGAGATAATAGTTTCATCAACAACGAAATAATTATTGAAAGGTGCCTCATCTGTTTTACAAGTATGAAATCACTTTTAATCCCCAAAAATTTGAATGAACATAAACACAGGGCATTGAACAATAATTCATTTGTATGTTTTTAAAGTCTACAGTACTAGAGTCCAAGCATGATTGCACCTGAAGTCCAAATGATGCTTTTCACAGACACGAGCATAATAATGGGAATTTGTTTCAGTCCAAGTTGCACTCATTTTTTTCCTCTCTCACACGATGCCCAGGGAAAGTCCACAGGGAGAGACCTAAGATAGGCTTTGTGTGAAGGCTTCCATGGCTCAGTGAGTTGCCAAATGCTCACATCACTCAATCATCTCATTGGTTTTCTACTGAAAGCTTCGATTTCTTGGATTAGGAAATATTCTGTAAACCTAAAGCGATGAGCCTGAAGAAGTTATCTTCCACATGGGATATACTTCAGCTGAAATTTATAAATAAGGTATTTTTGTCATCTACTGCAATGCTGATGTTTATGGTTTCTTTAATGTGTAAATTGACATTTTGGTATTGAAGATTTGTTCCTGATATATACAATAACATATATAGACTCTTTATACAACATAATTGTCATAAGTCATCTCATCTCATTTTCAAAAACTGCTTAGTCCTATACAGGGCCACGGTGAGCCGGAGCCTATCCCAGCAGACACAGGGCGCAAGGCAGGGATATACCATGATAGGACGCCAGTCCATCACCGGGCACTGCGTTCAATTTAGTCTCATCTCATCTCATTATCTGAAACCGCTTAATCCTATATAGGGTCACGGTGAACCGGAGCCTATCCCGGAAACACAGGGCGTAAGGCAGGAATACACCCGACGACGGGACGCCAGTCCATCGCCGGGGCGTTCAATTTAGTCTGCAAGCCAATTAACCTATACAGCAGCATGTTTTTGGACTGTGGGAGGAAACCGGAGTGCCCGGCGAAAACCGACGTGGACCCAGGAAGAACATACAAATTCCACACAGAAAGGCACCCGAGCCAAGATTCGAACCCAGGACCTTATTGCTGTGAAGCGACAGCGCTACCCACTGGGCCACCATGCCACCCAATTGTCATGTGTACCTCATTACTTAAATGCAAAATCAAGAATCAATTGCATGATTGCATTTACTACTGCCCAATGCAAATAAACAAACTAAACATAGAGTAGACGGGACATTTTAAACGGGCGTTTTGACTATATTCCAGATATTAATTATGTTTTGTTGACAAATACAGATTATTTCTTGCAGAGTTAGATTTGTACTTTTGGTGCCAAGTAAAACCAGGATAATTAGAATGGATCTAATGGGGTAGAATAACTTTTTCTAGATCATTATCATCCTCAGCTGTCTTCAAGCCATTGCTCGATGAAGGTCTTCCAAAGTCATTGCCCCACCTCATGATCGTGCGTTATTACAATCCATCATGATCCTACACATGACTTGATATCATTACTCCATCTCAGTGGTGGCCATACTCTTGGGTGTGCTCGCGCCTTTGGCTGCTATGCATCACTACTCTCATCCGTTAACCATGATCCCTTACAGGGAAGTACCTTCCTCAAGTCAATATATCTCTTCGTGTTTGTTTCCTCGCTTCGGCTGTTTGGCATATCTACGTCACTTTCTGTTTTCCCAAAGGACTGGTGGTTTCATTTGCAGCTTATTCTGCAAGTTTCTTCGTTGGATTTAATTGTAAAATACCATTAATTTGTCTTGCGGATCTAATCTTGCACAAGGAGAAAATATCAATAGCACAGTCTGATCAAATACAGATATCAGTACTAGCTTGTGTTCTTAGACCTAATGCACGATTTGACCAGTCATCTTTTCATCGTTATATTTAAAAAAAAAATAATTGTCTCCAACTGAGCCCAGGATACATTTATTATAAACCCAGCTTAGAAAAAAACAAAATGTTTATAGAATGTATTTTGCAAGATACAAAATATACAATTGTACATAGTAAACAAGCTTAATTTTTCTATAAAATACTCTAAAGCACTGTAAAAATAATAGCGAAAATTACGATGAGCAGTAATACTTGTACATATTATTGGTGAGTACGTGTACAATGAAAAAGGGAAGTGGGTTTAAACATTAATCCAATTTGGGGATGTCACAGGGATGATGGGAGGTCAGGAAAGGATGCTGACAATGGAAAGAGACCATGTATCTTCAAAGAGCTTCTGATTTACCGATAGTATGACCCAGGTGTTATCGGCTTGTAGTGGAGCACTTGTAAGCAAATTCGATTTTACGAGCAAGTTAAATGTGGCCTTTCCATTTGTTTAGTGTTGATCGTTTTTGCGGTTCATTGAGGGCTAGTGGTCTTACAATTCCTAAGAGACATACGTCTAAAGAGATAGGTATTGGAATGTCACACACTTAATTGAATTATTGGAGATTTTCTTGCTAATAGCTCTTGAATGACTGGACAGAGCCAAATAAAGTAAGCATGGTTTTGCAGAGTATCATTGGCAATAACGGTACTTAGCTAATATACGCCTAACAAATCTTGCTAATTTGTCAAGAATAGAATTTCTTATTCTGTATTATGTTCGCCTACGACCATATCACCCTGAATACGCCCGATCTCGGAAGCTAAGCAGGGTCGAGCCTGGTTCGTACTTGGATGGGAGACCGCCTGGGAATACCAGGTGTTGTAGGCTTCCCGGCGATGGACTGGCGTCCCATCGTCGGTATATCCTTGCCTTGCGCCCTGTGTCTGCCGGGATAGGCTCCGGCTTCACCGTGACCCTGTATAGGACTAAGCGGTTTCAGATAATGAGATGAGTTTACTCGCAATGAGATGTATTATGTTCAAAAATGTATTTGAACTGCTATGACATGCATAATTAATGTGTGCAATAACAACGTGCAACAAACACTGTAAAGTGCTCAAATACATTCGGAGATATATCTTTCTGGGATTTACCCTGAGAAATAAAAATAGAAACATGTGAATTAGGAGATCGGAAGGCAGTGCAAATTAAAAAACGGCTCTCATGTAGGAGCTACGAGCATAGAATGCAATGTCTGCACTTCACCCCGGACAGGTGTACCCGCTAACATGTTTCAGTCTGGGCACAGTCTTTTGGCAAAATAGAGCACATTTTATTAATATAATTGATCTTCTTGTACAGTGCCATATCTGTGTATTTATTTTCATAAATATCTCCATGTCTCTGTGGCTTACTGTGTCTCTGCTTACATATTTATTTGTGCGTCTCTCCCCATACCTATGTCTTGCTTTGTGTCCGTCTCTGTATATCTTTGTGCCTTGTTTTGCATCTGTGTATGACTGTCTTGTATCTGTGTCTCTCTGCACCTGCTCTGTAGTTATCCTATACCATGTCTATGTGTGAGCTTCTCCATTTTATGGCCTCTGCATGGCTTTCGCTCCATGTCTCGATCTGTAACTGTCTGCTCGAGATGAACAAGTGTGTGTGTGTGTGTTTTAGGGTTGATGGGCGCCGGTTAGAAGGCCCAAAACACTCAGTGGCCAGCAGTAAACAGCAGGCAATACCAATGGATGACCATGATGTGCATGGGTGAGCTCGAGCACGGGTGAAAAATAAGGGTTAACATCGACCAAAGGTGTGCATTAGATAGCATGCAACTCCAAGGTGGGCTTCAGCGAGATAACGCATGGGAGAAGAACAGAAAATTGTTAAAATAATGAAAACATTTGCTGATATGGGGTTAAGCAGGATCTAAGGAACTGCTGATTGGCAGAATGAGCATGCGGTGGGAAGGGCCAAGGTTGGGAGTTTGACAGTGCAGTGCCAGCCAAGGTTCATACAAACAGTAGATGGCACCCAGCAGGTGAAGTGTTATTAGGGCACGATGGGGATGAGGAAAACATGAGCATATCAGCCCGAGGGCTATGGCTTACAGTAGGATTGACAGTGAATCAAGGAGGCACTGAGGATGGTCCAGAGACTGCCCTGTTGTTGGTGATAGACAGATATTTGTGTTTATTATGGTATTGATGTAGCTCTTCTTCCAACATTTATCAATGTACTGTTGGATGGAGGCCTCCCTATGGCAATTGGTGTCCTTTGACCATACTTCACCATACTGGTTAGTAAGGTTTGGTGAAGAAGGTCCAAGCATTGGTTCATCGGATATTACTAACCAGTGATGGCAGTCATGTTCGGGAACCGAAAGCACGTGACCAAGTTCTTCGTGCAGAACACCAATATATGTTAAAGTATGCTCATGCAGTGTGCAGATTTGCGCTGCAATCTCATAAGTTAAATGTTGTTGATACAATATCAAAGCAATGTCAAACATTTATGGTATCCAAGATTAAAGGAAAAAACCACAAGCTCTCCCCTTCCGCACTGAGTCTTTGCATAGAAATGTTGCACTATAATAATACCGCAGAGTAATAACTATAAAAATAGGCAGAAGCATTCATAAAGACTCCTCATTAGTATTCATCTCAGCTGTGAAATAATTTCCATGGTATAATGCTTAAGTGCAAACTTTAAATTGCTTTTACACTCGTATTGGCAAGTGGTAAAAAAAACTCTCATGTAGTCATATAATTCAATACTTTGCTGGAGCTATGGGTAGCAGCAAAACGTAAATGGTGCAGTTGGGAACAAAATATATTTTTCACAAAATGAGGGTTTTCTTTTACCTCAGAACCTTTTTTAAATTATCTCTGATATGCTGTGGTTTGTAGAATTTTTTTTTACTGAGAGATTACATGGTCTAGACACGCAGCCTACACTTACTGCTCTGTCTCATTTAAACATCACCAAGGCCTCCAAGCAGGTTTAAAAACTGCAAATGGTGATTCACAAGTTTAAAACTGCATATTTCCGTTTTAGGTTGGAGTTCAATAACTCTGGAAGAGTTGAGGTGTGCAGCGCTTATGCACCACCTTCTGAAAGCATTTTGCTTACAGCAAAATCATTTTCATAGAGTGTATTATTTATGAATGAACTCCTGCTGCGGCTTCAGCTGATATTCCATGTAAAAATTCAAAGATATGCAATATGAGAAGAACAATTTGAAGGCTTTGGGCATTCACAACATTTGCAAAAACTCATGATTATTTCTTTTTCTTAAATTTTTTTTTATCTAATGTGCAATCCAAATTTCTGGAAGGCTCAACTCAGGCATATTGTTAGCTGGTAGCCCTTCCTACCACCAAACCAATATCCCCACCCACAGAAAAATTGCCTCCCTTTGTGACTTCGACCCTGCTTCACTGCTCATTAGCTCCACGCACTCGTCGTTTTTATTATGGGCAGTCGATGAGACCAAAAAAATATCTCATCTCATCTCATTGTCTGAAACTGCTTATTCCTTTACAGGGTCACGGTGAAGCCGGAGCCTATCCCGGCAGACACAGGGCGCAAGGCAAGGATATACCGACGATGGGTCGCCAGTCCATCGCCGGGCACTGCGGGGCAATTTAGCCTGCGAGCCAATTAACCTATGCAGCAGCATGCTTTTTGGACTGTGGGAGGAAACCGGGGTGCCCGGCGAAAACCCACGCGGACACGGGGAGAGCATGCAAACTCCACACAGAAAGGCACCCGAGCCGAGAGATTCTAACCCGGGACCTTCTTGCTGTGAGGCGACAGCGCTAACCACTGGGCCACCGCGCCGCCCCCAAAAAATATAAACTATGCAAACATTTCAGTTCGCTGAAGGTTTTTGAAACTGAGACGATCTTGACCAAACCGGAATATTTGACAGTTCTACAATATAATGATGTAGGTTTTCACGGCTCGATGCATGATGATTGCTTCGAAAAGCTGCTCTCAGGACAGCTGTGTCGTTCGCTTCCTCTCCTCTCCTCGCGACGTTTCACCTCACACGTTAGAGGCATCCTCAGGCGCATACTGCGCCTGAGGAGCACACACTGCGCCAAAGGATGCCTCTAACGTGTGAGGCGAAACGTCTCGAGGAGAGGAGAGAGGAAGCGAATGACGCGGCTGTCCCGAGAGAGCAGCTTTTCGAAGCATTCATCAGTTCTACAATAATACATTACATTTACATGAAAGGTGACACGAATATTGCATCAATTTTAAAAAATGGCAGACCTTTCTATAATACCTGTTAATTGTACAAATATTATAGATGCATGAGACACGTATTCCACAATGGAATATATTATTTTGGAACTGCAATGCAGAAGACGTTTTCATTGTACGTGTCGCTTTTTTTTCTGAAAAATGTATTGTGGATATTGTAAATAAGGTGATCTGAAATCTTGAGCAGATAAAAAGATAAGCACATTGTTATATACCAAGTACTATAATACAGAATATAATGTTTACAGAAAATATGACTAAATGTTCCTAAAAACATTAGACACTTAAAACTCATTATATTACCCCCAGGGTGCTTACAAAAAAATATTACAATTTGTATATATTTGATTATAAGCTGCAAAGTATTCCTTATTGAAATTGTCTGCATCTTCATGGTACTAAAGCCTTGATGAGTATAAAGCAACTCTTACAATGCTAAACTTTTGCAGACTGATGACACGATATTGCTATCAAGAAACCTATACTATTACAGCACATCAAAACTCAATAAAATGCTTATGAGCGAGGCATTCACCACCAGACAATACCGCTGTAGAATTGCATATTAAAATAATTTTGGTTTTGGATTTTTCTAAGCACATAATTTTTTTAGCTTTTTAGATTATTCACATTATGTATGGAGTTAATATGTTTTCATGCCAATAAAAGTCACATCATCCTGTGCCACATAACAGCACTCATTCTGTGCCACATAACAGCACTCATTCTGTGCCACATAACAGCACTCTTGATGGTAAAAATAATATTGATGTTTGAGATTGTCTTAAATGTAGTACCTTGGAAAGAAATCGCTACTGTATACCTTTATTCAACAAAAGCAACAGATGTATTTCTAAAACATAGCAAATGTTTAAATCAAGGACACAATTGCCTTATTAGCAATCAGCTTAATGGCCAAGCACAGAATTAGGAGAATTAGAATGGATGAATCAAGAATTAAATGGATGCTCACGCTTTGGATGCTCACACATTGGCCAACACTCTGGATGTGTGAGTGCTCCTACTTCTTTTGCAATCACAGGTAAGCCCAAGCACACTGGTGAACACGTGCATGAACTAGTGGTTTGATTGAACATGCGAAGTGTTAAGAAGAAGCATTCACAAGGGTGTATTTTGTACAAAATTGTTTGCAGGGCCCTATCATGTCAAGGGAATAGCCAAAGTCAAGGTAATTTTCTGCTCAAATCAGCATTGAGGTAGTGTGCATCGATTGCTTACAGCCATGAGCTAGTGGTCGACATTCCACATTTCTATGGCAGGGGGTGAGTCTCTACAGGACAATCACTGTTGACTTATTATCAGGCGGCGCGGTGGCGCAGTGGTTAGCGCTGATGCATCACAGCAAGAAGGTCCCGGGTTCGAGTCTCTCGGCTCGGGTGCCTTTCTGTGTGGAGTTTGCATGCTCTCCCCGTGTCCGCGTGGGTTTTCGCCGGGTACTCCGGTTTCCTCCCACAGTCCAAAAGCATGCTCCTGGATAGGTTGATTGGCTCGCAGACTAAAATTGTCCCGCAATGCCTGGCGATGGACTGGCGTCCCGTCGTCGGGTGTATTCCTGCCTTACGCCCTGTGTTTCCGGGATAGGCTCCGGCTCACCGTGACCCTATATAGGATTAAGCGGTTTCAGATAATGAGAGACTTATTATCAAAATGGTATGATTTTTATCGACCCTGATGAACTGCCAACCCACAAAAGAGATTGGAACTTATTACCTTTTGATTTCGAGCCACTCGCTCGACCTGATTCACCAGGCTGACTTTTACCAATAATATTTGTACTGCATATATATTAGTTAGTCTAACTGTACTGATGTGTCCCGGAATGTCAAATCCAGTCGAGAGTTTGGATGCTTAAATAAAGGCTTCTGGTTAAACATAAGCGTGGAAGACTAAATGGTCAATAGATTAACGTATACATATTTTTCATCCTGAGATATATAACAGAGGAAACTTTATTTATTTAAACATCTCATCTCATCTCATTGTCATAAACCGCTTAGTCCTGTACAGGGTCGCGGTGAGCCGGAGCCTATCCCGGCAGACACAGGGCGCAAGGCAGTGATATACCCATAATGAGACGCCAGTCCATTACCGGGTACTGAGGGCAATTTAGTCTGCAAGCCAATTAACCTATGCAGCAGCATGTTTTTTGGACTGTGGGAGGAAACCGGCGTGCCCGGCGAAAACTCTCGTGGACATGGGGAGAACATGCAAACTCTACACAGAAAGGCACCCGAGCCGAGATTCGAACCCGGGACCTTCTTGCTGTGAGGTAACAATGCTACCCACTGGGCAACTGTGCCGCCCTTACTTTAACATCTCATCTCATCTCATTATCTGAAACCGCTTAATCCTATATAGGGTCACGGTGAAGCCGGAGCCTATCCCGGAAACATAGGGCGTAAGGCAGGAATACACCCGACGACGGGACGCCGGTCCATCGCCGGGCATTGCGGGACAATTTTAGTCTGCGAGCCAATCAACCTATCCAGGAGCATGCTTTTGGACTGTGGGAGGAAACCGGAGTACCCGGCGAAAACCCACGCGGACACGGGGAGAGCATGCAAACTCCACACAGAAAGGCACCCGAGCCGAGATTCGAACCCGGGACCTTCTTGCTGTGAGGTGACAATGCTACCCACTGGGCAACTGTGCCGCCCTTACTTTAACATGTGAGAAACAAATGCTACGCATAAATGCATAATTTAGCTTTTATTCATATGTATACACACGTAATGTTAAGTTTTAGTGAGCTGAAAAATTATCAATTTTAACGTGTTAATTTTTGAAGTGAGTGTGCAATAACAATAATTACTGTGTTATTGTGACAATAAATATGACCATCTTATTCCAACCATGTAGCCAGTTATGATTTAATTAACAAGTAATCGAGTGTTTGCAGTCTCCTGGGTGAAATATTAATAAATGACAAATGCACACATAGGAGTTTCTATTGCTCTTTTACAGCGTAATAAAAATATTGGTAAATGATGGGGTGCGCTGAAAGTGTCCGTTTATTACATTATGGATACGTACTGCAATTCTAGGCATGGATTCGCAATTTTTTAATCATGTTAATACAAAAAAATTAGGAAATTGTAATTGGATAAAACAAATTCGGATGTTTCAAAAATATATTGTTGTGGATTGATCAGAAAGTACACGTCAGGTGAAATTACATCAGTTAAATTTACGTCACTTTCGTTATTCTCCAAAGGGATGTCAAGTTGTTTTTGGTAATATCAGCTTTTATTAGACCAAGCCACGATAATGTACAATATTATGAAACATATCAGATTTTTCTTGCTTTCTATAAACCTGAAATGTTAGAATCTTAACCGCACCTCTAGTATATATGCACACAGCCATGTTTTTTTGTGCAATGCTGCAAACTATAAACATATGCGACACTAATTAGTTGTGACATTAATTAGTTCAACCTCTGGTTATAGTCCACAATGTTATTTCTTGCTGAAATAGTAACATTTGTTGACAGCTAACGTGATTAAATATGTTCAGTTATGTGATTTGTGTCAGTACTCTAGGTAGAGTTACTTCACCACTGAGCTAGCAGGAACATTTTACTGCTTTTAAACGGACGTGAAGTAATTGACGAAAAAAATAATGATTTAGAAGCAGCACAACACAGTATTAGGAACGATAAATTCTCATCTCATCTCATTATCTGAAACCGCTTAATCCTATATAGGGTCACGGTGAGCCGGAGCCTATCCCGGAAACACAGGGCGTAAGGCAGGAATACACCCGACGATGGGACGCCGGTCCATCGCCGGGCATTGCGGGACAATTTTAGTCTGCGAGCCAATCAACCTATCCAGGAGCATGCTTTTGGACTGTGGGAGGAAACCGGAGTACCCGGCGAAAACCCACGCGGACACGGGTAGAGCATGCAAACTCCACACAGAAACGCACCAGAGCCGAGAGACTCGAACCCGGGACCTTCTTGCTGTGAGGCGTCAGCGCTCACCACTGCGCCACCGCGCCGCCCACGATAAATTAGTATTCTCAAGCTTTTGTCCATTTGGAGTGTAATCAAACCTAAGAAGCTTATAATGTGTCCTGTTGCTCATTATTTCAACTGTAAAAACCCACGTGTGTGTATGCTCTGTTACAATGCAATGCGTCACAAATCTGGTAACCTAGGTTCAATTCCTGAGCACAACGCAGGGGCTTGTATTATCCAAACCCTCACTCCGCCTCCTTCAGGGCGACCTATTTGTGCGTGCATCCTGGTTCTGCGAATACAATCAATGTGGACAAACGCTCCGCCCTAATAGGTATTCGCTAACAAAATTCGGATATAGTCGGTATGAGGGACCTTTGCATTATATTTTTGTATTATTTTATGTGTTTACATATCTGCAGAGATTGAAGTTCTATCTGATTGTCAACATTACGGCATTGAGAATGTGTACCCAAATAGCAGGCTGCGGCACATTGAAATGTGGGCTACACCATTGTCCAGTGATGTACATTACTTCTCGGGTCAGAATCATGCATTGGCAGTGGATGTATCTTTAAATCCAATTTTGGGTGAAACCGCGCTGATAGCTCTATCACAGACACTGCGGCAAATTGCCATGGTGATGCGTTTCAACCATTTTGTCAATATGTGAATCTGGCCACAGAGTCCATCAGGGCTTTTAGTGACGAGCACGGGAATCCAGTATTGACGAAGTGGCAGCAAAGGAATGCAGATAGAGTGACAAAATCGCCTCCTGTGCAGGTGCCAAGTGAATCACTGCATCAGAGGACTGTGAGAGATGATGGTGGTATGGGAGGCCGTCATTACGCCTCATGAAAATGACCACAGGTCCCAGAAGGAAATACAGTATGTAAATTTCAGGTATGTAGGCTATGTAAATGTGAGATATAAATGAAAAGTGAGATACAGGTGCATTTATTAAAGCATAATCATAATAAAAAAACCCATCCTCTTCATGAGCAGAACATCGTCAGTATGTATATATATACAGCATGTTTTTTACATCCATAACTATGATATATATTTATTAACATCTGTGAATATGATCATATTTTTGCGTAACTCCTTCATCTATGATGCCATACATTATCGTTAAAGTTATTGCCTACTGAAGACATATGGAAATATATAAATGACAGAATTCAGAGTGAATAAACACTACATTTTCATTTGGCCCCACCATAAAGCTACGACCAGACAATATTTTGTTATTGTGAAAAGTCATTATTTGCAATAAAATCAAAGGTAAACACTATTGAATAATGGCAACGAATAGATACAAATAAATAAAGGTGGCACATAATGCCGTGTCTTCATGTGTTTTCTTACATGTTAACGAGCATTATTTAATAATGATAAACATTGAAAATGTCACTTCTACTTTACTGACAAGAGAGCAAAGCCAGGATGTGTCTGAAGGGTTAATTTGGAGAATTGATTTTGGAATCCTTGCATCGGATGCTCCATGTACTAAATGTGTGGCAAAATATAATAAGCAGGGAATATACGGACCTGTACCTCGTGCAGCTAGATATGAATGCATTCCTGCCACCGCTACAGAACATTAGAGAAAAATTAGATAGGCCGAAAAAGCAGAGGAAGGAGTGTTGCTTACAAGGCTCCCCGGGGTTCTCGTGACAGAAAACACACAAATCTGTGTCTTCCCTAGAGGTGCCACATAGGATTGAAGTCTTTTTTTTCCTGCGCGCCTTCAAAATTGATGTACTCGCCCATAGATACTATGCAATATTGATTTTGTAGACATTTTTGTTTTGGGGTTTTTAGTCACGGGCTTAGGAATATCATACTTTACTTGTATGATGTACTACTAAGGTATGATGTATTTTAAAAATTAACTATCAAGCGTGCACGGCTTTAGCCTTAACTTATCAAATCACGTGGTTGGGATTGGGACCCTAATTCAATTATAAACCCATCTAAGCCGATCTATGTTTCTGTGGATCTGATTGGGAACGACCCTTTGATCCTCTGAGTTCGAAACAGCCCCTCTAGAGGTACAGACGTCTTGATAGAGATGAACGTACCTACATTTTACCTCACCACACGTGACCTGATGATTGAGGGTACTGTGGGGTACTTCGTAATAGTGGGGAGCGGTGGTTCAGTGGTTAACATTCTGGATTACAAACTGGGAAACCTATTGCTCATGGCAAACACCAGTGACGATTTTCTGAAATGGTTCTAGACCTCCTGTAGGTCGACTCAACCTCAAATATGTACCTAGCGTGGTGTGTAAACATTGCCACTAGGGAGACAAAGGCGGCCGGACATGGTGTTGGCCATCTACCTCCCCATGTGCCATGTCGACCTGCATAGATGTGTCGGGCAGCATGCGGACCTCTCTCTGCCTGTCCGTCTCACCACGCTCTCAAACCGATCGTGCCGAAGTGTACGCTTCCTCCTCTCTATCGATGACAGGCAGGGTAGGACGCGACGCTCTCTTCATTGTAACACTCGTCATTTTATTAGCACTCCACGAACTTGTAACCACAACGCACACCTATCCGTAACATGATAACTACGGATCGACACTCGGTAACACGTTAACTCGGAACAATTCTCAGTAACATGGGAACAACGGGTCAACTCCCAAACATTACACCAACAACCCCATGCCCACTTCGCTCTCCCCTTATATACCCCTCCAGACCTTCGGGAAGTTTGGACGGCACATCATCAGGTTTGTTTACGAGCTCGGTGAACCTCACGTTCTTCCTTTCCTCCACAAATCAGCACTACCCTGCAGCCCTGTCCAATTAGACCGCTGTAACCCGGAGACCGACCCACTTCCACAGCGTGGGCATTGAGATGCACCTTGCCTGACACGGCGTGAGGTTTTGCACCACAGTTCCCC
>JAZEWT010000002.1:18107306-18117446 GCA_036362905.1 Mordacia mordax | reverse complement strand
CGTGATGAAGTCCAGACCGGACTTTCCACCGCCGCCATAGCAAGTCTCGACCACTGTTATGTAATCTCAAAAGCGCTCCAGGTACCGTCTCAACCATAAGGTTCCCGCGTGACCATCGGACGCTTCTGTGGCGACCACAGTCTCCATGCTCGACGGGCCTGTGGGAAGGCTTCTTAAGCCCATCAGCTCAGGCATATCCCGCAGCCACGGGCATGGAGTCAGTAGGAAACTGAGGCCCTGCCACCCGGCTCCGTCGCCATACCCGGGTGGGCATTTCTGTGGCTCGTCTTCATTTTGGCCCGAATTGACACAGGGACTTCCCCGCTTGCCTCGACCGACCCAGGGCCGGACCCCCCCAGGGGTTTCCAGGCCTTCAGGTGCCGCACACTGACCATGCTAACCCCACCTCCGCAACAACACTCTCCAAGGCGTCAACTGACACGCCACTGTGTGGGGTCTCCCAGGGCAAGGTTAGTTTCCCCACCCGCCGTGGGCGCACCTGTGGTGAGGACACCCACATCCGCTCAACAGCTCGATATTCCATGGGCTCACCCTTCGGTCACACCGTCGCCGCTTGTTTCGAGTGGGCCTCCTCTCCGGCTTCTTAGGTCCGGCCTGGCGCAGGGTCTCCAGGAGCCGGACGAGCGGCTCCTCAAATTCTCTCATTTGGGGAGGCACGACCCCGAAAAGGATATCAGCCGGTAGATGCGCCTTATATCCATGCATGAGGAAATACGGCGTCCGTCGGGTGGAGGAATGTACCGTGGTGCAGTACGCGAACATAACGTATGGTAGGTGCACGTCTCGGTCCCGTTTGTGTTGGTCCACGAGATGCCTTAGCTTCACCACAAGGGTGTGATTAAATCGATCAACCATCCCGTTGGCCTGGGGGTGGTATGTGATGTTTCTTTCCCTAGCTCCCGTTAGAAGTTCTTGAATACTTCTGCTTCAAACTCCTTCCCTTGGTCGGTAATGACCCTTACAGGGATCGCGTGTCACAGTAGGGAACCCTCCAGGAAAGTGTGGCTGACCGCGGCGGCCGCGTTGTCCAGGATCGCCACCGTTATCTGGTACTGGTGAAGTATTCCACCGCCACAATAGCATAGCAGTTGCCGTGGTGTGACGGGGGAAGCGACACCTGCAGGTCAATCTCCACCAGCTGATTCACCCGGTTTACCCCCAGCGGTCGTAATGGGGTGGTGTAGCGTGGTGGCCCCTATGCTGCTTGCTGGCACCGCTGGCATCCCTTAATTCAGGCGGTCATGTCCCCGCCCAGCCCTTGCCAGAGGTATCATTGATGCAGAGTCTCTCTGGTGCATCACTCGCCGCCATGCCCCCCCAGCAGGTGATCGTGTACCAGGTGCAGCAGCTGCGGACGCATCACGGACGGCACACACACACTGCCGGCTCTGCCGTCGGGTTTCCGTTGTCGGTCCACTCCTTCCAAGAGTCCGAGATGGACATAGAGATTGCTCAATGCCCCTTAACGGCAGCCAGGCCCCGGGCAATGGCATCCCTCGCCCGCGCCAGCTCGGCACCGCGTCTCTGGGCCTATCAAAGCTGCTCTGCTATCATCCCCGGGAATTCGCAGCCTACCTCCTTCTCGATAGGCTTCATCCAGGACTCACCGGCCTCTTCCAGGTGCTCACGACGGCGTGGGACTCCACCGTCAATAGGGTGGGACCACCCTCAGACAGACAACACCGACCCCCGTGAAGCAGGGGCACAGCTGTTCCAAAGGGGTGCCGAAGCGATTTGCCAGCTGGTGGGAGAGGGCATCCGCATTGGCATGCACCTGCCTCGCAGACTCCTACAGCTGCGAGAGCCACCCGGCCATCTGGCCTGGCGGCTCCTTAAAGTTTAGGAGAAAATGGAGAGCGTGGTGGTCATTTGGATCCGACAGTCCCAAGCGTGTAAGTATGGTTGGAACTGTAGGTAAGCAGAGACCACTGCATGCAGCTCCTGCCGGGTGGCACAGTAGTTCATCTTGGCACCACTCGGCGTACGGCTGGCGTAGGTGATCACTCACTCATTTTCCCCCTTGTCCTATGACAGCACTGCCCCCAACTTGCACCCATTGGCATCAGTGTCAACTACGAACTCCTGGGCGAAATCTGGAAAAGCTAGGATGGGGGTATGTATCAACCAGTCCTTCAGGTCCCAGAATGTGGCGTCACAGTCCTCAGTCCATTCGAAAGGCCGCTTAGTTTTACATGAGTTGGGTGAGTGGTCGTGCGACCGTACTGAAGTACAGCACAAACTGTCGGTTGTATGTGGCGAGGCAAAAAAAGGAGCGCACCTCGGCCAACAGTTCGGGGCCACAGCCAATTGGCGACCGCTCGTACTTTGTCGGGGGTCTGTGCGTACACTGTCCTCACCCACTCGGTGCCCCAAATACACCACTTACCGCTGGGCAAGGAAGCTTTGAGCTTGAGGTTGGCCTCCCTTTGAGTTTGAGGTTGGCCTCCCTCAATCGCTGAAAGACCTAGTACAAGTGCCCCAGAGGCTCCTCCATTGTCCTCCCATACACAATGATGTTGTCCAGTTAGATGAGGCACTGTTCCCACTGTAGCTCCCTCATCTTGTGCTTCATCAGCTGCTGGGATGCCGCCAGAGCATTAGACAGGCCAAATTGCATCACCTGGAACTCGATCAGTCCTTGCGAGGTAGTGAACAGCGACTTGGGTCGGTCATCCACTGCCACCCCAATTGCCATTACCCAGAAGCCATATCCAACATCGAGAAATATGAACCCCACTTAGTCCATCCAGCATCTCGTCCACACGCGGCATCAGAAACACATCCCCCACTGTCATGGCATTGAAGCGGTGGTAGTCGACACAAAACCTGGTGGACCCATCCTTTTTCTTTACTAGGATCACGTGGGCTGCCCATGGACTTCGAGGACTGAATAATCCCATCCCTCAGCATTTCCGACACCACCGAGCCTTTCGTCTGTTCGGAAGCTCTCATGCGGTAGGATGGAACCCTTATCATCCGTGCGCCTCCCGTGTCGATCTGGTGCTGTGTGCAGTCCGTCCTAACGACGTCCACGTCCTGCCGGCTGAATATGACCCCAAAGTCTCATAGTTCCCACAGCTGGGTTGCCTCGCGCTGTCAGGCCCTCCAAGTCGACATGCAGCTCGTCAAGAAGAAGGGGGCCCTGTTTGCGAGCTTCTGGGCTCACTCGCCAGGCCCTGTCTCGCTCATCCTCCTCGGGTCACTGCATCTCTCTAGTCCAGAGTGTGTACACTGCGTCTGGACCGGCCCGGGTCTGCAGTGGGTTGCTGCTCGCCACCGGCATTCCAGTGCGGAGACGTTTTGGCATATTGTGCAGGTTTGCTGCACGGAGTACCAGTCCCCGCTCCATGATCACTACTGTAGATGCACTGACAAGGCCATACTGCCGGGTGAGTTTGGGTGGGGAGTCATGAACCCCTCGGAGTTGGGCTCAACTCGTGTTCTGCGGCATAAGCAGGCGACTCCCTTACTCCCCCCGGCTGGTGCCACGTCCATCGGCCCAGGAACTGACGTCATGTAAGCGGCCCCCAGGCCTGACGCCACGGCCGTCCCTCCGGGAACTAACTGCATGTCCCCCACCAGGTTTTGACGTCACAGCCGCTGCCCTAGACACAACACTCCAACCCAATGAGACTGTCCCCTCCCACCCACAGAACGGCACCTCCTCCCGCATTGCCCCAACCTGCGCACGTTTCCGAGGGATGCAAACAGTCCCACCAAAGGCTTCGGGCATGTCTGTGCGAGGATGCATACCTGCCAGAGCTGCCCCGCCATGTAAACTTCCCAGGGGCAACTCACCAAACCTACCCGGACCTCCAGCGAGACTCGACCGATAATCCAGAGGCTACTGTCATTGGCTTGCTCCAGCTCGCGGTCAGGTAGCAGAAGGCGTCGAGGGTCGACTCCAGCTCGCCAACAAAGTTCGCGGCTTATCGTGAACACGCGGCCCCCGTGGTGAGCAGTATCCGGGTCGGCTGCCCCCTCCACCAACCACGGTATCACCGCGGCTACACCCAGCGGCTTCTCGTCTCATCAACAGACGCTCGCCTTCCGTGTCTGCTGCCGATCCCTCCCAACTCAAGACCTCGCAACGGCCTCTGGCGCTCCCGCCTACCAGAAACCGCGGCCGTTTATCGGCATCGAAGACCAGCGCGAGCACTCCAGCGGGCAGTTCCGCCGTATATGCCCCCTCCGGTGGCACCCATAACATTTAGGTCCCCCCGGCGGACGTGGGGCGATGGACATGTGTTTCCCCTGTCGCTTCCACGGGACCCCGCTGACAGCTGGTCCTCCAACATCTGCAGCCGCTGCTCCAACGCATCTCTCACAAGGCACATTTCCTCCAGCTGGCACTGAATATCCCACAAGGCAGCGCCGGGATCAGACGGGCCTGCCTCGTGGTCGTTGCGCTGCACTGCCGCCACTCAACTGCCAGGTGGGGCCCCGTTCAGCTCCTCCAGGTCGCTGCAAACCAGTAGCACCCCATTGTGCCGGCAGGCCTCGCCGCGCACCGCGCTTTCGCAGGCCAGTGCCCAAGCCTCTATCTGCGCCATGGAGAGGTCGGGGTGCTCCACGTCCTCCTGCCACCAACATGTCCCTGAAGGTACCTGAGCACCTCCACCTTCGTCAAGCCCTGGATGAAGGAACCGCTCCGCATTCGGGTATGTCAACTCGATGAGCATCCCCAAGCTCTCCACATAGTCCACCAATGGCTCGTCGAGCCGCCTGCATCACAGCTTCAATTCCCCCTGTGCAGCCGCCGGAACCACTCAGTCGAAATGCTTCCCGAGTGAATGTGAGTTGCGACCAATTGACCTTGGTCTCGGCCTTGAGTCCGTCTAGGCACTGTGCCACACACCCCCGCAGATGTAGTGGGACACGCCCGCCGTTTCAGCGTACGACCAACCTCCCAGATGTTGTGCCCTGGCCACATGTCGTTGGAAGTCATCCCTGGACTCCAAAGTGTTGCCTCGAAACATCAGCGCGATCCCAGACTTCCTCCTCGCCTCCGGTGTGAGTTCATATCCCGCGCCTAACACCAAATTGTCGGACAGCATGCAGACCTTTCTCTATTCGTCCGTCCCACCATGCTTCCGAACTGATCGCACCGAAGTGGAAGCTTCCTTCTCTTTCTCGACGATACACAGGGTAAGACACGATGTGCTCTTCATTGTAACACTTGTCGTTTTCTTAACACTAAACGAATTCATAACCATAACGCACACCTATCCATAACACAACTACGGATTTACACTTGGTAACACGTTAACTCGGAACAACTCTCAGTAACACGGCAAGAACGGGTCAACTCCCAACCACTACACCAACAACCCCACGCCCACTTCGCTCTCCCCTGATATACACCTCCAGCCCTTCCAGCAGTTTCTACGACACGTCATCAGGGTTGTTTACGACCTTGGGGGAACCTCACCTTCTTGCTTTCCTCCACCAATCAGCACTACTCTGCGGCCCTGTCCAATTAGACTGCTGTAACCTGGAGATCGATCCGCTTCCACGGCACAGGTGTCGGAATGCACCTAGCCTGACACGGCACGAGGCTTGGCACCACAGGTGCTCGCTAACAGTGCTTGACCCTATAGTCTGTTAAGGCTGCATGGGGGATTTTTGTTTTTGTAGACATTTATACTGCTGGGTGGACAGAGGTGGGCAGAGTTAAAAATAACTTGCCTGTTATGTCGTGGGGCTGCACAGTTGCACAGTAAGTAGAGCTGTCGCCTCACAGTAATAATGGTTGGATTCCAGGCTCGGGTGCCTTTCTGTGTGGAGTATGCGTGTTCTCCCTGTGGCTGCGTGGGTTTTTTCCGGGTACTCCAGTTTTCTCCCACCGTCCAAAGACACGCTGCTGCCAAGGATAATTGGCCTGCTGAGTAAATTGTCCCAAATAAAGTGTGCCCTGCGATATACTGACGTCACATTCTGGGTATTCTCCCACCCTGCGCCCTGTCGGCAGGATAGGCTCTGGCTCCCAGCGACCCTGTACAGGATTAAGTGGGTTTTGATAATGAATGAATGTTATTTCAGCTGCCACGCTGGGAGATTGACTCGGTGATCTCTGGATTCTAGTCCAGTGTACTAACCATTATACTATGGCAACACACCTTATCAAAGAAAAGCCTTTAGTCAAATGTAATAATAACATAATAATAATTGCATTTATAGAGCGCTTTTTACCCGAGGGTCACAAAGTGCTTCACAGAGCTGTGGAGAGAATGGCACGTCAGCAACAATGGCACCAGAATGGGAAATCAACAGCAACAACTTTTTTTTTATATACACAGCATTGTAGAACAAGCAAAACATGATCAGACCTTCAACTAGAATCTTAAAATGCAAAATTATCAGTGAATATAATACATATATTGGGAATGGTTAAATTCAGCATTTATTATATAATAATAATAGCACTTGTAGAGCGCTTATCAGGCAAAGGCCACAAAGCGCCACATCAACAACAAGACAAAAACGGTAAATGAGCACAACGGTTTCTTTGGAGTATTTTTTTAATACAAATCCGAGCTGTGGAGAGGACGGCACGCCAACAACACCAGGACAGCCCAACCGAAATATGAAAAGCAGTAACAAACTATAGGGCAAAACATTTGCGATAAAAAAAATAATTTTGCGAGAAACATGGATGGAATGTTCCGAGCAGGAGCAGTTCGAAGGATTGCCATCATCCCTGCATGACAACACTGAACCATATAAATCAACTGAGAAAACTGCGCATTCCTGTACAGGAGGAATGGATAAAAGTCAGTGTAGAGATGGGAGTCTCAGTGTTAGAGATAGGAGTCATAGTGTTAGAGATGGGAGTCTCAGTATTATAGATAGGGGCGGCGCGGTGGCCCAGTGGTTAGCGCTGACGCCTCACAGCAAGAATGTCCCGGGTTCGAATCTCTCGGCTCCGGTGCCTTTTTGTGTGGAGTTTGCATGCTCTCCCCGTGTCCGCGTGGGTACTCCGGTTTCCTCCCACAATCCAAAAGCATGCTCCTAGATAGGTTGATTGGCTCGCAGACTAAAATTGTCCCGCAATGCCCGGCGATGGACTGGCGTCCCGGCCTTACGCCCTGTGTTTCCGGGATAGGCTCCGGCTCACCGTGACCCTATATAGGATTAAGCGGTTTCAGATAATGAGATGAGTATTATAGATAGGAGTCACAGTGTTAAGAGATGATAGCCTCAGTGTTCGAGATAGGAGGCACAGTAATAAATAGAACAGGTTTTTATCATTTCTGGCAATTATATGCGTGGTAAGATCTTGAAACACCAAAATAGACACATTTCACAATGCGTCTAGTTTGCAAAAGCCACATATACTTGTGGCAAAATATGCAAACAGGAAGCTTTGATAACATATGTATTGTCCTTCAAGACTGATTGGCTTACACCAGACATGGTTTTCTTTTGAACCTGATTGTCAAATGTTAGCCAGAAGTCGCACTGTGAAATGTGTCTATTTTGGTGTTTTACGATCTTAACACGTGTATAATTCCCAGAAATGGTAAAAACCTGTTCTACTTATTACATATGTACACTGGCAAAAAGTACCCATAGGAGGTACAGTGTTAGAGATAGGAGTCTAAGTTTTAGAGATAAGAGTCAAAGTGAGTCTTAAGACGAGATTTGAAGATGCCCAAGGATTCAGATGATCGATTCTCCAAAGGAAGGGCATTCTAGAGTCTAGAAGCAGTGCACGAAAAGGCTCTGTCACCCATCGACTGGAGGTGCGACCTGGGCACATGCAATAAGCCCGTATTGGAGGATCGAAGTTGTCTTGTTGGGGAGGGTGCCTTAAGTAGGTCATGCATGTATGTCAGAGCAGTGCCAGTGAGAGCCTTGTATGTGAAAAGGAGAATATTAAATTCAATCTTGTCTTTAACCGGTAGCCAGTAGAGAGACAGCAGTACTGGGGAAATGTGATCATCGATGGGTGTGCGAGTGAGGACTCAAGCAGCTGCATTCTGCACACATTGGAGACCATTGATCAGGTATGGAGGGGTGCCAGGGAGAAATGCATTGCAGTAATCAATTCGTGAGGAGTGGGTTGAAAACTTAACCCGGAGAAATTCCGGACAAAACAGAATGGATCTCTGAATTTTGTCCTCTGCGGCTGACAAACTACTTTGGTTGGACAGGTAGTAGCTAAGCCAATGCAGTGCACCATCAGAAACCCCTATACCATTGAATCACTCAAGTAAGATCGGGTGGTCAACGGTGTCAAAGGCAGGAGGACAAGAACACTCGGCAAGCCTTCATCAGCAGTGACAAGTAGGTCATCAACCACTTTTACCAGAGCAGTTTCAGTACTATGGCTGAATCTGAACCCAGAGTGGGAGGGATCGAGGAGGTCATTGTTAAGAACATGTTTCTGGAGTTGTGCGGCGACGGCACGTTCAAGGACCTTAGAGATGAATGTTACAATGAAGGCCAGGTTTTTAAAGCAGGGGGGTAATTGTGGCACATTTGAATAGTGGGGGAACGATACCAGGGTGAATTGAGTTATGAAACAGATTATTGACGAACGTGGCAAGGAATTGGAAATTTGCCCGGATGATCTTGGATGGGAATGGATCCAGGGAGCAGTTTGTGGGCCGAGATCTGGTAACTAAAAAAAGATACCTCAGATTCTACTAATTTGGAAAATTCAAGGAGTTTTGAGGTCAAGGAAGGTGGAGGAATATTTGTAGAGTTATTGGTTGGTGATTGAGGCTGGGTAGAGATGCGATAGGCTTCAGTTTTTTCTGAGAAAAGCTGAATCAACTGATCTCATCTCATTATCTGAAACCGCTTAATCCTATATAGGGTCACGGTGAGCCGGAGCCTATCCCGGAAACACAGGGCGGTCGAGATGGGAGTCTCAGTGTTAGACCACGACGAGTTAAACAGTTATATTTGTTTCAGTCACACAGAATATGTAAAACTCGCTTCAAAAAACACTCGCGGCCATAAACTATGAATAAATTATAGACAAATAAACTATAGACTCTTGACAAATAAACAACAGACTGTATTTATACAACAGAATGCAGTTACAAAAAGGCTCAGTTCATAGAACATACAAATAAGCCGCGCCAACAATCGCGGCCGTATCTCTCTCTCTCCGCCTGCCTGAGCTGAAATGAGAGAATGTGAGTGTGAGCGTTTAATTGTGGTACGAGGTGAGTTAGTGTGTGTGTCTTTGTGCAGTGCAGTGCTAATACTGATAACGACGATGATGATGAAGTTATTCTTGGAGGCGCTTTGGAGGAGGTTGGAACACGAGGCAGCCCTTCACTGGCTCACAGCAGAGAAGGCCCCAATGTACTAAGCTATTAAGCGCAAAAGCTAATGATTAATAGTCAATTAAAAACCTCAAAAAATCAGAATAATAGAAATATAATCCAGAAAACAACAATTGAATGTTTTACACGTCTGCGAAACACTCGAAAAGTTATCTTATAACTGGTGGTCGCTGATGACGTCGGCACGTTAGCAAGTTAGACGCTCAACAAAACGCTATCTTGCTCTGCAATCCAGAACGTGTCGGCAATGAAAGAACACAAACGAGGGTGAGATCACGTCAATTTGTAACCAAAACATTGGCCAAATTAGAATATACAGCAATTAACTTCAGAGTTGTCATACTGATGTTGTCTGTTTAAAAACCAGTCCACTAAGAAAGCGCGAATTACAAGTGCTAATAATTACCATAGCGCCCAAGCTTGTCGCACGGTTGCAATGGGGAAAATTATTTTCTCACTATGGCTACTTTTTTGCCAGTATACATATAAAAGAGTGGAACAGGTTTTACCGTATCTGGCGATTATGCAGGTGTTAAGATCTTATATATATTTTTTTTCTCACGTTATCTCCGAGGCGTAATATCGTGGCTATAGCCCCCCCTGCGCCCCATGTCTGCCGCGATAGTCTCCGGCCCTCCGTGACCATGTTCGAATACTGAACTAAATTCAACGCTTTCTTAGACGACTCTTTAAATATTACTTTCACCTGAAGGTATCTCACATTTGATTATTCAACTGCACTTATGTAATATGCAAGTGTGATTATATTTGCGGGCGGCGCGGTGGCCCAGTGGTTAGCGCTGTCGCCTCACAGCAA
>JAZEWT010000002.1:18080468-18095013 GCA_036362905.1 Mordacia mordax | reverse complement strand
ACGCCCTGTGTTTCCGGGATAGGCTCCGGCTCACCGTGACCCTATATAGGATTAAGCGGTTTCAGATAATGAGATGAGATGAGATTAAACTGTATTTCATTACCAATCATATGTCTCTAATTTACCTCCAGTGGTCAAATTCTGTGTGCGTGTTATTCTTTAAGAATAACAATCA
Organism: Mordacia mordax; assembly: GCA_036362905.1. NCBI lineage: Eukaryota > Metazoa > Chordata > Hyperoartia > Petromyzontiformes > Petromyzontidae > Mordacia > Mordacia mordax. The sequence continues at coordinate 18,094,838 of JAZEWT010000002.1, read as the reverse complement.
ATTCAAAGCGTCTTAAAAAGGACACCAATGCTGCAATATGTTTGCCAGCAGAGTTAAAATATTATTTTCTGGTCATGTACGGCGTCAAATGCACTATATGGTAATCATATCACAAATGTTATCCTGATTTTTTAAACCGATTTGCCGCTAAATAGCGATCAATAAACTTATCCTTGCATGTATTCAAAAATTTTCTGCCTTTTAAAAATAGTTTGCTGAAAAACCAAATCAGTGGGTAAAATTGCCCACGTAACAATTTGATTGGCTCTGTCGGGTGGTAGACGGGTATAATTTTAAAAATAGATGATGCTCACACGATCTAATACAAAAATATTCTGAATCACTAGCCTCGACAGTGACCTCTGACCGCCTATACTCTGATCGCCTATACCATATCTGTGCTGACCGCTAGATGTCGATGAACGTCATGGAGATGGCTGGTTGTGATGTCATAAAGACTATCAACCAATATGAGGCCAGTACATTTTCGATGACCTGACGCGTGCCTAGCCTTATTTTATATCGACGTTTCTATCATTTAGTTGTCTCTGTCGTAGTTTTATAGTTTAACTTTTTAAACACATTTTAGAGCCTAATCTCAGCCGAGGGGTGATACATTATCACAGTGATTAATGAGGATCAGTCCTGGGCCACCTCAATACATAATAGTGTTGAAGTCGTGTAAGACAAAACAAAACAATGCTTCATTAGCATGACATGATGCCTTCATTGGCAGTGGATTTGTAAAGAGCTTTTGGTTTTTAAGTATATTTTAAAATGTCACTAAGTCTCTAAGACTCTCATCTCATCTCATTGTCTGAAACCGCTTAGTCCTTAACAGGGTCATGGTGAAGCCGGAGCCTATCCCGGCAGACACAGGGCGCAAGGCAAGGATATACCGACGATGGGATGCCAGTCCATCGCCGGGCACTGCGGGGCAATTTAGCCTGCGAGCCAATCAACCTATGTAGCAGCATGCTTTTTGGACTGTGGGAGGAAACTGGAGTGCCCGGCAAAAACCCACGCGGACACGGGGAGAGCATGCAAACTCCACACAGAAAGGCACCCGAGCCGAGAGATTCGAACCCGGGACCTTCTTGCTGTGAGGCGACAGCGCTAACCACTGGGCCACCGCGCCGCCCGTCTCTAAGACTCATTCATGTATAACTTATTTATGTATGTGCTTCAGCAAAATAAAAACATATATTTTATTCTACTAGCCATACGTCTAAAAAAAAACAAATTTGATTAATTAACAAACATAATGAACCTAACCTCAGCTGAACAATTATTTGGTAATACATATTTTCTTTTTTCACTAACAAACATTGTACTAAATTGAAATGATGTCTAACTTAAACTGAACGTGGTGAGCTAAATTGATTTTACTGAATTATTGTGAAACTTCAGTGTCACGCTTAATTCAAATCAATACCAACTCAATATAGTGCCATATGTGCATGAAAATAGCAGGAGCCATGCTTCTAGTTAATGGACCTCAACAGCTAATGGTTGGAATTTATAGCCTATGCAATTAAATAACAATGTTTTGGGACATCTGCGCTCCCTTGGCGTCTCAACTGGAGATCTTCAAATAGCTGTGTTAGTTGATCATAAAGAGCTGCCCTGGCACTAGTGTGTATCTACATACAAGACCTTTGCATTGCTTTGACAACTTAAATCTGAAAAGTCCTTATAGATGAGCAAATATTACGTTATGCTTCTGTTACATTTCTGGACATGTAACTGGTATTGAAAAAAATGAAAAAAACACAATGGAATTGAATCACAGAATGTTAGGCAATAGTAATGCATGGGTTGGTGTGGTAGTGCTGTATAGCGTGATGGCATGCTGAACGATGCGTGGCACAACCTCACAAAACGTCGGGTTGTGAAACGAGAGAGCTGTAATTGAAGGCTGTAATATTAACGCATTATAAAATATTATCGACAGTGTTTTGCTTTCAAATGTATTTCATTTTGAGAGCGAGAATAACAACACAATGTCATTTTATACAAAAAACGAGCTTACAAGCCTTGTTGTGTGTCTCTTACCTCAGCGTGAAGTAGCTCACTGTTGAATTTTTAAGAAGTTTCACTGGGACGTGGATGATCTCCTGCGGGCGAAGTGGTTTAATGGGGAGAGAAACTGAAACATCTCCGTCGAGTAACACCTCTCGGGAATTCATACGAGCCAAAGCTTTCTTAAACGTCACGTTGGAAATCCAGTGTAATCCTTGCTTTAGATTGCTCATGCCATCCTTAATGAGACGAGCTACTGTTGCTTTGTCATGGGAGCCTTCAGTACAATTGATAGCATCATTGGACGTCTGTAGACTATAGTACAACTCTACGATTTTGCCAGCCGACATGTGGTTTGAATTCGCATGCTTGGCGTTTCCAGAAAGTTCATTCCAAAAATATGGCAGGCTCATCTCTGCCAAACACATCCCCAGATTATTTCCGAGTGAACACACAGTCCTTACTTCGTGTACATCAAGAAATGCATGAAGAACAACGCATGGGAGTTTTTTTATATCCTCCCTATCGTCCCAGTCTCGTTCGGATATGTAAAAGAGAACTTGTATCTTGGCCTTGTCAGAGAAAATTGTGTCTTCTGCCACAAATGCTTGAATCTTCCAGTTCGTCCTTACAATAAATGATAAATCACTTTGCATTTCCAGAAGGTCACTCGAAATTGTTTGCCCCGCTGAAAATGGACCATAGCTCACATTTACACCGTAGTGTGCTTTGGCCGTGCCAAGAAAGAGTACAGGCTGTGAGAGGGTTTGTAGACTAGCATTTTCTATTCTATCTTGCCTACACTTCTTAAGAAAGAAGGCAGTTTCAGCATTGAAAAATGTGTATCGAGGATAAATGTAATTGTTGCCTTGGGATGCAGGTTTTTGCTCAGGGCCACCACTGCTGATATTGACAGCACCTAAAAAACAACACAACAAGCGAACATTGAAATAACACGATTGGATAAAATCAGGGAAAGTCAACATCAACTTTGCAGCTTACATAATAACATTCAATTTAGTATCAGTACCTGCTTAATTCTGTACGGGTTAATGGGGGGCTGGAGCCTATCTCGGCAGATATAGAGTTCAAGGTGGAGGGCTATACCCAGGATGTGACGACAGTACGTCGCAGGGCACTGCGGGCAATTTATTCAGCAAGCCAATTAATCTAGGAATCATGGTGTCGTTGGGTGGTGGAAATAAAACGGAGTATCCAGCGAAAACCCACGCAGGCACGGGGAGAACATGCGAATTCCACACAGCAAGGCACCCGAGCTGGGAACCGAACCCAGTTCCTTGTTGCTGTGAGGCAGCAGCACTACTCGCTGTACCACTGTGCCGCCTACATAATAATATTACTCTTCGTAATACACACATATTCCATGCCTGCTCGTGGGTGAGACACGGATTCGGAGATGCGAGAAGACTGCAGGCGGCGGTCAGCAAACATCAACCCGCCAAACACTGCTTCTTATATATTGTTATTGTTATTATGTATTATGATATTATGATGTTATGGAACAATTAATGAGTTGGGGGGGTTGTAGTAGGAAACCAGAGAAGCCAGAAGAAGCCCACGCAAAACAGGGGGAGAACACGTAAACTCCCTACAGAGAGGCACCCGAGGCATGGATCGAACTACCTCGGCAGGATATCCTCTCTGAGACTCAGATGTTATCACTGAGCCACCCTACCACCCATGAAAGTTAGCAATGAAACTCTCAATGTGAGGTGAGGTAACCATTCAGAATATAAGGCAAATGGAGCAATAATCTTGTGGTGTCACGATTTGTTATTACTTATACTGTAAACATACAGTTTGATTCCTCTTACGAATGCCATAAAAAAGCATTATGTAGTTCTTCTGTAATCTGTTATATAACTATGCTTCTTGTCTGGAATATTTTCAAAAAGAGAATATTTCACAATTGAAAGATTTATAATGTCCGTAGAAAATGGCCCCTTAGTGAGTTATAGTCTGTCTAATTTTTGTAATAACGTGCACATATTAAATGATGTGAATAGTTTGAAACACATTTAATACATATGCAGTACTTATAGAACACAGAGCCTGGTAATTGTATTTTAGCCATTATTACATACATGTTGACAGACTGGCAGCTGATTTTGTAGGACATTGTCCTAATTCCACAATTAGCAAATTATACAAAGACTGCGCGGTGGCGCAGTGGTTAGCGCTGACGCCTCACAGCAAGAAGGTCCCGGGTTCGAGTCTCTCGGCTCCGGTGCCTTTCTGTGTGGAGTTTGCATGCTCTCCCCGTGTCCGCGTGGGTTTTCGCCGGGTACTCCGGTTTCCTCCCACAGTCCAAAAGCATGCTCCTGGATAGGTTGATTGGCTCGCAGACTAAAATTGTCCCGCAATGCCCGGCGATGGACTGGCGTCCCGTCGTCGGGTGTATTCCTGCCTTACGCCCTATGTTTCCGGGATAGGCTCCGACTTCACCGTGACCCTATATAGGATTAAGCGGTTTCAGATAATGAGATGAGATGAGACTCTTGAACCACCTGCAATGTGCTTTACTCAGTGCCTCAGTTTGCCTTATGGAATGTGCCAGAGTGCACGTAATAAAATTGTCTGCAAATTCAAGAGCCACAGTTGTGCATGCCTTCAGAGTTAATGTAGGGGTGAGCATGGCAATCTTTACCTCTAGATTAAAATTTATTACACAACAATTCTAATGGAAATTCCACAACTACAGTTTGGTTTTGCTGTAGTGAAATAGAACCAAAGCAGCATTGACCGAATGGTTCCAACTATGGTGGAGGCATCTGATGGAACCAACAAGCGTACAACCGCCCAGGTGGTATTATGGTTCAGCGATTTGGAAGAAGTCAATAGTCGTTTTCCTAAGGAAGAGGAATTGTCTTGGCTGGGGCATGTATGCTAGATAGAGGAGAGTCAGCCACTAAAACATACTTAGAGTTGGCAGAGTACAATAAGACTGCAAGAGTCCGCACGTTGAAACCGCAGCAATTGCGACAGAAGTAAGTGATGACAAGCAGTGTTTGCTTTCCTGGGAAATCAAGCATAATCGTAATCAATGTAATTTGCCTTAATGACATGTTAACCTGCATTTTGCTATATATGCAAATGCATCTGTTTCCATTTATGGTGTTTTGTGGGAAGTTCAGTTACGCTTTACTGTTGTGGCTGTCAATTTGCAGAGAGTCTAAGTCTCGCCATAGTGCAAGGTCATTCAGCACTTTACGAAGCAGCCGTTAACCTGTCAGCACTACTCGGCATGCGTATATGCTCGTGCTAGCACGCTTAGCTACAAACCCTGCAATCAGGAAAGTACTGGAAATCATTATTTGTTTCAACACTAGCATATTACCAAATATATATTACTTGGTGATCCTACTGTAGTGGTAATAGTATGCAAGCACAAATGAAAAAACCTCCACATATGCTATGAAGAAAAGCCATTGGCTAATACATCGGCCATTATATATGTTTTTACTTTAAAATGTTTGTCATTGACAATGTGTAAAGAGGTTATATTTATGAATTAGTGACTATGTAATACAATACTGTTGACTGGAGAGGATTAAAAAATAACATGCCATACCTTTTGGTGCAATGACACGACAATAAAAATCTAACATTGCAGCGTATTTAAGTGATATATGGTCGTGGAAATTGTAAGTTACAGCTTATATGACGTAAAATAATTTGTGGCATTTCGATTATATTTTATTGTCCTTGGATTGACGACATTCTATGATAGGTTAATGCCATTGTCAGCCGTAACCTTTATTGTGGCAAAGAAATGCTCTGCGATTTGCCATTACCCAAGATATTGCTGATCCCAAGTGGACGGCCCTAATGCACTACTGTTATTTTTTACGGAAATAGGTGTTATTTTTTCTCAGCTCACAAACATGGAAATGTATCAGTGGCAATAATTGTTCGCCACACACATTTCCGTGTTGAAAAACATCTGTGACTGTCAATGTAACATAATAACATTGCGCACCATGAGAGTACACACCATCTCTTATGCTAATTTCAATGCATCAATAGCATCTAAGAGCTTATATAGATGTAATGCACTTGGGGAAAATGCAACGCTTGCAATACGTATAACTCACACAAATGCTGATTTATAATAATAGATAGCAGATGGGTAGCCACGCTAACACCCTATTTAACAATGAGACTTAACTATTTTGATCATTGTTCCACGGATATATGTGTGTCTCATTTATAAAGTGTTCCGCGTGTGGATTGGCATGCATAAAATATATGGCATGGGTGCATGAAATAACACAGCGATACCGAAATATTCCAAAACACATTACTTATTGGCACTCATTGTCTTAATGGACTTCAAGTTAAGTTATATACATTCATGTTTTGGGCGGCGCGGTGGCGCAGTGGTTAGCGCTGACGCCTCACAGCAAGAAGGTCCCGGGTTCGAGTCTCTCGGCTCCGGTGCCTTTCTGTGTGGAGTTTGCATGCTCTCCCCGTGTCCGCGTGGGTTTTCGCCGGGTACTCCGGTTTCCTCCCACAGTCCAAAAGCATGCTCCTGGATAGGTTGATTGGCTCGCAGACTAAAATTGTCCCGCAATGCCCGGCGATGGACCGGCGTCCCGTCGTCGGGTGTATTCCTGCCTTACACCCTATGTTTCCGGGATAGGCTCCGGCTTCACCGTGACCCTATATAGGATTAAGCGGTTTCAGATAATGAGATGAGATGAGACATTCATGTTTTCACATGTTGCTATTTTGGCCAACTTAATTATCAAAAGGCAAGATGTAAATTATATTATTGGAATGAGTACAGTGTCGGGTTTTTTTAGAACTACTTAATCACCTTTTCTTGACCACCTTTTCTGTAACTACTTGAGCATATACAGATTGAAGATAGAGAGTCAAGCATGCAATAACCTCGGTTCATAAATGTTAAACATTTAAAACACATTCGATAATGCACAGCTAGCTCTCGGTGACAACTGAAACTAATAATGTTTGTAGGCCACAGCATGTAACATGCATACATTCTAATTAATCCAGAGCAGCCGGGCAGAATTTTTGAAACGACTGACAGCCCAATGTAGAAACAGGCCATAGAAGCATGCCAGTAATATTCAACTGAAGGCCCCCATGGGTGCTGGGCTTCCAGCATTTTCAATTATCTTGGCCTATACTAGATGGCTCCTGACACTATCGCTGCATCGATTATTCCCCCGACTTACTGCCCATGCCAAGGTCTCAACTCCCACTGCCATAACCAACACAGCGTCCTCCTTCAGCTTTCATCACAAGGTGATGTATCTGTTGAGACCAATAATCTCTGTCACGATCATTTAAGGCAAGACTGTGCCACAAGCAACTTGGCTTTGTTTAAGTGACCACAGCCCACTAAAGACTTCTTTTATCCCATTTTATCAAAGCTCCCTCCCGAGTGACTTCAACAAAACACACACCATCATTACCACCTGCCCTGACTGATGCCTTGCACAGCCACAACACAAAATACATGTTATAGCTGGCTTGAGAAACGCTAATATAATACTGTGCAATAAATTACATAACGACCACAATCACTTTTGTCAAGACGTGAGTAAATATGGAAAAGATGCATAGCAGTTGAGCTTTCAGAAAAGATGCGTCATGTAAGAGTTCTTAGCACGTGTTTGCCATCTATGAAGATGTTCCATTCCATCTTATATTGTGTTTGAAAATCAATATGGTTACACAAAACATCCGCTGCCATCCAGCATGAAAAAACACCCCAGGGACTCCTCTTACCACTGGTGAAAAAGTGATCCTAACTTGCAGCAGCATAGTAGTGCAATAAATCATTTTTGTTCTCTTTAGGTCAAACAGGATGCAGTACTGAGAATGTATTCCTTAAATTGCCTATTGTTGTTAACAGCCACTACTGTCCCATGCTGTTTGCTGAGTTTGTTGGACAGTTAAAGTTGTTAGAGATTAAAGAATAGAATAAGTTTTTTCCCATAAACCTATTCAAGTTTAAGTTTTAAAAAGTTTTGACAATGTCTTGATGAAGGTTTTCGTGGCTTGATGTATGAGAATTTCTTTTAAGAGCTGCCCTTTTGGATAGCGAAGAGGTACGCTTGATATGGCTATTCCAAAATATCAGTTGTTCCGAGCAATAATCAGTGTGAAAAATCATTTAAGAAACACACACGCAAATTATAGTTTGGTATGTGCACAGACACAATGTACAATTTTATGAGCAAACTTCACTGTGTTTAGAATCAAAATGATTTAATGGTCAATGGCCATTGAGGCTGTGCTTAGTTTTTGTTCACAGTCCTGAGCCAGTAGTAAAAATTCCGAATGCGAAGACAATTCCTGTGGTACTCACCATAGGAATTGTTTGGGGAATGGCTCAGCTCAGAATTGAACTTGCAACATTCCGATTGTTAGCCATTCGCTCTCCACTACTAATCTTCCTGATGATGATGAAAAATAACCAATTACTGTATGCAGGACCTTGTATAGTGATTATATATAGTGCATACCTCACGAATGATTAGGACCAATGATAAATATATCTCATCTCATCTCATTATCTGAAACCGCTTAATCCTATATAGGGTCACGGTGAGCCGGAGCCTATCCCGGAGACACAGGGCGTAAGGCAGGAATACACCAGACGGGACGCCAGTCCATCGCCGGGCATTGCGGGACAATTTTAGTCTGCGAGCCAATCAACCTATCCAGGAGCATGCTTTTGGACTGTAGGAGGAAACCGGAGTACCCGGCGAAAACCCACGCAGACACGGGGAGAGCATGCAAACTCCACACAGAAAGGCACCCGAGCCGAGAGATTCGAACCCGGGACCTTCTTGGATAAATATATCGTTTAGCTAAAGAGAAATGTTATTAACGCATCACCTCTAATTCTTGCCAAAATGAATCAATTAAGCAGTGTAAAATAGACACTTTGTGAAAGGTGTTAATTTTGATATTTTAAAATCTTAAACACCTGTATAATCGCCAGAAATGGTACAAACCTTTTCTACTTTTTACAGTGTTAAATTATTATTTTCTTTTTATCACGATAAATGATTGATGGAACTTGGACACAAGCTCACATTGACAACAGTTGGGTGCATCCATTCAAGGTTTAGTGTGAGGCTGGCTAGGATCTAAGATGCTTATTTTTTCATGTGACATTTTGTTTTCAAACGCTGTCTTCATAACAGCCTCATCCAGAACTCAATGGCGATAAAGCAGGATTTGCTTTTTTAATTAACAGCAATTTTTGATATATGTTCCCTTCAGTGAGTCTTGACCTTTATAAGAATGGCATTGCCACAGCTTAAAGCAACCTATCGCGATTTCATTTATAATGTTTATTAAGACAATTTCAGAAACTATGGCAACAAAGGCTGAATTGTACTCCATAACACCAATGATTTTTGCGACTCAATTTTATAGTGTAAGGTGTGATGGATAACATATTGATCTTCACCTTTGTTGCTCTGTAAGCCATATTGGGTTGAGGATGCTAAATAAATGTTACAATGTTAGAGCTGATCTATATGTGAAGGAGCTTACGTCTTGAAACAGAGCACACACCACGTTTTACAGCAACGTCTGTTCAGTGTCAAATCTAAGCCTTGAAGGTCTTCAGACATCCGGCTTTCAACTGGAATCTTATGTGACTGTGTGACATGAAAGTTGGCTTCAAAATGGGGGTAAAAACGAAGTCACCATTTTCAAAAAGTAACAAAAAAATATATTTATATATTTCATTGCTTCATTTGTAGAATAACAAATCCTTTATTTTCTCAAGAGTGAAATAGAAGTGAGTGAAATAGAGCTTCATAAACACTGCTAATGTTATCATGAGTTAGCATATGAACGTAGACTACAAACATGGCCAAGCATTAGCACATTCGTCACTTGTTATAGAGATGTGTAGTTCAAATCCGACAGGTCACCCTAGTTAATGCTGTGGGTGCAGTGACTATAAAATATTTACCACTTGTTTCACAGTGGACGATAAATATCCTGTGGCATGACTCATGGAAGAATTTGCCATTGCGTGCTGTGATGGTGGTGAAATATGCCAATGCAAATAATTACTTGTGTTTGTTGACAGTGTGCTTTACAAACTGTAAATACATCCATCATGCTTTTATCACAAAACAATGTTGGTCCTGGTATCTATATATCATCATCCATGATCAATCCTCTGCTGGATGAAGGCCCCTTCAAGCTCCCACTACCTCTCACAATTTTGCGAAATTATATTCCACTGGGCAACTGTACATGAATTGTGTTGTATATTTACTGTACCAAATATTTAAACACAATTACAAGTAACAATAGAAAATGTTAACACGTAGAGTGTCCTTTTCATGGCACTTTATTGGATTTAGACTAAATTTACCTCCTGTAATTATGCATTTATAGTCTGATTTGGTCCACATAGTACTAAGTCAGGATAAATCAGTGGTGCAGTGGTTATTGCACTGCATTATGAACACAGCAACTTTATTTCAATTATCTGTCACAGCTAACATCAGTGGTGCGTAATATCGGAACTGTGGCCAACGTTCACCAACTTGAAGTAGCCAACGTGTGGAAGGATGATCAAACAACCCCTAAGCCTTCATACGTTGTTGTTGATTTGCAGCTCACGTGTCGTTGTTGTTGCTGACATGCCGTTCTCTCCACAGCTCTGTGTAGCGTATTGTGACCCTCGGGTGAAAAGCTCTCTATAGGTGCAACAATAATTATTATTAACAGTGAGTTGAGAAAGGGCTGTAAACGATGCATATTCATGTTTTCAGCAACGCTCTACTGAAAATCAAATAAAAATTTCCATCTATAGGATTGCAATAATGTGCTTGCCCAGAGCCCCAATAAAATGTTAATTTAACATCATCAGCCATGACCTATCAACTGTTGGATATAGGACTCTCCAAGCCAACACCATCCCTAATGACCATGACAATGCAAAATTCCACGAAACTCCTGTAAAAGCGCTAATCTCATTGCTCAGGGGAATTGCTCCTAAATTCAACACTCCCCAAGCAGTTGCCATTTGTTGTCGTGCTGTGGTGCAGCAATTCGTTAGCATCTACACATTTCCTGAGTCCATGGTGGTTGGACTCTTGGGCAGGTAATCGTCTGTGATCACACCTCCATTGTTATTCTTAACCGCAGGTGTCCTCTACTAGCTGGCGTGCTTTCTTTCCTATTACAATTACGTCTCTAATTGTACACTTTTTATATTCTGCATGCTATTCTTCCTCTCACTGTGCAGTTTTGTTCTATTTATTTTTCATTGTCCATTTTTATGATCTGCATCCTAGCCAGTAATATTCTTCAAGTAAAAACTTTCTTTTTAAGGCAACATGACGTGTTGGTTTTCATTTTTGTGTAAGCACTCCAATCTGCTTTCGTTCGCTATGTTTAATTCCGTCATCTCCATCTTGGTCCACCCTCAATAACGACACTTAATTTACATAACTTCACCTCTTTTCTATACGTATCCCTCAAATATATATTTTCGACTGATCAGCGAACTTGCACATTATTTATGTTTCGTTCATGTTTACCTTCCCCTACCTTGATCTCAGAGCTCCTGGAATGTTCCGAGTTAACCGGACCGATGTCTCTTCATTAGTTACCAGATATCGGCTTACAAACTGCTCCTTGGACCCATTCCCATCCAAACTTATCCGGACAAATTTCAAATCCCTTGCCACCTTCGTCACTAATCTCTTCAATAGATGACTTCACTTGGCATCGTTCGCCCACTATTCAAATGTGCCGCAGCTCAAAAAACCTAGCCTTGATTGCAATATCCCTGATAATTATCATCCCATCTCAATGCTTACTAAATATTTTGTCCTCCTGGACCTGAGTGTTGCCTTTAATACGGTAGACCACCCTACCTTACATGAGCGACTGGAGGGAATACGGGTCTCTGCCTGTGCCCTGCACTGGCTGAGCTCCTACCTCTCTGACCAGAAGTAGTTCTTCAGCCTCAGAGGACGTAACTCAGAGATCAATCCTGTTTTGTCTGGAGTTCCTCGGGGTTCAGTCCTTGGCGCACTTCTCTTCAGCATCTATATACAACCTCTTGGCCTTATCCTGTGCAGCCTCAATCTCACCTACCATTACTATGCCAATGACATCCAAATCTATATCCACCCAAAGCCATCCATCCATCAATGCATCTGGCCTTTGTATGTCGTCCTCACTGTCAACTGTGAAGGCCTGGCTCAATTCAGATTTCCTAAAAACTACATGGCGACAAAACAAAGGTTTTGCTTCTTTTTGCCAATTTTCCAAAGCTGAACCCATACCATTGATGCTTGAGGACCAGACCATTGAAGTTGCTAAGGCAGTCCATAGTCTATGAGTGACACTTGATTCCTTACTCAGATTCTGGACACACATAAACAAGGTGGTGAAGGTAGCCTATTTCCATCTCAGAAATATTGCCGGACTGCACAACAGCCTGTCACTCTCTGATGCTGAGAAACTAATACACATCTTTATCTTTTCACGACTCGACAATTACAATGCACTACTCCCTGACATTCCTGCCTACCTGATCAATCGTCTCCAATGTGTACAGAATGTGGCTGCAAGATTCCTCGCTCGCAGATCCATCCACGATCATATATCCTCAGTACTGATGTTTCTCCACTGGCTACCGGTTAAATATAGGATCGAATACAAGATCTCCTTACACTTACTAGCCTCTCACTGGCGCTCTTTCGACATACATCCGTGACCTACGTTGGGCACCCTCCTCAATACGATAACTTGGATCCTCTAATACAGGTTTGCTGCATGTGCCCAGATAGCACCTCCATTCGATGGGTGACAGAGCCTCCACGCGTGCTGCTCCCAGACTTTGGCATTCTCTTCCACTGGAGATTCGATCAGCTGAGTCCCTGGGCATCTTCAAATCTCATCTCAAGACTCACTTGTTCCATAAGGCTTTAAAATCCTCGAGCTAGGTCTCTTGATGCGGTTCACTCTTGTTGTGCTGGGATCGCTGCCGATCTGCACCTGCTAGGAATACTTATTCCTTCCTTTGTTTGTTGAACAATTATTTTTATTGCTTATTTTACGTCCTCTAAATTATAGCCATTATTTGACTTTCAATGGAACTGCACTGATGTTATTGTTGACAAGCAAAAGAAACGTTATTGATGATTACTTCGAGAAGCCGCTCTCTCAGGACAGCCGCGTTTATCGCTCCCTCTCCCTCCATCGCGACGTTTCGCCTCACACGTTCGAGGCATCCTCAGGCGCTTTGGGGGGAGCGGGAGCGACCGACGCGGCTGTCCCGAGAGAGTAGCTTTTCGAAGCGATCATCAATAACACGCACAATGTATGCCTCGCACAGATGTGGTACCTGTTAGCCAATTCGCTCTTCTGCCTCCGTCCTGTTCCTATGCCATCCTTTATCTGTCGAGCACCAGAATTGAAGAACGTTCAGTCTTTGAAATGCATGTTCTTTAACCACCTCGCTGGAGCCTCCTCTTCTTTAATGGGGATCTCGCCCAATTGTTGTTGTGCTGTGCTCTGCCTCCGACAAAATAGTGCTTCTGGGTTTTTCATCATCTCATGTCATTGTCAGAAACCGCTTAGTCCTGTACAGGGTTGTGGTGAGCCTGAGCCTATCCTGGCAGACACTGGGCGCAAGGCAGGGATACACCCACGATGGGACGCCAGTCCATCACCGGGCACTGCGGGCAATTTAGTCTGCAAGCTACTTAACCTATGCAGCAGCATGGCGCTGTGTGTGTTGTGTGTGACTCCTATTTATATGTAGGTTCTCTATATATGTTAAGTCTCTTCTACAGCGTTGCTTTCTTCCAGCAACAATGGACGAAGGTCAGGGTCCATTTGAAAGGGTTCCATTGTCTTGCTCGCACACCGGAATGACATTAACCCCATCCAATTTAGTCTCTGACTCACCCACTCGCCTCATGAGATGCAGGCTGTGCGTGAGATGCAGGCAAGTGGGGGAGATGCAGGCGAGTTGGTGAGTCATAGGTGGAATTGGATTGAGATTCCGCAAAAAAATAAATGTACCATCATGGGAAAGTGTTCATCATAATTTAAAACTATTTTTAATGGACTTGCTATATATTGCATATAGCAATAATAATGCTACCTTGGCTGTGTATTTAAAAATGTGGTGACGAGATTAAACGAGATGAAACATAAGCAGTGTCATTTAAACGAATGACTTGATGAAAGTGAGTATCATCGTGGGCGGCGCGGTGGCCCAGTGGTTAGCGCTGACGCCTCACAGCAAGAAGGTCCCGGGTTCGAATCTCTCGGCTCGGGTGCCTTTCTGTGTGGAGT
>JAZEWT010000002.1:18049135-18068112 GCA_036362905.1 Mordacia mordax | reverse complement strand
CCGGGATAGGCTCTGGCTCACCGTGACCCTATATAGGATTAAGCGGTTTCAGATAATGAGATGAGATGCTGCTCAGTGTTGTCGTGCTGGCATGATGGCTCTCTTCCGACCTGCGCCTGCTGGGGAACACTTATTCCTTCCTCCGGCGTGAACTGTTGATATGGCTCAGTGGTGCCGTGTGGGGATGTTGGCTTTCTGCCGTCCTGTGCCTGCTGGGGAACATTTGTTCCTTCCTAGTTTTTTGAAGAATTATTATTATATTTTCTGCTGACTTTATGTCCTATCATTTTTCGCTACTATTTGACTTTCAGTTGAACTGTCCTGATGTTGTTGTTGACATGCCGTTTTCTCTATAGCTCGGATTTGTAAAAAAAAAAGCGTTATTGTTGCTGATTTTCCGTTCTCTGTCATTGTTGTTGGCGTGCCATTCTCTCTGCAGCTTTGTGCAGCGCTTTGTTACCCTCGGGTGAAAGGCGCTCTATAAATGCCTCTGACGAGTGGTTCAGCTGAAAAAAGTTTAATTTCATCTGTATAACACATGTTTTTTGTGACGTTGAAATATGCCACTGTCTCTTTTGTCATGGTAATAATGGCTATGTGTATTGAAAAGTGTTAGTTGAGATAACATAACATTTATTGTCATCCCATGAGTATAAAATGCGTCTATTTAGAGGAACGAAATTTCGTTTCTCCATGCAAAAAAAAAGGCTGAATACACATTCAGCAGGGCAGGGGAATATACGCAGATTCCATAGAGTACATATAGTTTTATGACACTGCAGGGAACTTTGCAGAAGAGTTCGGTACAGTAAAGTGAGGTGACCAGTGCAGGTATGAATAACTATGAATGGGGGGGTTGGGGGCTGAGTTCTGTTTGTTATGATAATGGTGGGGAGGGGGGCAGCATGGTATTGAGGAGTCTGATGGGAATAAGCCATCAGACTCCTCAATACCAGAGTCTGGCAAATCTGGATAAGATGATGCGGTATCTTTTCTAGACGGCAGGAGGGTAAAAAGTCCGTTGGAGGGGTGGGAGAGGGTTCTTCACAATGCTGGAGGCCTTGTGTGTGCAGCGTTTGAGACGGAGGGGTGATGGGTCATAATGATGTTCTCAGCTGTCTTCACTAACTGCTGCAGGGACTTAATGTGGTCCTTTATTTTTTATCTGCATCTCTACATAAGTATCTTATAGCAGTTTATATATCTATATCTTATACATTTGCGTTGTTTGTTTCATGATAATCCTTGGTTTTACTTACTGGGATCAACTGCAACACTGGTTTCAATGGTGCCATGTGAAATACCTTCTTCTTGCTTACAATTCATGTGTTTTCCGATTTTATGAATTTCAGTGGCTTCACGTTCATTTCTCTTCACTTTTAAACGTTGGTAGTATAATATTACTCCCGTCCCAAAATGTTGCACTGCTTGCACTGGTTAGCATGGTGAACTCGGGTAAAACAATCCCCATGATGTATGTCGTATGGCGAAGCCTTTGTCCAGCAGTGGCTTGATCATGGCTGATGGTATAACTATACGCTCGTTTTTAAAAAGCAACGAGTGCTTTAAAAGCGTTATCATTTCTAAGATCTGAATTGCTTTGCGCTACTGATAAATGTCAAGTGATATTGTGAAGAGAAATTCCTGCCACTTTTTCTTCGCTGCAGTTTAAAGTCTCTTCTCGTCAAAAAAAGTTGGTTCCTTCAAAGAGCAGCCTTTGAAAACTCCTATCATCCATTTGGGAAGTATTAAAAATTCTAACGTTGCACTCTCACTGTTAAATTTTACAAAAAGCTTTTAATGAATTGGCATCTTGAGTTTCCTGATTATAAAACACCCCTTTATTCACACAATTGTAGACATCATCCCGTCTGTCCTTAGCAGTTTGTGAATGTCTCGTAGTAATGTTTGAACGTTTAATAAAGGATGTGAATTTTAGTTATTGGCCCAGTGGTTAGCGCTGACGCCTCACAGCAAGAAGGTCCCGGGTTCGAATCTCTCGGCTCGGGTGCCTTTCTGTGTGGAGTTTGCATGCTCTCCCCGTGTCCGCGTGGATTTTCGCCGGGTACTCCGGTTTCCTCCCACAGTCCAAAAGCATGCTCCTGGATAGGTTGATTGGCTCGCTGACTAAAAATTGTCCCGCAATGCCCGGCGATGGACTGGCGTCCCGTCGTCGGGTGTATTCCTGCCTTACGCCCTGTGTTTCCGGGATAGGCTCCGGCTCACCGTGACCCTATATAGGATTAAGCGGTTTCAGACAATGAGATGAGGTTGAGAGATTTTTGTTATATAGTAAAACATATAGCAATAAGGATGCCACAAAAGCAATGCTTACACCTGCCGCCTCACTGTCAAGTTACATCTATTTATATAAGGTGTTCTTTACCCAGTATATTTTGTGTATTATTTAATTATGATATTTTTGATTATTAATACACATTTCAGCAATGGATATCAGAACAGTATGCATGAAATGGAGGGAATAAGTGAGAACCGACAAATGAAAGTCTGAAGAGAGAGACACGACAGAGAAGGAGAGAGAGGAGGCCTTTTTAAACAGGTGGTGGGATCTTCAGGCAGTACTTAAAAGTCTCCATTTACTGTGAGTTCCTGACCCTCACAGGCAGGGAATTCCAGAGGCTGGGCACCAGGCAGATAAAAGCCTGCGGGTTCAAAGCCTGGAGCACGGTATGCTGAGTAGGGCGCGAAGTGGTTTTTTGGTTTTTGTTAATGGACAGACATTGCTCTCACATCGGCCGCATTTAGCTGTAAATTTCTCTTCTCCGTGCCACTTGTGGGTAGCCTACGGATTAAGGTAAAACGACTGCTATAGTCTCTTTCCATAGGGCTCTACTGGGCAGAACTGCATAACAAAACAACACTAGAGCCATAAGGCCGCACTGTAAGATTTCACAAAAGGAGGTGAGACTGATATCACCTCCAAGAGTAGGTCCCCTACCCTAGCCATCACTCGGTATCTTAATCTTTATCGCCTTGTCTGTCACCAGCTCCCAGATAGCCCAGTGTGCTCTTCCCGCTCACCACTTTTGGAATCCAGGAAAAACCCACACTCAACATGTTCTTGTCCTGGCCACTTTGCAGACCCACAGTGACAACACACAGCACGACCTAGTGCACATACACCTAAGTACTAATGCTTAGATTGAGGTCAATTAAAATCGAGTCAATATTCGTCATATCTGAGTACATTTCCACAATTGCTAGTCAACACGAAAGATTTCTGATGTGATATGCAGGATACCCTTGCTCTCATCCTTTAATGTCAAACCCTGGTCTTGGGTATGATGTGATCCTGCATTGAGTGGTGTCACCTGAAAAATATTGCGAGCAAGACAAAAATAAACCTTCTCATCCAATCCTGCCCTGGTTATATTGGTCAGGTATCCCCAGGATAGGAATGCTGTTGCACCGTGATAGGGAGAAAGTGTAGTTAGAGGACCTTGCACCACAGTTTTTTGGAATGACATCAACCAAGTGCTATTTTTTAAACACTGATTTAGTCATCCTTTAGTTTATGATGATTAATATGTGAATTATTCAGGGAAAAATGAGAGTGTGCACCTGACAGTAAATCCACCATGGAGGTGGAGGGATGTGATGAGATTTGCTGATGTATAGAAGTTATATGGATTGTCGCATTGCGACCAGTTGAAAGCTCTTCACCCAACAGTGGACAGAGCATCCCAAGGTATGTTTATCCTGATGACGACACATTTAAAACAGCATTTGTCTTAAGCTGGTGCATTCCCCTCATGCACTTATTGAAATTCATGGTGGAAATTTGCAAATTACTGTTTACTGCACATGTGCTATTTACAAAAGCTACATTTATAAAATGTAATATCAACTTTACGTCATAATTTGCAAGGCAAATAGTCTGACATGGTTTAATTATAACACTTGATTACAACATTGGAACAGCTACCAACATTAGCCTACCATGCGATTTAAATTCTGTACACGTTTTAAAACGTGACTGATGTATTTTTACTAAGCATTTTGTTTACGCAGGGGTGGTGCGGTGGTGCAGGCAGTAACGCTGTCGCCTGACTGCAAGAAGGACTCAGGTTCGCTTTCTGGCTCAGGTGCATTTCTGTGTGGAGTTTGCGTGTTCTCTCCCCGTGTTTGCGTGGGTTTTTGCCGGGTACTCTGGCTTCCACCCACCATCCAAAAACACGCTGCTGCCTAGGTTAATTGACCCGCTGAGTAAATGCTCCAGTGTAGAAAAGGGCCCTGCGATGTACTGGCGTCACATCCTGGGTATAGCACACCTCGCACCCTCTCCCTACCAGGATAGGCTCTGCCCCCCACCCCCGCGGCCCTGCACTGATTTTGGTTTCACAAGTATGTTTACTGTGACATTAAAATACACAAACATGTATGTTCTGATGTATAGAATAATAATGTTGATGCTCATCATCATCAGCATAGTATTTGAAGGCTGACGTGTTTTGGCAAGCAACAATCATTTATCTCCATCTGTCTTGGATGATGTCAATCAATAAATTAGTCAATGGCTTTCATTTAGAGCCTGCTGAGAGCCCATTAAGATAAATGCACCTTTTGCAAAGAACACTTGGAGTAAAATATACTTAGGGAAATCTCACAGCTGAGACATAGGTTTCACTTGGTGATTGTGATTCAATCAATGCTCTTCCACCCATTGTATGTTAATGTGTTCAGAAATTAAAATGTGCTATTCCCATTTACAAAAATTCTATTACAATCTCATAATTCAACAAGGTTCTCCAATCTTGCTTATATATGCCCCATCTATTAACTTGTTATTTGCACTAGACCACTAAATTATTAAATTTGATTTCATTAATTTATATATTATTCATTCACTGCTATTGTAGTCATTTTTCTGATACGATTTATGTTGTTCGCATGTAAGTAACACCCACAATGTGCATATTTGTAAAAACCTGAGACATATTTAACTGCAAATTTGAAAATGCTGTACACCATATTTAAAAAACAGATCGAAATCAGTTTGTTGTTATGGAATGTGATGGCTCAGACTTTTTTGTTCAAAAGTTTAGGTTTAAAAAAAAAAATTCTGGTTTGCACGAACTATTTTGATGCCTCCATTTACTGAAATGATTCTACAGATAGGGTACTGCATAACTCCGTGCACTTTAAAATTGCCAGGGGTGAAATAGAAGACGAGGCTCGATTTCAATGTACGCACCCGGGTACGTGTTCCCTTCATCTCATCTCTCATCTCATCTCATTATCTGAAACCGCTTAATCCTATATAGGGTCACGGTGAGCCGGAGCCTATCTCGGAAACACAGGGCGTAAGGCAGGAATACACCCGACGACGGGACGCCAGTCCATCGCCGGGCATTGCGGGACAATTTTAGTCTGCGAGCCAATCAACCTATCCAGGAGCATGCTTTTGGACTGTGGGAGGAAACCGGAGTACCCAGCGAAAACCCACGCGGACACGGGGAGAGCATGCAAACTCCACACAGAAAGGCACCCGAGCCCAGAGATTCGAACCCAGGACCTTCTTGCTGTGAGGCGTCAGCGCTAACCACTGGGCCACCACGCCGCCCAGGCAATACATTTCCTGTTCTGAAATGTAAAATAACCATCCAAATTGCCTTTGAAGTTTTCACCCTGGGTTCGGTGTTCCGGTGCATTCCCATTCGATTCCAGCCGTGATTATTGCATCATATCGTGTTGCTTCATAGAATTGGTGAGTATTATAAATAACCCTGCTTTGGAAGTCTCCTTGTCCAACGGCACGTGTTTCATGCCTGTGGAGTCAAAGAATAGCTCGCTGTTTGAATCGATCTCATGTTTGTTTTGTTTTTAATATAAGATGTAGTCGTTGTTCAGTGCTTTTTGCCTAACATGACAGGTTGAAACAACATACATTTGAAGCAGAGGGGTGGGTGGGCATCAAGGGAGCATAAGTAAATGTCTCATCTCATTGTCAGAAACCGCTTAGTCCTGTACAGGGTCGCGGTGAGCCGGAGCCTATGCCGGCAGACACAAGGCGTAAGGCAGGGATATACCCACGATGGGACGCCAGTCCATCCCGGACACTGCGGGCAATTTATTCTGCAAGCCAATTAACCTATGTAGCAGCATGTTTTTTTGGACTGTGGGAGGAAACCGGAGTACCCAGCGAAAACCCACGTGGACACGGGGAGAACATGCAAACTCCACACAGAAAGGCACCCGAGCCGAGATTCGAACCCAGGACCTTCTTGCTGTGAGGCGACAGCGCTACCCACTGGGCAACCGTGCTGCCCATACGTAAATGTATAAGAATATATTTTGGTGAACTGTGAAAACGGACGTGTAATACCTTCACGTTTTGTCTAAATGCATAGACCTGATGAAATCCTTTTTTGTTAATAACATTTCAATCAATTAATATTCCTTAATATACCGCCCCACATATCTATAGAGACGTTTTGGAGTGCGTTACATAAAGTTATATTGATATGAATGCCCAACAGTGATCGTATGTACAAAATAAGACAGTTGGCTTAACATAACAAAGTACGTATCCCTTGGGACAAAATAATTTAAGGCCAATATGAATATATGTCATATGACAATACTACCATCCTATATTGTGGAATGTTTAGTGGTCTAGTTATTTAGTTATGTCTCTCGTGACTCTGTTGTGCAACCTTTACCATCATTTTCAACCATTAAAAATAATGAAATCCTTTATCATGCTTTTCACATGAAAACAATACATTTCTCACTGAGTTTGTATAATACTTTTGAGAAGGGTTCTACATTTGGGATGTTTAGAAAATTCCAGAGTGTTCTGCATGTTAAAAAAACTGGCGAATTTGAGTATGAGCATGAGCGTACAAGATCATGACAGTTCAGCACATTGTAACCCACTTGATGTACTGCCATCTCGTGGCAGCCTACCAGGTTGAGGAGATTTACAAACATTGCATGTTTTTCATCAACCCTTTGCCTCGAAACAATTGATTCTAACCATGGACCCACTCATGTGGTTCAATGACTCACTTGGGCAGAGTAAAAGTGTAAAATAAAGCATTTAAAAAAATAAGCAACATCTATCCATTTTAAATCTCCTGCTGGATGAATGTCTAACTAAACCATGGTGGTCATGTGTTTTGTTAAACATCATTTAACTTGCTGGTTAGTGCGGGTTGGTGAAATAGGGAGTGCGAAACTGCTTTAGATCTATTCATCACTGATGTCAGCCTTGGCTTATAATCGAACTTGGTTGATGAGTTCCAGTAACCAGCTATAATCTCTTTTTTTACTAGATACAATAAAAATGTCAAGCATTACCCTTTATGAAGGTTCCAAAATGGCTACACTTACATGATTAGCATACACAATGTTGAGAAGGTAGTTGTTTTATAATGAAACAGTGGATGCAAGCACAATAGTCTTGCTTTGGTTATTAATGTATTTCTGTTCCATTTGAAAAGCGATGTAATTATATTTTAAATGCCTTGACATTGTTAATGTGGTTTTTTTCCATTTGATAAATAAATAAACAGACGTTAAGACATACGGGTTTTTTCTAAAGAAATAAACATTTCAGTAATCTTAATTAGAATTTGATACTTTGATAATGTAGAACGCTTTTTGAACAATCAGCTTTTATTTTTAATCTATATATGTAAGCAGCATCGTTATGCGGTACATTCGAATAACTTTTCGTGTAATCTATATAACAATGTTACTTTGCAGCATGTGTATTCCAGCTTTTTTGCACCTTATATATATATATAAAAAACTCAGGTACATCTGAAACTTTTTGAACAGGCACCTACTTTATGATGCCTGGCCAATTCCTTAATGAGTATTTTCTATGTGGCTGGAATCGAGACTGTACAGAAAAAAAAAACCTATGCATGCAAAGTCCTACGACTCATGGATTGTCTGTATGTCGTAGGTTAGCAACAAGGTGGCTCTAATGTTATCAATTGACCCTCTCGTATCACGTAATACATTGCCATAGTCTGCAAAGAACAACTGGCACCAAATAGTTCAACGACCATACGATATATTTTCTATCATAAAATGTCTCATCTCATTATCTGAAACCGCTTAATCCTATATAGGGTCACGGTGAGCCGGAGCCTATCCCGGAAACACAGGGCGTAAGGCAGGAATACACCCGACGACGGGACGCCAGTCCATCGCCGGACATTGCGGGACAATTTTAGTCTGCGAGCCAATCAACCTATCCAGGAGCATGCTTTTGGACTGTGGGAGGAAACCGGAGTGCCCAGCGAAAACCCACGCGGACACGGGGAGAGCATGCAAACTCCACACAGAAAGGCACCCGAGCCCAGAGATTCGAACCCGGGACCTTCTTGCTGTGAGGCGTCAGCGCTAACCACTGGGCCACCGTGCCGCCCAATCATAAAATGTGTATATTAAAATACAAAAAAAAAACAAGTGCAGTAATTCATTCATTGCATGGGGTATACAGGTAATGCTGCGACTAGTATGTCATGGCACAAGTACAGTGACAGAAGGCTAAATAGATAAAATTATCAGCTTTCTAGCTGGGCTTTGTGACCCTCACTTTTCTCCCAACCAACTGTCTGCAGGGACTGGCTCACAGTTGTCTGGGTGAGTGATGCATTAAACGAAGCTGAAATGCACTGCACGTCTGTGAGATAGATAGATAGATAGATGTTTCATTGTTACAGCAGAGAGTACTCATTGAGCTTGCAAGCTCTGGACGCGGGATTCCAGCGATACAACACACGTCCAAAGTGACAAGGCTGTTTGTCAGTCTTAAAACTGCCATAGCAGTGAAACAATGCTCTATGAGCCAACCTCAATACAACTGCATGCCTACATACCCCCACCTTGCGTCACTCTGCAGCACATCTCTACATTGTCATTGCTAGTATAATCACAACATAATGTAACAGAGCATTTGTTACTTGCTATCTTCAGCACTAAATATTCCTTTATGACTTAGAGGGTTCAAAGTTTTTTAAATCTGTGAGTGCTAACAAATAATATACGTTGTAATCATTTAAAACGTATTGTATCCCACAGGAATGCAATAAGATGTATGTACCACAATTTTAGAACCATTTTATGTTGTAAGACTACAGTGTGCATTTATATTCATTCATTCAACGTGTTTCAAATGTTAATCCCAACCGTGTAATACTTTTAATACTAATTCCAAACGTACATATTATGTAAATGTATAATTTTGGAGCCAGGATTTGATTAGAGCACTGCGTATTTTTTGTCTCCATCAATACAGTTCGTGTCACAGGGGGCCAATCAGAGGGAGGCTTTTTTACGTCTGATCAGTGAACACTCATGCAGAGAAGAAAATATCATTGCTGTGTAATTATAGTTCGGGCTGTTGAAACAGTGTGGCTATGTGTGTTCATATGTGTACATCTGCAATGCCTACCTTCCAAATCTCTGTACTGGATTTTCCTTCAACTGTGATATTGCTGTCATCTTCAAAACCATCTTTGACATTGCCACAGCTCTACTTTCATTTCCTCGCGTACACTCCTTCTCCAACTTCATCTCCTATGATTTTTTACACAATATAAGATCCTTCCTTTTCTTATGCTGCCCCCGTTATAACTGCCGTGCAATTAACCGTTGTATGTTTCTAACCCCAATATTTTAAGATAAAACGTGCCCACGTGTCTGTCACATCTGTATAACACTATTAATCTCGTACCTTTTGTGCATTGTGATCATATCTGCACCGTATTTATTTACATTGCAGCATACGTGCACAGTGTATATGAAACATCTCTGCTGACATTGTAGTAAAGCCAAATTGGAATGAATACATACATGCTTACACGCACGTGTGTGTGCCCATAGGTACCAAAGAAAGCTATTAGCTAAGCATCAAGATGCACAGGCATTCATGTAAGGATTTTTCTAGGGACATTTACGAGATATGCAATTCTTTTATGCCTTTTAAAATGGTATGATTAAGCAGCAAGACTTTATATGGCTATATTTTTTTGAACGAACACACACATTTAGTTTATGTGTGATATTCGCCACCAGGTTCACCCTGTAAAATAATTACACACATCTAAAGGCTCCTCATGAATTATATCTGTGTTGCGTGTTTGCTTTTTTACGCAATTAACATGGTAGTTTAGGAGGCAAAAAAATCTAGTTTGTATTTAAAACGTCTAAATGAAGGAGTGCACATTGTAACGGCAGCATGCTACAGAGCTACAGTTCTGGTTCAATCCAAATCGATGTATGGCTTGAAGACATTTGATCTATTATTGTCAACGCACAGGTTACTCAAAATTGAAATACTTTGTTAAAACTAACCAACGTCCGGTAGTTCATCATACCACATTTTTATTGTAATTGCAATATTAACAATCCTACCCTTAAAAACTCTCGTGCTAACAATCCTTAAATGGTGAGCATGAGTGGGCATGGACAAATCTCACAGTGATTAAAGCTGCCGATGGTGAGGTGGCCACATGGTGATTTTATATGGCTGTTACATTTCGGTTTAAAGCCATCTATATTTGCTCATGTAACTATAATCTTCGAGATCACCAACATTTCAAGAATACAATTGCAATGCACGATAAATACAAGATATGACGCTACGTAATCATACACTCCGAAAATGCAAATGTGGTGATCTTAAGTTATTATGTGTCAGGATTTCATGATCAAACGGTATGCATGTGTTGTTGAGAATGTGTATATCTGTAGGTCTCCTTACCATCTCCCAGCGTGAAGGAAATCATCAAAATGAGTCCGGCGGTTGTTCTGCTGAGGTGCATATTACCAGAGCGGTAGTTTTCGCAAATCATCTCGTTTGTTAATTTCACACGAATACCTTTTTTTTTTTAAATAGAGGGGCGGTCCTCGTCCCTCTTATATTTTTTTGTACCCCGTCACCCCCAAGTCGACAGGCAGGACGCAACTCCTGCACAGCAAAAAAAAGTTACGCCGTTCCCTGCTTCATTCGCCCCGGTTCGCTCGCGGTCTCCACCAACACACGCGACAAATAAACGCTACTAAGCCAATAACAACGTGCGCTTTGCCATGCCTTGCAAAAGCCGCGGCGCGTGCGTTGCTGTACACACGGATGGTGCTGAAGCGGACAGCTCCGCCTGCGTCGACTGCTGATGCTGTGCTCACACGCGCCCGCCCGCGTTGTGTGTGCGTGGGCGAGGGAGCGATAGAACGAAGGAGGCGGTGTTGCGTGCGCTCTTGCCTAGCGAGCTACGCACGGGGTTGGGCTTTTTCGCCACTCGGAGTGCAGGGGAACGGAGGGATGGGGGGGGGCTGGTGTGTGTGTGTAGGGGGGGTTGTGGGGAAAATCGGGCTACGGGGTTCGGGGTAGGGCCAGCAGGGTGAGCGGTTCTTACATGCGCACTGCCTGTCTCATTGGAATGACGGAGCGCGTGTGCGACGGCGCCCTCGTTTAGAGATTCAGCGTGCGCTTATAGTGAAGCGACGCTCTCTGCCATTCGTAAAATTTATTTTCACCTCCTGTACGCATTGCGAGTAACATTGGTATATATACATTTCTAATTGCTTGTAGATTCGGTGTAGCTGTGAATTAATAGGTGAGAAATGAATGCATGATGTGTAGTGCGAAGGACTATTTTAAATGCTAGTCACGGAAAAGACTGTAATTAGGTGACTTCAAGTGCATCTTTCGCCACGGTGATGTTCGGTTAATATTTCTCCAAACAAACTTTTGCAATAGCTGAAAATTAACATATGTGAAGTTTAACATATTTAAAAAAACGTCATAAGATATGTAATGGCGACTTAACAGATATAAAGTTAAACATATGAAGATAGAGGATGATCGTTTAATTGTTTGAAATAAACTACTGAACATACCGGACAGACAATGAGTACCTGCAAGTTGGGAAAATTATTTGATATCACAAAGTCTTTATAATTGTGTTTTTAGTCACCTGTCGGTATCTTGACACGCTGTTGCATACGCAAAGCGCCACTGAGAGATTTTTGCTGTATGGTTTGAATATTGCATATTTGCATTTTGCAAACTACACAGCAAGCATCTAACATTCATCAGCACAGCAGAGTCCCCCACCAATCTCTGTATCGCCAACCTGATTGATTATGAGCATCGTGCACATGCGTCCGTTTTCGTGTTAAAACTCTGGACAAGGGCTAGGCGCTAAAGGAGTCGATATAAAAGGTGGACTTGGGGGGGGGGGGAATAAATCTATACACATCTAGCAGTGCGGTCTTTGCTGCCAATACTCCTGAGCATAGTCTTAGACTTACACAGTGCAACCAGGCAAGTACAAATATCAGCATTATGCCGCCAAGCTGCAGCACCCGCCCTTCGATTGTCCACAGCAATTTCGTTAACATATATCTACGTCAATGACGCTCGTAAGATGTAGTTCCAGATAATGTAGCATAACGAATTAAAGAAGAAATAAATAATGCATACAAAACCTGCATCATCACGTAACTTTTGAACGCCATAAGGCACGCAGCGAAATTGTCATGTCCGTTGCTCAGAAAAATATGGGACCAATTACGCGATATGCTTTAAGCAATCTGTTTTAGGATTCACTTTGTGAGTGCAGCTGCATATTCCAGGACTCATTTGTGCTACTTTGCACGCCAAAAAAA
Organism: Mordacia mordax; assembly: GCA_036362905.1. NCBI lineage: Eukaryota > Metazoa > Chordata > Hyperoartia > Petromyzontiformes > Petromyzontidae > Mordacia > Mordacia mordax. The sequence continues at coordinate 18,055,461 of JAZEWT010000002.1, read as the reverse complement.
TGACACGCCACTGCAACAATTTGACATAGCCTATTCTGTAAGTGCAGAAAAGCACGCGTTGTTTTGTTGTGATATTTTACTGCTTATGTAAGTCCATATGAATCGCCAACTAGGGAAACTGCTTTTGACATGGTGATGAAGCTTGTGATTGAGCATTTACAGATTATATTACCCATTTGCTGGACACGCAACCCTGACAATTCGATGGCCTTCGCATTGTAGTAGTAGTGACTGAGTGAGCATGTAATTCAACCAAACAACACATTGACTGCATTTATCAGTGAACTTATATGCATTAAATCACTTATTTTCTGTTTTTGATTTTTGGTGAAAGGCAGTTGAAATATGTTATAATTGTAAAACATAATTTGTAATGCAATTGACATAGAAGTAGAGAAATAACCTGTGCATGAACAATGTTACCTACTTTAACAAAATACAGCATTACAGTGACTTACCAGGTATGCTTAAACAATGAAAACTTACACTTGGAAAGTTTAATTCTTATTAGTCAAGCAGCACAGGGAATTAACACTTTTGCAAAGTGAAATTCTCAGCAGAATCCAGAATTTTCATTAATTTTGCCATTTCTGTTGGGGGAGCAAATATCATGTTTTTTATAATTACGTTGCCTGTAATATTATTCAAGGTCACGTTTAACTATATTTATTTCGTGGCTGAAAGCTATAAAGTGTGCCCATCAAGGTTATCATTATACGATAGGAGTTTAAACTGCGTGTTAAAATGTTGGCAAAACATTTCCTATGTAAGTGTATGCCAACAGACTTAAATGGTTTGGGTATTTTTCAGCAGCACATGAAGCGATCAATAAAATTCCACCTGAGCTGTTGGTGCACATATGTAACACTTTGAGATATTTGTGGTGTGTATTGCTAGCACTATGGGAAACACGACGTTTTATCATCATCAGTCTTGTTTTATCCACTGCTGGATGAAAGTCTCCCTATCCCCATGGTGCCTTAGAGCATTGCAGTTTTGGAATGCAACGATCGATCTGACACCTGCACATGAGCTGATTTCAACAGTCCATCTCCATGGTGGATTACCTCTTGGCCATATCTCTCCGTTGGCTGCCATCCTCATCACCAGCCTCGTCCATCAACCACTAATCCCTCTAACAATTTATCCTGCCGCAGACGACTTAACTTTTTAGCAGCCAATATTATTTTGTGAATGTGCGTTTGTTCCCTGATACACATATCCAGCTCTGTCGCTAATTGTGATTCTAGCGTCCGTTTGTCCATACTTACTTGCTTACAGTTCAGCTTTTTTCCCCCAATTATTTATCATTCTTCATGTTTACATCCATTTGCCATAACAAGAAATATGTGTAGATTCACAAAGTTCTTTACGAGTCATTAATAAAAACTGAGTATGTAGTGCTTTCCAGTTGTGTTCCTCTAATAATTTTTATTCATCGAACCTGATGCAGAGCACTTTCGTTTTTCTCATTTATCTTAGTAAAACGTTAGCAGCACCTTTTGTAAGGATTTTCAAACACTGTTCTTATAATCACTGTAATTGGCAAATGTGCAGGCTTGCTGGATGTGCCCAGATCGCACCTCCATTCAATGGGTGACAGCCTTTTTGCGCGCTGCTCCAAAACTCTGGAATGCCCTTCGATTGGGGATTCGGTCAAATGAATCCATGGACATCTTCGAATCTCGTCTCAAGACTCACTTGTTCCGTAAGGCTTTGAAGTCCTCTGGCTGGAACTATTGATGCGGCTCACTGTTGTCATGCTGAGATAATGCCTCGCTGCCAACCTGCGCCTGCTCTGGAACACTTATTCCTTCCTTCGTTTGTTTAACAATTAGTTTGATCGCTTAGTTTATGCCCTTCTATAAATTATTGCCATTTTTTGACCGTCAATTAAACTGCTCTGATGTTGTTGTTGTTGCTGACGTCATTCTCTACATAGCTGAAATTTGTAACATAATACAAAAAAACCCTTTTTTTATATTGTTGTTGATTTGCCGTTCATATGTCGTGTTTTTTGTTGTTGCTGACATGTGGTTCTCTCTATAGCTCTGTGCGGCGCTTTGTGACCCCCGGGTGAAAAGCGCTCTAGAAGTGCAATTATTATTATTATCACATGTTTTACTTATATCAACACCTATATTTCCTTTTTTCAATTATAGGATAACATCTCTATCGTAATTTTAAAGAATCCTTATGGCAGCATATCTCCTTGTAAGACTTGTTTTCTGATTTACATGTTGTTGCTTCTCTGCAATTGGTTTTGAGAATGTTCCACGTGTTATTTAGGTCTTGGTTATTGTCAGCGTAAGTAACGAAAAAAAATCCAACTGACTATAATACCTCAAACCAGACACAGTGCTGCTTATCATTCTTTTGTCTCTGTTATAATGTTATTGATAGCAAGCGGTCAGTCGTATAACAACATATTAGCGCTACACTGACAAGAACTGCTGTGCATCATTTAACTTATATATCAGCTGTACAATAAGTTAAAAAGCCTTAGAATTCAAAGATGTGCAAGTTCAATGACCATGCGTGGTGATCGAATGGAATTTTAATTCCAGATTAGTGATTTTAAATAAATGAAGTAGTCAAATAATTAGTGCAGTAAGTGATCTAACTACTTGGAACAAAAACAGACATTAACTCTATGAGGAATTAAAGTATAATTAAATATTAGGTCTAATGATGCTTACTATGTCTAAATATACATATTTTATACGACTAACTTATTTTAATTGCTGCCATATCTGATGTTCTAAATTACATTTTTCAAGTCCTCAATGTTTTATTCGTCTGTGAAAGTAAAAATTTTGCAATGTCACGCCTGTCCTTTGCGATGGATGTGAATTGGTTTTTAAGTGGGACTAACTGGGCTTAGACCCAGGCTTTTTAGTGTCATGCCAAACTGGCCCCTGCTTCTGCAGATTCTAATTCTGCCAAAGCAGGCTCTATTAGCCAGTTTGTGTGTATTACCTCATTTGCGGTTCTTTGAATCGAGAATTTCTGATTAAAAAGGGTATGCTTCTCTGTTGACCAAAATTTTACTGTTTAATGACTACCTTGAATGTCATCAGTGTTGCTCATGGTGAATGCATCATTACCTTGTGCGCCTTTTTACAAAGATAATTTCTGGAAACAGAAGATTATCAAGAATAAGTTCATTTGCATAAAATTGTCAGCAATGGTGCAAGGTATTATTGTGTAATTACGGCCAAAAATATAATACTTTAAGATGCTTAGCTTTTTTTCTATAGTTAGCCATTTCATATTTTAGTGAAGATGTGCTAGACTAGGCGTTGTAGTCAGAAAGTGAAAGAAATAGAGAAATCAGCGTAACAAATAATTTTGCATGCACGAAAGCACAAGCAATAAGAATGAGACTTAAAAGCACAGTGGGCTGATTGAGTTCACGCTACTCTTAGGGGAATGAGATTTGCTAGCTCTGAAGAGCTGCGACCATGGAAATAGTGGCAATACAGGATGGTGATGAAATACACTGCCACTGGGGCACACGCTGTGGTGAGACATTTGGTATCTCATCAGCATTTATTCATTTGCCTTTAAACTGAATCTAACCAAGCGATGCAAGTCAAGTGCTGGAATATTGTTTCCAATTCTAGTATTATCTCAATTCCAGGCGAGGAAACTATATTCCACTCTGAATACACACTCGAATTTTATACAATTTTAATAGCTGTTTGGGAAAACCACTTCTTTGCACACAACAAAAAGCACATATTTTTGGCAGTGTCTTTCACTCTGGACTTTTGCGGTGCAATTGGTAACTAACATAAGCTGTGAGGAGTATCTATGCACTAACAGTTATTGTAAAATGGGATACCCGTCAACAACAATTAGGAGAACATATGCATTACCGCCATCATCTCAACCACTCATACGCATTATGCTATCATTCACTTGTATCTCACGGCATGAAGGTGTCGGAACACAAGATGTTTGAAAACATTTTTTTCCAGGCGGTATGGATCAAAAAAATGGATCTACATTTTTTTTTCCATCATCACTAAACATGTCTTATTAAAATTAACGATTGTACGCAATCTAATCACACATCCCTCCTATCTGACGCCGAAATTACTAAACATCCGGTGAGGATATATTTTTTTTCCATATTGTCAATAACTGTCACCTGGGTTATGGATAGGCCTAAATAAGCAGGGATCCATTAAACAGAAATAAGGAATGTTGAATTGCATCACGGTGCGTATTTTCTGGTGCACAGTGCAAATATTTTGAATCGATTAAATGTTGTTTGGATGATAATTATTGAAAGTTAAAAACATCATTTTGTAAACTAATCACATATTTAAAAACATTCTTAAACCGCAGATGTTGAACATTTAAGGGACGTAACCACTGTGGCAAATATTTCTAAATTATGTAACAGTTTCCCACACACAGCTTTATATACATATCACATAGCTGTTGACAATGATCCTTCATCTGTAAAACACACATGCACAGCTTATAAAAAATGACTGTTGGATTTGGTTAAACCTGAAAGGGGGGCTTCTGCTGCCACGTATCCTGTGTTGGCCATGAGCGGGATTCGAACTCGGGTCGCCAGGTTTGTAGCCCAGCATGCTAACTGCTGAGCCACCACTCCCCACATAATGCAGCACAAATATACAGGCACCCACATTCATAAATACAATTCGTTGCACAATCCGCTCCTGGATTAGAGCCCCCAAATGCTTTCTGAGTTATTGGATATTCTTTGAGCCAACGCTATCACACAGGTCATTGTTAGTTGGTGAAGGCAGAATGCATAGAGATGTAAGGACGGTGTTAAAATATATTTTTGCTGCACTGCTGTGCAACATAACCCCATAGCTTGTTATGCATAGTAAATACATTGATTAATCAGCTCTGCAGACCAATGTTGTGGGAACGGGCGGCGCGGTGGCCCAGTGGTTAGCGCTGACGCCTCACAGCAAGAAGGTCCCGGGTTCGAATCTCTCGGCTCGGGTGCCTTTCTGTGTGGAGTTTGCATGCTTTCCCCGTGTCCGCGTGGGTTTTCGCCGGGTACTCCGGTTTCCCCCCACAGTCCAAAAGCATGCTCCTGAATAGGTTGATTGGCTCGCAGACTAAAATTGTCCCGCAATGCCCGGCGATGGACTGGCGTCCCGTCGTCGGGTGTATTCCTGCCTTACGCCCTGTGTTTCCGGGATAGGCTCCGGCTCACCGTGACCCTATATAGGACTAAGCGGTTTCAGACAATGAGATGAGATGAGATGTTGTGGGAACGGCATGAATGCAAATTAATACCGTCAAGTGATGACCATACCACACCCTACCTTCGTTGAGCGAAGGGACCGTTTCCATGCTCCTGTGACCTTTCACGGTTCACATCAATGAGGGGAGTCTCTTTGCAGTTCAGGTGCCATGGAATAGGAGAGACACCACTTGGTCAAATGTGGGGACTTACATGAACTCATCAAAATTTAATACATATAAGGTGCCAAGGTATATCTGTAGATGTCAACTTGCATAGCCTGTTGGTCCGCAGTGGGAAATGCCCATTCCTCTCTGAAGTCGGTAGGTGCTTTACTCAATCAGCATTTAGCATTGATGGAAAAAGTACTCGCTATAATTATCGCTATAAGAGGAATGGCTACAATATTATGGAAGTCCAAAATATGAGGCGCTATTCATGTAGACCTCTGACGCAGTTTTAAATGTAGTTATGTTTGAATGGAGAATCAAATGTAAAAGGTGATTCAATTTCTGGTTACGGCTTCTTTGATGCATAAAAGGACTTTCAAAGGCATCAATGACTTTATAAATGAATTTGATAACAAAAATGTAAATGTCAAAGCATGTGTACACTTTTATATTGTACCTACTGTACTATAACTTTCCATGCTTTTTCTAAACTTTCAGATTTTTGTTTTATTTTCCATAGCAATATACATATGAATTTCATCAGAGGAAATAATCACTGATTAAAATCCTTTTGTGTAAGAAAATTATGGTTTCCTTTAAGATCAATCTTACAAATGCACTGCAGCCTCTTTGTGTTGGCCACTTTTTAACTTTATTATATTGATCCCTGCGTGCCGAGAATGGCTGCATGAGCCATACATGCTGTGATGCGCTTTCTAGGAGTGTCCCTTCTTCATTTCCATCCATCCATCCATCCATCTTCTTCCGCTTATCCGGTGCCGGGTCGCGGGGGCAGCAGTCTAAGCAGCGAAGCCCAAACTTCCCTCACCCTAGACACTTCCTCCAGCTCTTCAGGGGGGACCCCGAGGCGTTCCCAGGCCAGCTGAGAGACATAGTCTCTCCAGCGTGTCCTG
>JAZEWT010000002.1:18030087-18044478 GCA_036362905.1 Mordacia mordax | reverse complement strand
CGGGATAGGCTCCGGATTCACCGTTACCCTGTATAGGACTAAGCGGTTTCAGACAATGAGATGAGATTATATGACGTTAAATTGTTTCAGCTGTGGCACTTATACTGATTAAGTCTGAAATTGCTGAAATTACCAGACACTCATACCCCCATTCTCATAAACACACATATATCACCAACAACTGCATATTTACCACTATATGGTGGTAAATGTGCACCCGAGGGCCACAAAGCGCTGCACTCTGCACAGAGGTGTGACGTGAACAAGAACAGCACCAGAGTAGGGCCATTAGAGTAAAACAATTCTCAAACTCAATTAAGGACTTACAATAAGAGATACAATAATTGTTAAACAAATAAAGGAAGGAATGAGTGTTTCTGAGCAGACGCAGGTCAACAGCGAGCCATGATCCGAGCTAAAGAACAGTGAGCAGCATCAACAGTCCTGCCCAGAGGACCTCAATGCCTTACTGCCCTTTGCCCTCTTCTCCCTCCTCTTTAGGAATATTAAACTGCATCTCTATCCATGTTGCAGGCAATGACCCATTGATTTATATGGTTTATGCTGTTAACCTGTGCTTGGTCAAGAACACGTATTTTGTCCTTCATTTATTTAACAATAATTTTTATTTCTTATTTTATGTCCTCTGATTTATAGCCATTATTTGACATTTTATTGATCTACTTTGATGTTGTTATTGTTGACATTCAGTTCTCTCCACAGCTCAAATTTGTAATAAAAAATACAATTTTTTGTTGTTGTTGTTGATATTCCGTTCATATGTGTTGCCAACATGCTGTTCTCTCCACAGCTCTGTACAGCACTTTGTGACTCAGGTGAAAAGAGCTCTTGAAGTGCAATTATTATTATTATAACGGAATAAGTTAGTCTTGGGACAGGATTTCAGGATGCTCAGGGACTCAGCTGACCAAATTTCCAACGTCTGGGGGCAGTGCGTGAGAAGGCTTCTATAACCCATCGAACGGCGGTGCGATCTGGGCACATGCAGCAAGACCGTATTGGAGTGTGGAGTTAGAATTTTACGAGCGGACAGTGTGATTGTGAGAACCGTGATTCATCGAACTCGGGTTGTTGACTTACGTAATCCCGTGTTGGCGAGCTCCTGGATTACCCATTGTCTCGCCGGTATTTGCATGAGGTCATCTGGGGGGGAGCGCGTGAGAGGCGAGGGGGACGTCGGTGATTGATGCTGAGAGAGGCGCCGTAAGGGGATACGGGGAGGACGGCGGTGATTGGTGGGGATTAGAATATAAGGAAGGGAGTCGATCGGGGAGGGAGTTGAGTCGTCAGTCAGTCATCAGGTCGTCAGGATGTAGTCTGCAGCTCGTGTTCGACACGCCCCGGGCCCGCGTCGCGCTCTCTTCAATAAAACATCAAAAGTCAAGAAGTCTCTGCTCGCTGGCTGAACGAAAGATCGTGGAGTGAATGCTGATCCTTGCTGTGCTGTTTTCGCCGAGCCGTCACGAGTCCGCGGTCCAAGTCCTGGTGCCACAGGAGGATCGAAGTTATTGTGTTGAGGAGGATGCCTGAATAAGGTCACGGATGTATGTTGGAGCAGCGCCAGTGAGAGCCTTGTAGGTGAGAAGGAGGATCTTGAATTAAATCCTGTATTTAACTGGTAATAATAATAATAATGGCATTTCAAGGGCACTTTTCACCCGATGGTCACAAAACGCTGCATAGTGGTGTGGAGAGAATGGCATTTCAACAACACTAACATCAAAATAAGAGAAATTCAAGTGAATATCAAATAATGGCCATACTTTTGAGAGGGACATAAAATAAGCGATACAAATAAATGATTAAACAAACGAGGGAAGGAATAAGTGTTCATCAGCAGGTGCAGGTCGACAGCGAGCTAGCATCCCAGCATGACAATAATGAACCGTATCTACAGTTCTAGCCGGAGGTCTTCAAATTTTATAGAATAAACGAGTCTTGAAACGAAATTTTAAGATGCTGAAAGACTCAGCTGCCCGAATCTCCAATGATAGGGCATTCCAGAGCCTGGAAGCAGTGCGTTAGAAGGCTCTGTCACCCATCAAATGGAGGTGCCATTGGGCACATGCATCAAGCCCATATTGGAGGATCGGAGTTGTGTTGAGGAGGGCGCCTAAAGTCGGTCGCGGATGTTTGTCGAAACAGCGCCAGTGACGGCCTTAAAGGTGAGAAGAAGGATTTTAAATTCGGTGCTATATTTAAATGGTAGACAGTGGAGAGACACCAGTACTGGGGATATGTGATCATGGATGGGTGTGCGAGTGAGCAGCTGCATTCTGCACACGTTGAAAACAATCGATCATGTAGGCAGGGATGCCGGGCGGTAGTGCATTTCAATAATCGATTCATGTTGAGATGAAGATGTGTATTAGCTTCTCAGCGTAGAAGGGTGACTGGATGCTGCGCAGTCTGGCTATGCTTCTGAGATGGAAATAGGCTACCTTCGTCAACTTGTTGATGTGTGTCTTGAAGGTGAGAGAGGAATCAAGAGTTATTCCTCGACTACGGACTGCTTTGGCAGCTTCAGTGGTCTGGTTGTCAAGCATCAATTCGATAGGTTTAGCCTTGGAAAATTGGTGCGGGGTTCCAGCAAGCAAAATCTCTGTCTTGTCGCCATTTAGTTTTAGGAAATTTGAATTGGGTCAGGCCTTCACAGTTGACATTGAGGACGACATGCAAAGATCATTGGCATAGCAATGGTAGCTGAGTTAAGGCTGCACAGAATATGGCCAAATGGTTTTATGTGGATGCTGAAGGGTAATGGGTTGTGGACTGAACCCTGAGGAAATCGAGATAAAACAGCATGGATCTCTGAGTTTTTTTCCTCCAAGGCTGCAAACTGCTTCCGGTAAAAGAGGTAGGAGCTGAACCAGTGCAGAAATCAGCCAGATACCCCTATGCCCTCCAGCCGCTCCAGTAAGGTCGGGTGGTCAACAGTATCAAAGGCTGCACTCAGGTACAGTAGGACAAGAATACTTCACAAGCCTTCATCAGCAACGACAAGTAAGTCATTAACTACTTTGCCCAGAGCAGTTTCTGTACTATGGCCGGATCTGAACCCAGATTGGAAGAGATCGAGGAGGTCATTGTTGAGAACGTGTTTCTGAAGTTATATGGCTACTGCACGTTCAAGTACCTTAGAGAGGAATGGTATATTGGAGATGGGACGATAATTTTGAGGGATGTTGCAATCAAAGCCGGGTGTTTTGAGCAGAGAGGTAACTGCGGCACATTTGAATAGTGGGGGACAATGTCTGAGCAAAAGGAGTTGTTGAAGAGATTTTTGACGAAGGTGGCCAAGGCATTTGAAATTTGCCAGGATGAGCTTGGATGGGAAGGGATCCAGGGGGTAGTTTATAGATGCTTTTGAGGCCATGTGAAGTGTGAAGGCTCGCCCATAGGTCACAAGACAGACCCACATGTTATGGTTTGACTCACTGAGATGACTAGCAAATGCACCACCTATGCTTTCTACTTTGCCAACTTGCTATTCTTACAAATACATACACACCCCCATACTTACAAACATACAAATAAATGCCTTTCACAGCGGCTTTAGTGAAATGCATACATAATATGCACACTGTCATTGCTATTGTACTTCCATTTCATTGTAATTATAGTGCAATTTCAATGTGGTTGTGTTTGATGTTGGATGTTATAGTATACTTAGTCTCTTTGTCATCACCATTATCAATACCCGATCAATCCTGTATAGGGTCGCGGGGGGCCAGAGCCTATCCCGGCAGACAGAGGGCAAGACGTTGCTATTCTCACAATGTGACGCCAGTGCATCGCAGGGTACTTGGGGCAATTTGCTCAGCAGGCCGATTAACCTAAGCAGCGCGTGTCTTTTGACAGTGGGAGGACACAGGAGTACTGGACGAAAACCCACTCGGACACGGGTAGAACACGCAAACTCCACATAGATTAGAACCCGAACTGGTAATCCAACCTTGCCGTGAGGCGACAGCGCTACTCACTGCGCCACCACGCGGCCCTCTTTATGTTATATTGATCTCATTTTCTGAAACCGTTTAATCCTATATAGGGTCACGGTGAGCCGGAGCCTATCCCGGAAACACAGGGCGTAAGGCAGGAATACACCCGACGACGGGACGCCAGTCCATCGCCGGGTTATATTGATCCAAAACTTGCAAATTGACAAAGAAAATGAAACAATATGAGTGCCCAAAAAGATATGGATAGTTGCATGTTTATTATTAGCCTAAGAAACAGAAAGAAAACATGGATCATAGTATGTATGCAAGCTAAGAACATCATATTCAAAGCTTGGACTTGGCCACGACACATCATTTGTAGGGATATATTCTGGTGCTTGAGACTGGTGATTGGATGAGAGCTAACACCCAATAGCATATTCACTGCGGAAATGTCGTGGTCAAATCAGGCCCAGATAGATCGTTGGGAGTCCACGTGAAAATGGCGATAGCTTGGAGAGACCTTCACCCTCGATGATGAGTGCAACTCATAACCTCTCCCTCCTGGACAACTGTTAAAAATAGATGCATAGGTCAACCGTTCCTTCCAGCTTAAATAAAAAAAACGACTGACTATGCATTTCTGAGACGGATTTCTTTCAGTGTTGTAAAAACAGTCAGCGACCAATGGTTTGTTTTGCAGATGCACGGTGCTTGTTTCCCAGGAGGATGAGGTGAATCGAGACGAGGTGTGAATCATCCACAGCAATGTCTCATCTCATTATCTGAATCTCGGCTGGGGTGCTTTTATGTGCGGAGTTTGTATGTTCTCCCCGTGTCCGCATGGGTTTTCGCCAGGCGCTCCGGTTTCCTCCCACAGTCCAAGAACATGTTACTGCATAGGTTAATTGGCTTGCAGATTAAATTGCCCGCAGTGCCCGGTGATGGACTGACGTCCCATCGTGAGTATATTCCTGCCTTGCGCCCTGTGTCTGCCGGGATAGGCTCCAGCTCACCCTGATCCTGTACAGGACTAAGCGGTTTCTGACAATGAGATGAGATGAAATAAAGTGAACGAAATAGATGTCGTGAAATCCAGAAAAAAAATTGAGATTTAGAAACAGGTGGTCCAGGGAGGGTGAAAATGTTTATGACCTGGTGGTCAGCCATAGGTGGGGGCGCGGGGGGGGGGGGTAAAAAGGGTAATTGTTCTCACTCAGACAAGTTTCGACGGCTGCTATGTTTCATGGAGAGAGGGATTTGTTCATGCATGTGTGCAGTAGTATGTGTAAGATACAAAGACAAAAATTCTCGTTATTGCCGATAACAGACCGTAGGGTCGAGTGCTGTTAGCAAGCACATATATTGTTAAACATGGCATGCAAGAGGATAGGTGGCCAACCACCATGTCCGGCCACATTTGTCTCCATATGACACCCTACGAGGTACTCATTTGATGCTGAGGTGACCTAGGAGAGCCCCAGGACTGGTTCAGATAATCGTCACTGGTGTTAGCTGGGAATGGGAATCGAACTCGGGCCGTTGGGTTCGTAGCGCAGCGCTAACTGCTGCACACATGCACATCCTCACACGCATACACAGATCCTAGGTGGTAGGTAGAAAGGCCATTTACCACCTACGAAAGTGCTTTTACAGAAACATACTGAGCATAATATGTGCTTGCTAAGAGCACTTGACCCTACACTTACATGCGTAAGATACATAATGGCTCGACGTGCTTGTTGAAATCGCCGGTATTGATAATTGAAGAGGGAGACTGACATAAGGTTAAGGTGAGGTTAAGAACTTTAGTTCTTTTTGTTGGGAGAGGGGCTTCTGTGGGAGATGCAGGGAGAAATGCCTAATGTTTTGGGCGTGAAATGTCCTTGCATATCATAAAAATGTCATGTTTCCTACCAAGCATATTGGGCTTCTAATCATTTTGTATTTTTTTTTTATTTTCATGAAAATATTATCAGAAACTATCCCTACATTAATGTGTGAATGAGCTTTTGTCTTATTGGCAATGCAACATAAATATAAAATATATAAATAAGTATTAAAATGTATGAGGCCTGTTGTACTGTGCATCTTTTAATCGAGTGTATAAATACACTGAAACAATGATCCTAATCATTCTCACAAGTCAGCCATGATCACTTTTGGCCATTTGGCAATATGGGGCCTTTGGGCCTGCACTCGGGAAATAAAAACCTGATGGGTAGCTCCGATATTTCACAGTCCTGTATTGCAATAAACCAACTTGCATCTATCCATGAGCCGATTCTATCATTCCATCTCCTCAATCGACATGTCCTCAGATATGCCCCCCCCCTCAGTTGGTTGCCACTTCATTCCTATTCTTTATTGCTGATTATGACTGTCCTCAACAAACCCACCTCACAAATCTATATTGGCTTAGATATCTTTATCCTAAAATTTGCATCGACAATCATAGACGGGTGTATTGCCAATGTAACTTCAACTCAAAGGAGAAGGCAGAACTAATTGTAGGCAAAAGGTACTATTAGATAGCAGATTCCAATACTTAAAGGAGCAAATTCATTCTATTATCTTGATGTGGGCATAATCCTGTTTCTATACGAGTGCATTTTGCCTTTGCGAGCTTAGGAGTTAGATTTTTTAAAATTAAGCATGTGTTATACAAAATAAAAGGCATTTGCGCACACGTTGTTTTCTACAATAACCTGACTGTGACTACACATTAAGATGGTTTTAATGTACCCTCTCTCAATACGTATAATGTAAACCACTTACAAGTCTGTGGGGTTTATGCATGATACTAGCTAAATGACCAGGTGTAATAAATTATCGCATGGTGATATAATTTCCCTTTGGATTTCATTTAGCCCATTCTACATCACACGTTTCATGCGCCCGCTGAAAGACCCATAATTACACAATGGTAGTTTACTCTTGCAGTGTAAAACGTTAATGCTCAACAAATCTTGATTGAAAAAGAATAATGTGTTTGTTGTATTTACATAGGTTTTCAGAGCTCGATGCATGATGATTGCTTACAAAAGCTTCTCTTTTGGGATAGCCGCGTCGATCGCGCCTCTTCGATCTGTTGCGACGTTTCGCCTCCCACGTTTGAGAAATCCTCGGGTGATGAAATGCTGTGAAGGAGAGAGGAGGAGCGATTGACGCGGCTATCCTGAAATAGAAGCTATTGTAAGCAATCGTCAATGTATTTAGCTTATATACAAGTCACAGAGATTAGTTTCATACAATAATTGCACTTCCAGAGCACTTTAGACCTGAGGGTCACAAAGCGTTGCACAGAGCTGTGAAGAGAACGGCATGTCAACACACAAAATCTGAACGGAATATCAGAAACATTCTTTTTTGTTCAATGTACAGTATGTACAGTATCTATTGGCACATGCTAGGGATCGTTTGCATAAAAAAGAGGTTGAAATTAAGCCACACTCTCAGGAACTCATTATTGTATTAAAATTTATATTATCATGATTGCTTCGAAAAACTGCTCTCTCGGGACAGCCGCGTCGATCGCTTCCTCTCTCCACCTCGCGATTTTTTGCCTCACGTTAGAGGCATCCTAGGGCGCAGTGTGCGTGTGTCGTGTGTGACTCCTATTTATATGTAGGTACCATGTATGTGTCGAGTCACCTTCACAGCGTTGCTGCATTCCAGGATCAACGGACGACTGTCGAGGTCTGCTTGAAAGGGTTCCATTGTCTTGCTCACACCTCAGAATCGAATTAACCCCATCCTGGTCCACCTGTGAATAATCTCCTAGTTTGCATATTATGAAAGAATGCTTAGCTCCCAAACACTTGATGATTTCCCTCTGATGTCCGCATGTCAGAGCTCTATATCTATGCACTGCTGACTTCAATGACTGGCCTCCAGGTTTGGCTGAGCTTAATTCTCATTTCTTGTTTGCGGTTCATAGTCTTTTCTGTCTTTTCAGTCTTGTGAATCTCGAGACTGCTGTGTGAATGAGGTCATTCACACAGCAGTCTCGTGATCAAGCAATTGCAGGGCTGCCACCTTTACATTTTCATTATGCTCTAATGTGCGTTGGATGTGTTTTGCACGTGTTAAAAAAAAGTTCCGCCTTTTGCAAAAACGTAAATGTACGTTCCATTTCAGCGATGCTTGCGTGCTAAAAAAACTTCATATAATGTCCCATGGATGTGTTTACAATTGCAATTCCAAAGGCCATGCTCTCACTTGGTATTCATGCATGCATCCACGGCTGCATTTGTGCATTGCACGTCTATTAGCATAATTAATAGATGTTTGCATTTCCAGTTGCTGCCTCAGCATTTGCCATCAATTCACAAGATTAAGAGCATTCAGGATGTACACATTCATAAGAGGCTTGAGGTCCTTAAACTGAAACCCACGCTAAATGTTGTGTGGTATGGATTATATGGCTAGAAATGCAAATATCCCCTACACAGTAATTGATTTAGATGTGGAATGATGTACACAGCACACCGATGAATGAAGAACTACTATTTCATACAGAATAACAGTTTGACATTGTATCTGACATTGTTCTTACTCACAGATTCCTCAGCCAAGCAACAAAGCCTTGCATGGTGTACTTAGTTGCACATAGGCAAAGCTCTACACAAAAGTTATAGTGCACTTATTGTGCTATTCAGTATTGTCATGTCAAGTTATACACTGATGAAAATTTAGATTTAGAAATTGTCCAACGATTCTAAAGAGACTAAAAGGCATTCAAAGGAATTGCTTTTATATGTGTGCCAACATTGGTCATGAACATTTGCACTAGTCCTGGACCTCCTCTAGGCCGACTCAGCCTTAAATGAGTACCTGGTACAGTGTGTCTCACATCAGCATTAGGGCGCAAACTGCAGCCGTGTGTGATGCTGTGCTAACCACCTGCTCCCTCATGTCTCCTGCTGGTCTTAATAGGTGGTTGCTACCGGCACTTGTCCCAACAGTCTGTTCAAGGCTATTAAGTTTATGGACACCAATATTCAAAAGTGTTGTTCATATGCCTGCTGTCCCTGCGAGCTGGCATAATATACGTTTTCCAATTCGATAACAGTATTCATCCAAATGTCCGTGCTACTGAGAGGTCTTAGATATTTAAATGTGGTCCGGATGTGAGAATTAAGTGTTTAAACAGGACATATATCATGCTTGTAACAACAGCTGGTGTGTGGACTATCTTCCCAGTTGCACTAGATTTATGATGTAGCAAGTGATGGATCAAGCATGCATCCACTGTGCTGATTTGTTATTTAAAGTTTCATCTTTGGGTAAGTAACCAGTAATATATTCGACAATTGGCATTAAGCAGTCATATATGCTAGAATACCGAACACCTGAATTAAATTATCTTGCATGATAACAATAATAATGATAACGATACATTACTGATGATTGATCTCAGTTGCTGATGTGGCGATGCTGAATTGATGGCGAGTCATCAGGGCTCAATTTAGATTCATTTCTTTAAGCAAACGGACAGATGGTGTCTGGAATGCATGGGCAATGCAATATATATGGTCCAGAGAAAGGACCAGAAATTTGGTGCTGAAACAGTTGTCTAAACTTCTGTGAATCAGTGAGACAGACTGAGAAAACCATTGGGGTGGATATAAGCATACAAGTCCCCTTTATGATGATTTTTTTTCCAACTGTGCCAGCAGATATTCAATATTAGAGTCCAGCTGAGACAGGAAATCATTTTTAAAGTCCCCTATTACATTTTCTCGAATGAGATGAATACATTTGCATTTTACAACGCTACACATGAGGGTATCTATTATAAATCACATGGATTTTAACACAATGTCTACATTTATTGATAAAAGACTAATTAAAAATTGAAATGCAATCATTGACATTTTTCTCGTATTTTTTATTATTTCATAGTCAAGACAATTATTAGATGGATGATATCAAAGTGTTTTAAGCAGTGCTGTCTACATGAAAACTTAAAGCATTCGTTAATGACACCACTTTAAAAATACAAAAATATATAATAGTCACCTATTATTTTCTTTATATAATAATAACAATAATTGTATTTTGGAGCGTTTTTCACCCGAGGGCCACAAAGCGCTGCACAGAGCTGCGGAGAGAACGGCACATTGTTGATGTGTGTCTCGAAGCTGAGTGAGGAATAAGAGTCACACCTAGACTCTTGACTGCTTTAGCAACTTCAATGGTCTGGTCGTCAAGTTTCAACTGGATAGATTCAGCCTTGGACAGTTGGAGTGGGGTTTGGACAAGCAAAACTTCTGTTTTGTCGCCATTTAGTTTTAGGAAATTTGAATTGAGCCAGGCTTTCACAGTTGATAGTGAGGACGACATGGAAATACCAGACGCATTGATGGATGGCTTTACTTGGATAGAGATTTGGATATCATCGGCATAGCAATAGTCGCTGAAATTGAGGCTATGCAGGATATGACCAAGTGGTTGTAAGTATATGCTGAAGAGGAGTGGGCCGAGAACTGCACCTTCTAGACAAAACAGGATGGATCTCTGAGATTTGTCCTCCGAGGCTGACGAACTGCTTCCGGTCGGAGAGGTGGGAGCTTAGCCAGTGCAGTGCCAAACCAGAAATCCCCATTCCCTCCAGTCGCTCAAGTAAGATCGCGTGGTCAATGATATCAAAGGCAGTGCTCAGTCCAGGAGGATAAAAATACTTGGAAAACCTTCATCAACAGCGAAAAGTAGGTCATTAACTACTTTTACCAGAACAGTTTCAGTACTAAGGCCGAATCTGAACCCAGATTGGAAGGGATCGAGGAGGTCATTGCTGAGGACGTTAGTGGAGTTGCACTGCCACTGCACGTTCAAAGAACTTCGAGAGGAATGGCATATTTGAGATGGGGCGATAATTATCAGGGAGGTTGCAATCGAGGCCAGGTTTGTTAAGCAAAGGGGCAAATACGGAACATTTGAATATTGGTGGAACGATACCAGAGCGACGTGAGTTGTTAAAGAGATTAGTGACGAACGTGTCAAGGGATTTGAAATTTGCCGGGATGATTTTGGATTGGAAAGGGTCCAGGGAGTAGTTTGTGGGCCGAGATCTGGTAACTAAAGAAAATACATTGGATTCCGTTAAAACCGGTGAAGGCCCTTATTTACAGCACACAGAAAGGCCAGAGAGATAGTGTGTACAAAACACACCTGTATATCACATCCAGCGGTCTTGTGACTCTCAGTTAATTGTCCTGAAGTTAATATTTTTTGCATATATATGTGCCTATAATGTAATATACTCAAATTAAATGAATAATTAAGGGTTATGTTGTGGGAAATCATAACACATTTGGACCACCCAGGACATAAATAGTCTATATTTGTCGTTTGGAATTATTGATTGGCACATAGCAGTCAACGCTATGGGTACTTTTTTGCCAGTATACAAATATAAGATCACAATTATGCAGGTGTTAAGTTCTTAACACCTGCATAATCGCCAGATACGGTAAAACCTATTGTGATCTTATACATAGCAGTCACCTCGTTGCACTGACTAGCTGAATCATTGTTCATTTATTAAATAACTATTGCCACTGGTGCACTTAACTGGGAAAGATTGCACACAAAGTATAAATATAATATGGGACGTTATAGTTGTGAATAGACAGCGCTGTATGACACATTGTGGTCGGAGGTCTTGCATACAGAAATAAGTGACGCCGCCTCTATTCACTGCAGGTTCGAACAACTCTGACAATGCAGCTAGCCGAGCATCGGCATTTCAAGAACGTCTGCAAGCAAGCTGAGCGTAGCATCAGAGGAAACTAATATCAAGGAGTGATAGTGGAATACAGCCTTCATATGGGCCAGCTGGGCTGGGATGAGGGATGGCAGAAGGGACCCCTGGGGTGCTATCGACATGTGACATAACATTCTGCTCGACTGCCCTCTCCGGCCACACACTCAGGCTCAGCATGCCGCATTCAATAAAGCGGATATCGTATGTGTAACCACACACTCTCCGCCACCGCAATGTGTAAAGCAATGCTTTTTACAAAATTGTATCGATTTATTCTTTTTTTTTAAAGAAAGGCATATTGCATTTCCTATCCAGCTCAAAGAATGCTCATTGTGTACCACACTGTGGTGCTGATGCAGTTGGGTTTGCACAGTTGGGTATGCACAGTTGGGTTGAAAAGATTATTTTCAAATATTTGCCTAAATTGTGGGAAAAATACATTTGTACTCATTCAGTAAATATCACGAACTCTTAAGCACCACGTAGGAAAAATTATATTTGGCAAAATAGTTTTGTGTTTGGATTTCAACTTGGAACACTGACCTTTTAAAACATAACCTTCCAAAAGGTATATAAGTTCTGTTTTTTTTATATATATAATGCTGAAACAGCCACAAATTGAGTAGCTCCCATTAAACCATGGCTCATAAAAATTGGCTTGCACCTGTTTTTCATATCCCAAATGTTCGTGAAAATTGTGCTCATGGGCCATTTTATAATTTCATTACTTAGGTGGATTCCATAACTGCTATCACTTGCAGCCAATTAACATTCTGAATTTCACCACATACTTTTTGACATTCCCAAACTGTTTCGAATCCAAATAATAAAGAAAGGGCCATAACTAATACATTAGGAAAAATAAGGCATATTTTAGCACATATAGTGAAACACAGCACGTGCAAAAGGAGGTTCTCATTAAGACAGTTCACACCTCCACTGGAGAGAGCAGAAGATGACACAGGATCAATAGAGATCTTTACAGTAAAATTAAGGCATGCAGAGGCATCCATAGGTGGTTTTAGTTATGGTATAACGTAAACATATACACATTACGTAATAACGAAAAGTGACCGGTCAATTTACTGTGATAAAAAAAAACGTCTTTGCCGTGCATATCACCTGCTATGACCTATTGATGATAAACATGGATATTGAAAAAGAAAAAGGAACAAAGGCTAAATAGTGCACTAACGAACATGGCGTAGTGCATGGTTGGAATTACACTGACAGACAAAGAGGAACACGTAAGCCAGTGAACATACACAACTTAGAGACAGTGGACTCGTCCATGACACGCCACTTGATCACCAATGGTTGAGTCTAAGGACTGCATTATAGAACATCGTTAACTTCTGAACTAATTGAGACCTAGCATACCTGGCCGCAGCTGACAAGGCTTTCCAGATCCTTGTTTCAACACTTGACAGCACATGGCATATGGCAGTGGACATTTGTTCAGCATCTAAACGCCAACATCTAAACGTCTGCTAGCCGTGAGATTTTTTAGTTTTATGTCCGATTTTATTGCTCCTCCAAGCAAATTTTCAAACCGCAAAATATACAATAAATACAATAAAAAATATGCACAATTATTTACACATCGTGACCCACATCCCCTTCAATACAGTTGATAATTTATAACGTGCACATATTCAATTAGCTTCGAATATATACACACCCCTACTCAGAAAGACATCAAATTATAAGCAGCATTGGCACACCGCAATATATACGACCATGACAGTATACAAACAATATGGACAACTATTTAGAGAGAACTTGAGAGAACGAGAGGGGGAGGGAGGTTATGATGGAGTGAACAATCATTATTATGGAGTACACAATCAGCTTTTCTCCCTTAAACTGGTCCTTAATGCGAATAAAACTAAAATCATGTATTTCTCGTAAAAAAAACATCTCTGCTTCAGTTATACACGCTTGATAACCAACATAATTGATTCAAAATTGAAATTCACTCCCCACATTGATATTATTGCAAAAAAAGGTATAATAAAAAATTGGCTTTCTTTATAGACATAAACATTGTTTCTCAACTGTGTTCCGCCTAGACTTGGTAAAGGCAACTATTCTTCCATTGTTTGATTATTATGACGTTTCTATGAATTAGCATTCAATACTCCAATTAAATAAACGCAACCCACTATTTCATTCTGCTCTTAGATTTGCTTTGGACGCTCCGTATAAAACCCACCATTGTGAATTGTATGTTGGTTCTAATTTATCTTCACTCAATAATCGTGGAAGAATTCATTGGGCACTTTTAATACTTAAGGTCTTACTTCCCAAGTCAGCAAAATATTTGATAGATTTGTTGACCATACAGATGAACAAAGAAAGTTTTTGTAGCTCAAAGTGCTTTCTGTTAAATGTTCCCAAGTTCACATCAAGATATGAGGAAAAAGCCTTTGTGGCGGCTGTTCCACATTTTTGAACCGATATTTTCATGAGCTTTAAGCTACAGTCACGACCTTTCATGAGCAACCTTAGATTCCAATTAGAATTAGAATATCTGCTTAGCTGTGATTGCAAATAGTTATATATGTAATGATGTAGGTTTTCACGGCTCGATGCATGATGATTGCTTCGAAAAGCTGCTCTCTCGGGACAGCCGCGTCGATGGCTCTCTCTCCTCTC
>JAZEWT010000002.1:17986562-18005919 GCA_036362905.1 Mordacia mordax | reverse complement strand
GGGTAACAAGCATAGCAATAAATGTAATTGTTTTAAAGGGTGTCTATGCGAAAATAAGTCTCACATGAAACTGCAGGCTAAGTGGCATTCAAAATCACTGCCACCTCAGATTTCTTGACTGCTGACATTAATTTCATATTTTAATTACACCTAATAATCCATGCGATTGTCATTGTTTGTCAGACATATATTGTACAACATACATTGGATGATAGATTAGATAGGTCTGTAATAATTGGCTCGAGATGACTTGTGTTAGAGGGAATGTATTATTCAATAGCGAATATCTCTTGTGACTGTTGTACTTCGTCTGATTACAAATTTTTTTTCAATGCCCTACTTTATGTGGTATATATTGCTTGTACTATGCTGGTGATCCAGATTGCTCTAGCAAATGAGACTGGCTAAACAAAATTATCTTGAAACTGCAATTAATGAAATCATTATCAAGACGGGTTAAGGCATTTTCTGAATGCATCTCGACAAGTGGTTTGCAAGGACTATTCGTGTCGTGTGTAATTAGTGTGACTGCCAAAGTGATACGGCACGGTCCTGTATACGCATTTCATGATGAACAGACATAATTTGTAGGGCCGTGTTCACATCATCCGCGACAAGAATGAGGCAGGTTTTTAATGTGCTGTGCATTGTCAAGGGATACAGGATTCACCTTGGTGGGAACATTCAATCTGCATTGAATACCAGTAGGTTTAGAGGGAAGCTTTTAGACATGGGCATCCACTTGTCGGCAGGCTTTGTCAAACAACAATGCAACTATTCGCATTGTTCTTCAGTGCTTGCTGCCCTACCGTAAGAGCTTATAGGATATCCTGATATACTTAAACACGGAAGTTTTCGTTACCAATATTATCCATAAAAGATTTGATTAGGTCACGTAAAAAAGCAATTCCTTAAGCAATTGTTTAATAAAGACTCTTAATCGTAAATGTATTATATTATAAATAGCAACCTTCTGGAGTTTAATAACACCAACTGAAATAATGCAAATAACAATCTCAGCCTATTGTCGAAATCTGACTCACCTAACACCTGTATTATCAAGCAGTAACATATTTATAAATCATTCTAATATATTGCCACTTTGGGTCTTTGCACAGGCGAGCACACAATGATGACTTCACAACCTCCATATATACAAAGACCCGTAAAACCAGAAGACATCTCCAGAGCTGCACGTCCCAAATTTGTTCGAGTTACCTGTTAACGCTGATTGCAATTATAAGCGAAATGTCGTATTTCATTGTGAATACTGTGGGTTTGCTCTCCAACGCACCGCTGAGATGGAAAAAAATTGGCACGTTCTGTTCACGTGACAAAATCTTGCTGATTGGCGGTGTCGGGTAGAGGTGGGTTTACGGAACATTTTTTACATAACCTAACCCAAAAAACTTTTTATGGATAATGATTATATACAATGGGAATTCTTAAGCGGGACATTGCCTATCGTATTATTATAATTGCAAATGCGATGCGTGGCTGAGATTGTCATCTTAATTCTCAACCTGCACACGAGCTCAAAGAAGCCGTTGACTGTAAAGTCGCATTCTATGCTTAGGCAAATTTCAGATTAAATAAACGCGTTCTTACGTTGCGATGGGTTAGGGAAGGTGCTGATAAATTTCGAATACAACCACACTTTATTATAATATTAATTATATGGCTCTGTGCAGCAATCAGTGCTTGTTTTAACTGCATAAGAGTGCATTGAGACGACTAGTCTATCAATCAAAGGGATACCTTGTAAATAATAATAATAATTGCACTTTAGAGAGCTTTTAACCAGAGGGTCACAAAGCGCTACACAAAACTATGGAGAGAATGGCTTGTCAGCAACAACAACGACATATGATTGACATATCAACAACAAGAACATATTTTTGTTTTTTTGTTGCAAATCTGAGCTGTGAAGAGAACAACAGCAGAGCAGTTTAATTGAAAGTCAAATAATGGCTATAATTTAGAGAGGGACGTAAAATAAGAAATAAAAATAATTATTAAACAAACGATGGAAGGAATATAATGATGTAGGTTTTCACGGCTCGATGCATGATGATTGCTTCGAAAAGCTGCTCTCTCGGGACAGCCGCGTCATTCGCTTCCTCTCCTCTCCTCGCGACGTTTCGTTTCACACGTTAGAGGCATCCTCAGGCGCAGTATGTGTGTAGTGCCTGTCGCTCCTGTATATATGTGGGTACTATGTAGGTGTTGAGTCATTTTTGCTGTATGGGGTCTACATCTGAATCACATTAACACTAATAAGTATTTCTGAGCAGGTGCAGGTCAGCAGCGAGCAATCATCCCAGCACAACAAGCGAGTCGCATTAACAGTCCTAGCCAGAGGACTTCAAAGCCTTATGGAACAAGTCGTGAGGCGAAATTTGAAGATGCCCAGGGACTCAGCTGACCGAATCTCTAATGGTAGGGCATTCCATGGCCTGGGAGCAGCACAAGAGAAGACCCTGCCACCCATCGGATGGAGGTGCAATCTGGACACATGCAGCAAGCCCGTATTGAAGGATCGAAGCTGTCGTGTTGAGGAGGGTGCCTGAAGTAGGTCACGGATGTTTGTCGGAGCAGCGCCAGTGAGAAACTTGTAGGTGAAAATTAGGATCTTGAATGAAATCCTATATTTAACCAGTAGCCAGTGGAGAAAAACCAGTACAGGGGATAAATGATCGTAGATGAGAGCAGTGCATCGCAAAAATCGAATCGTAAAGAGATGATGTGCATTAGCTTCTCAGCATCGTAGGGTGACAGGATGTTGTACAGTCTGGCTATGTACCTGAGATGGAAAATAGGCTACTTTCGTCACCTTGTTGATGTGTGTCTCGAAGGTGAGTGTGGAATCAAGAGTCACTCTTAGTCTCCAGACTGCCTTAGCAGTCTGGAGACAATCTCAATTTCTGTTTTGTCGCCATTTAGTTTTAGGAAATTTGAATTGAGCCAGGCCTTCATAGTTGATAGTGAGAATGACATGGAAAGACCAGACGCATTGATGGATGGATTTGCGTGGATATGGATTTGGATGTCAACAGCATAGCAATGGTAGCTGAGATTGAGGTTGCACAGGATATGGCCAAATGGTTGTATGAAGATGCTTTAGAGGAGTGGCCGAGGACTGAACCCCGAGGAACTCCACACAAAACGGAATTGATCTCTGATTTACGTCCTCTGAGCAGTAACAGACAATTTAACAGCAATGAGGGATAAATGTAGTATTTATAACCAAAACTCTTAATATGTTAAGCAAATCAAAGCCTCTAATAATAATAGTTGCACTTATCGAGCACTTTGCACCCGAGGGTCACAAAGCGCTGCAGAGCTGCGAAGAGAACGGCATGTCAGCAACAACAACGACAAATCAGCAACAATAACTTTTTTTGAGGGGGTGGGGATGAGGTTTGTTACAAGTCTGAGCTGTGGATAGAACGGCATGTCAACAACAACATCAGGACAGTTCAACTGAAAGTCAAATGGTGGCAATAAATTATAGGACATAAAATAATCAGTAAAAAAACAATTCTTCAACAAACAAGGAAGGAAGAAATGTTCCCGAGCAGGCGCAAATCGGTAGGGAGCCATTATCCCGGTATAACAACAGTGTGCCATAGGAACATTCCTAGCCAAAGGACTCTGACGCTGGTGAAAGATTCTGCACTGCAAGAGATTACACACTGGTCTCATAAATGTGAATCTGAATCACGTGCACATCATATTAAGTTGACAAAAACTGAATCCCGAAATTTAAAGTAATGAGTGCGTGCGATTAGCGCAAACAGTTGTATTCTCATCTCATCTCATTATCTGAAACCGCTTAATCCTATATAGGGTCACGGTGAGCCGGAGCCTATCCCGGAAACACAGGGCGTAAGGCAGGAATACACCCGACGACGGGACGCCAGTCCATCGCCAGGCATTGCGGGACAATTTTAGTCTGCGAGCCAATCAACCTATCCAGGCGCATGCTTTTGGACTGTGGGAGGAAACCGGAGTACCCGGCGAAAACCCACGCGGACACGGGGAGAGCATGCAAACTCCACACAGAAAGGCACCCGAGCCGAGAGATTCGAACCCGCGACCTTCTTGCTGTGAGGCGTCAGCGCTAACAGTTGTATTGTCTCATCTCATCTCGTATGCATGCCAACAGAAGAGACGTATATATTTGGATTTCGTCGTGCAATAATGTAAAAGAATCATTTTCGGACATTTAACCGTAAGCATGTGGAGTCTTGGTTTTCAGTGCAAGAGACAAAAAATATTGAGCCAGCATAATGTCCAAGTTAATCCCGAATCAACCCGAATCAATGTCGACGTTTTCTTCTCCGTTAACCGGTAGCCCGCAGACTCTTATTAATCTGCAGAAACTACGTTAAAGAGAGGCCATAACCTTGCAATTACCATTATCTGCATTTTTTCATTTATAGTTCATTTTGGAATGGTTTCTTATTATGTGCACATTTTTCCTGGACAAGAGATGAGCAGAAAACCTCATCTCATCTCATTGTCATAAACCGCTTAGTCCTGTACAGGGTCGCGGTGAGCCGGAGCCTATCCCGGCAGACACAGGGCGCAAGGCAGGGATATACCCACGATGGGACGACAGACCATCACCGGGCACTGCGGCAATTTATTCTGCAAGCCAATTAACCTATGCAGCAGCATGTTTTTGGACTGTGAGAGGAAACTGGAGTGCCCGGCGAAAACCCACGTGGGCACGGGGAGAACATGTAAACTCCACACAGAAAGGCACCCGAGCCGAGATTCGAACCCGGGGCTTCTTGCTGTGAGGCGACAGCGCTACCCACTGGGCCACCGTGCCGTTGTTTTGTAAATTAACAAAACAATAATTCGGATGCCATGGGTTTTATTTCCCTACTCAGGCAGGTGTTTTTCGTGACGTTTAATTCACCGTGTTTGTATATTGCTGGATTTACTATTTGTTCACGTTTTCGCACGCTTTGGCTGAGTGCAGCTGAGTATTGATTATGCAAACAACAACTACACTGATAGAGTAACTTAATTTGTAATTACTGTGCTAATAGACGCAATGCTGCATCCAATTGGTCTAACAGAAGGATGCAGATGCAGAGAGACATATGGCGACTATAATTCACTAACCTTTTACGTTGCTTACTTGAAAGAAAAACTATTATGGAAATGTTGAGCGTTGACGTGTTCGTGAGTTAGTGTCCTTCCAAGCTGTGGCGTATGACTTGTTGCCGGAGTTAATTTACGTCAATGATTTACACTTATCAAACATGTGTTTTTATCTAGCAAATACAACACCGTCTCACTTCATGGCTTGAGTGATGGGTTTGGGACCCCGTGAGTGAGCCGAGGCAATTGGTAGCATGGAGAGCTGTCTTTTCATTTACACGTCATTGCTGGGATACGCCAGCATTGTCCGCTAAATCCGCTCTTTTTACGAGCTGGCTGGATGGAACTTGGAACATCGGAAATAATTGCTGTGACTCTCTCTGGTAAGAGCAGTGGCTACCATCTGTGGCAGAGATTGTAGCGACTGGAAATCACCCTCCTGCGGTCCAGCCCATGGACAGTGCACATGGTGGCTGTTCGCAGCAGTGCCCTGCTTGCGTGAGAGCTCTAAATCATACACATTTGTGCACATATTTTATTTAGGAGAGCTAGGATGTGTGTGTGTGTAGAGGGAGTGTTAGCAATGTCAATAGCTAGGAACAGCTAACATTAATGGCGTAAGGGTGGCATCTGAAGCTTTTGTTTCGGGCCTGTCTTAGATTAACTTGGTCATCAATAAACACCTTGTGTCGAATATAAACGTCAGAACTAGGGGTACAGCATAGTGTTGTGTGGGTCTTAAGCTCTCTAATAGCACTGGTACCATGTTTGTTAATAGTTTTTTGGTGTGTACATGTGGTATCTGTAGTTATATGGCTTTTTGTGATGCTATCGTTTGGCTGTGTTGCTGGAGGTATGGTGGCACTGGTATGGTTCATATTAACAGAGCTGAATCTGGCTGTACTGAATTTTCCTTTTAGAAGGATCCTAATGGGGATGAAATTCGGGTTCACAAGTACCCAGAGGCTGAATCCCTGCAATCAAATTCTGTTGTGTCAGGTTCACCACCCTCTCGTGATTTATTTGTGCAATGCATGTGGAAAGAGAGCTTATGGAGCAGCGTGAGCACAGAGCATGATCACAGTCTAATGCACATTTTTTTAAAGCATGTTGATGGCAGTGAGAGTGGCTCAGTGCAAGCAGGGAGTTGAGGGGCAGCACAAGTCCAGTGCCACAGAGCCCCATAGTATGGTGTCTGTGTATGTGGTGATATCGTGGTTAGCTGCTCATTCTGAGGAGGAGTTGGGGGCTCTGCTGTTGAACCTGGAGAATGCTACAAAGAGGTGGGGTCTTGCCATCAGTCCCACCAAAGCAGAGCACATGTCTGGGTATTTAGTTCCATCGAATACTCCACCACCTCAGCTCTCCATGAGTGATGGGGTGGTTGTGGAGACAGTGGAGAAGTTTCCATACCTTTGCAGTGCGCTTATGACCGGTTCCGGTTTGACAGCGGAGGTCTCGCTCTGAATCAATCGGGCAGCGTTATCATTTCATCGGCTAGATAACACTGTGTGGAAGCTGCCTGGCCTGTCGCTCCACACGAAGCTTCGGGTCTTCATGCTTACGAAACGTTGACTCCCCTTGTGGAACATTTGCGCCATCTTGAAATTTTCCAGCTGGCCTGCCTACGATCCATCCTGGGTTTAACCAGGTTAGATTGTGTGAAGGAGCTCACAAATTCTCGAAAGATCTGAACAAGTCCCATTGGTGAGTTCCTCCGGCAGACGAGGCTGCGGTGGCTGGGTTATGTAGCCTGTACTCCCAGCCACCGCATGCCCAAGCGGTTGCTGTTTGGCCGCATAGAGGGGGGCTAAACGGGCGCGGCAGGGGTTAGAGAAGAGATGGACTGATGTGGCACAGGAGGACCTGGAGCTGAGTGGACTTGCTGAAGACTAGTACCAGCAGTATCAAGATCGACCTCTGTGGAGGAGGATCGTGAAGAATGCTACAGGGCAGTTCAAGGGCAGTCGTTCTCCAACAACAACAGAGGGCGGAGAAGCGACGCTCATAACAACGAGCGAAGCGTCGGGCATCTTTAACACAGCAAGTTGGCACAGTAGGAAGCATAGGTGGTGCATCTGCCAGTCATCTCAGTCAAGCAACCCATAACACTTGGGTCTGTCCCATGACCTCCTATCAGCGAACCTTCGACACTTCAAGTGGATTAAAGGTGCATATGGCCTGGCACAGGCACTGTGGTGATGTCACCGCCACTTACTAGCCAATAGCGGTTATTGTTGTTGTGTTATCGTGGTTAGCGTGTTGCACTACGAACCTGAGTTAAAATCCCGCTCGCAGCCAATATCAGTGACGATTATCTAGGTCGACTCAGCATTAAATGAGTGTCTGACACGTTGTGTTACAAGCAACACAGGGGAGACAAAGGCTGCTGGGCGTGGTGCTGATCACTCACCCCCTCCTGTGCCGTGTCTTATATGCTCAGGAACAGCACTTGACATAATAGTCTGTTAATATTTATGCAACTCGTGCGTTTGTTGTGTCGCAGGAATCCCGTAAAGAGCTTGCAAGCTCACTGGGTATTTTTCTGCTGTAGTAATAAACATATATCTATCTATCAACTTCCATATGAAGGATGAGATCACAGTTCATAATCTTAAAATAAGACTATTGGATGGGATTTGACAGTATTCCAAATTGCTTGAATATTTTGTGTCGAATTATTAACTTAACCACGTTCATGTTACCCATATTGAGCGTGGGGAAAGAGTCTCAGGGGGTTAAATATCTGTTCTGTTTTATACCACGTGGCAGTGACATTTTTGACGTACACTTTGGTTAGGTTGTTCGTAATATACGTGCCGAGGTGTCTGATGTGTATGTTTTCGGGCAAAGGGAGAACTACTGGACTGTACGAGAAGTGGCATGATTTGTGATTTTTCAGTGTGGCGTGCAGCACGTAGCAACTTTATTGTTTGAACGCTTTTTATTCGCGGACTCCATGAGCACGTTGTCGAAATGTCGATGGCTGTGTGTCCTGTTTTGTGCTTGGTCGTGGTTTCTTTGCCCAATGTTGTTTGAAATGGATTGCTCTCTTTTGTCTTGTTTTCTCTATTCAAATGCTTCCTTTCCCTCCTGGCGTTTTAGAGTTATCGCTTGCACTGTAAAACGATTAGAAATGCTGTCGCAATATGTAAGAGCGCGATAAATGCAAACGCTTATCTTCATGTGAGGTTAGGGATAAAGTGATGGGGTTTGGTTATGTCGACTTGGTTGTGATCCATACAAAGACAAGAGGATCTGTGCTGAAGAGGGGGCAGAGCACAGCAGTTGTCGAAATATCTTTGCAGATGGCAGACGGCGAGCTGTATTGAGATTGCAAAAAAAAAAACCTGTGGCGATGGTAAGAAACTCTCTTGTGTCTCTCGTGTCTCTGGAGATGTCAGACTTTTTAGTTCATCGGTATGGAAGCAGCAGTATATTGATATAACCGTAAAGGTGCGTGAAGTTCTCTTTGTTGTCTCTGTGCAACAAAGTAAACGCAAAGGGTCATTCGATACTGTTGAAGGCTTTTAGCCATCTGGGGCTATTGCTAAAGATGCAGTATTTATCTTTCGTGCTATCGATATCACGTTAATGAGGGTGCTAGTGTTGCTGGTGCACTGCCTGTCCTTAATGAACCAGGTCTGGTCATTATGGATTATTGTGGGCGGTATTTTTCCAGCCTGACGGTGAAGGCATTAGCAAATATTTTATAGTCCGCGCTGAAGAGACAGATGGGAATGCAGTCGGTGCATTGATTCGGAAATGTTTTGGTTTTGTGTAAAAGTGAAAGCTTAGCTTCTTGTATAGAGGGAAAGGGGGGATGTAGCAATTTATCCCTGCAGCAGTTTAATGAATTGTTCAGAAATATTTATTTTATTTTACGCCTCATGCTTATTGTATAGTTTGTGATGTTGCTAATTATGTGTATTGTTAGTTTGCTCCATTCGCATGCAGTTAATGTAACGTTAGCAAATCGTTTGCAAAAATACAATAAATAGTCGATCTTGCATTAGCTAATTTTATTAACTTATTTTGAATGTAAAGATCGATTTCAATACTCTGTCCGAATCGATGCATTGTTACACGTCTAGTGCACATCCTAATGGAGTGCTTGAGGGGTGTTTTTTTTACTCATGTGTAGATTGTGTGGTATAGAACTTTGATATATCCGGGATAGGCTCCGGCTTCACCGTGACCCTATATAGGATTAAGCGGTTTCAGATAATGAGATGAGATGAAATAATAATAACAATAATAATTGCATTTACAGAGCGTTTTTCACCCGAGTGTCACAAAGCGTTGTATAATCCTGTATAGGGTCGTGGCGGGGCTGGGAGTAGACACAGCGCAAGGGGCGGCGCGGTGGCGCAGTGGTTAGCGCTGTCGCCTCACAGCAAGAAGGTCCCGGGTTCGAATCTCTCGGCTCGGGTGCCTTTCTGTGTGGAGTTTGCATGCTCTCCCCGTGTCCGCGTGGGTTTTCGCGGGTACTCCGGTTTCCTCCCATAGTCCAAAAGCATGCTCCTGGATAGGTTGATTGGCCCGCAGACTAAAATTGTCCCGCAATGCCCGGCGATGGACTGGCGTCCCGTCGTCGGATGTATCCCTGCCTTGCGCCCTGTGCTTCCGGGATAGGCTCCGGCTCACCGTGACCCTATATAGGATTAAGCGGTTTCAGACAATGAGATGAGAGACAACGCGCAAGTTGGGGCTATACCTACAATGTGATGCCAGTACATCGCAGGGCAACTTTTATATGTTTGCCATTTACCACCTGTTGTTGGGCAATTTACTCGATATTTGAAGGTAATATCGCTCACAGGATTAAGCGGGTATTGATAATGAATGAATAAGCTCATTATATTTTCTGACTATTTCTGTATAATCTTTCTGCCGACACATATACAGGAATGGCAACAGGCAGATCACAGTATGGTAGATATCGGCAACTTTGAAGCAATGGTCCTTTCGAGGGGAGTTGTGTCGCACTGAGTATTACTGTTGCCTCGCAGCAGGAAGCCCCGGGTTTGATTCTTGGCTCAGGTGCCTTTCTGTTTGGAGTTTACGCGTTCTTCCCGTTTCTGCATGGGTTGTCGTCGGGTTCTCCGTTTTCCTCCCACTGTCCAAAGACACGCTGCTGCCGAGGTAAATTAGTCTGCTGAGTAAATTGCCCCAAATAAAGCGCCCTGCGATGTACTTGCGTCACATCCATGGTATAACCCGCCTGTCACCCTCTGTCAGCGACACTGTACATGATGAAGCGGATATTGATGATAACGATGTTGTCCTTTCGGTAACTGTCACGTACATGAGGAGAGGCAACACACCTGCATAACCAAAAAATGGATGACGTCATCCAACCATGACGTCACCCCGCTGTGTAATTACGGAGTCCAGGGCCCGCCCACCTGCTCACCCATCCACCGGGTGGCGTCACTCAGGTGTGGGGCACGGGATGGGAGGTTGGGGGCAGGATCTCAAGGTACAAGGGATAGAGCTAAGGGGGAGTCTGAGGTTATGCCCTGTTGGTGATAATAAAGAAAACCATACTTCCCCTCCGCATGTCGCGTTATATTACAGTACGACAACTGCATTTCAAATCAAGATACGGCTGCTGATCCATCCCTGTGATTAAAACAACTAATTTATTGCTTATTTTGCACAATTAAGTCCAGAAAAAGATATTTTCCATAACATATCAGGCGCCATTTATTTATTTACTTCCCTTCAACTTGGACACGTGTTCCTTACTATGGAAAAATGTGCGAACACAACGTGGTGCTATTGTTTAGTTTCAATAAAAATCAATTCTAAGATTGAGAATAATTCCCTATATAGCATCAAATTCATAAATAGAGGTATGGCCAGAGATGAATAATTTATGCATTTTGTTATTCAAATTAAAATTTATGAGCACATTGCTTTAAAAGCTGAACAGAAACGTATTCGTCATGTTTTATATTTAAATGTTACGTTCTTTGGACACTAATTGTGTATGACATGCTCTAGAAAAGTTATTTTCATTACATCTGCAAACATGTCTTATAATTGCTCTTAAAAGCTCCTCTTTTAGGATGGCCATGTCTAGCGTTCCTCCTCTCTCCATTTTTCCTCCCGGGTTGTGATTCAAAACCGTCGTGAATCCTCCAATGTGGGAGGCGAAACGTCCCGAAGGAACACTTCACGAAATTGCTTGTTATCCTTGCACAGGGAACATGCTAATCTTCTCTGTATCGTTCCAATGTTAATATATGTTCTGCCGAAAGGAGAGACGGGAAGCACTCGAGCCGGCTATCCCGAAAGAGTAGCTCTTAAGAATAATTCTCATGCATAGAACCATGAAAACCTACATCAAAACATAAACATATTTGAATCCACAGATTTTAAATCTCTTAGTGTCACTATTTTATACGACTTTTTTATTTTAACAATACACGCTTACATTTGGAAAACATTGCTGTCATTAGCTTAATATGTCAAGAACATAAAGGAATGGAGGCATATTTTCATAGGATGTGAATTAGCTTCATCCACAAGACATCCGGTGGCCCAGATATATCTGGTGGTCCAGATGTTTTGTGAACCCCATTTAATTGACCCCTAACAATGTTTTTCTTTGCACATTCATTTCTGTTTGGAACCATCCTTATTTCATATGACTGATACGAGTTCATATCCTATTGAGTAATAGCTTGTAGTGATTGTATGGGCTCAGGAAAGATTACAAACTAGAAAAATATGAAATGGGCGTCACAAGACATCTCTGGATCACCCTGTACTTCTCTGTTATGAAGCATCGCAACATGAATATATTAAACTAGTATAACCATGAAATATTTATTTTCGTATGCATGCCAACAGAAGAGACATATTATATATTGGGATATCGCCCGTACAATAATGTAAAACATTATTTTCGGACATTTAACCATAAGCATGTGGAATCTTGGTTTTCAGTGCAAGAGACGAAAAATATTGAGCCAGCATAATGTCCAAGTTAATCCCGAATCAACGTAGACGTTTTCTTCTCCGTTAGCCTGTAGCCCGCAGACTCTTATTAATCTGCAGAAACTACGTTCGAGAGTGGCCATAACCTTGCAATTACAATTGATCATCTGCATTTTTTCCTTTATAGTTCATTATGGAATGGTTTCTTATTATGTGCACATTTTTCTTGGATAAGAGATGAGCAGAAAACCTCATCTCATCTCATTGTCATAAACCGCTTAGTCCTGTACAGGGTGGCGGTGAGCCGGAGCCTATCCCGGCAGACACTGGGCGCAAGGCAGGGGTATACCCACGATGGGACGTCAGTCCATCACAGCGTACTGAGGGCAATATAGTCTGCAAGCCAATTAACCTATGCAGCATCATGTTTTTTGGACTGTCGGAGGAAACCGGAGTGCCCAGCAAGCTCAATGTCGCGAGTGCACATTGGGGTTGCCATAGTGACAAAGTTTATTCCTCCCCCCCGCCAAATGTAGAATGTACCTCGTTCTGTAACGTGGATTCTGTCATTTAAAACAACAAAATTATATTTTTCTGCCAGTGTGATTGTTTCAATTGTCACTCTACAAACATGATAAGGCTTGTTTTGTAAGTACAAACATGATAAGGCTTGTTTTGTAAGTACATTCCAAAGATTTACAAGTACGCCATTTCGTGGGCTAGTTGTGACGTCACAATGGCTGTCAACCGATGACAGGCTATAAAATTATCGGCAACCTGTCATATACGTAGCCCTATTATACAGATTATAAATCAGAAAGCCCAAATCAAATTATTTACTTTGAAACGGCAGACTTCATTGTATGAATTTAATTAATTTATCTGTACTTAAATAATGAATTACATGAACATATTCAGCAAAAATATGAACAGTACAAAATGAGTCTTGAATTTTTTACATATTTTATCATGTGCCAATTCATACCATCCGATTTCAAGGGATTTCTCAGCCAACATTTTAAATGAACAATATTAATATAAATATTTATTTTGCCTTGTGCCGTTTGTATTCGGTTGCAATGTTTGTCAGCGATACCCTAGTTTTACTAAAAGTAATGATGCAATGAAAACCTCCACATTCATAAATTGTTTGAGTTTGAAAGAACCATAACAATTATACGTACGTAATACTACACAATCATTCACTGCCACTAAATAATGGCGGCAAAACAGAAGTTTTGCTTGTCGGAATCCCGCGCCAACTGTCCAAGGCTGAACATATCCCATTCATGCTATGGGTACTTTTTTGCCAGTGTACATATGTAATTAACAGAACACCAAATAGACACTTTACAATGTGTCTATTTGGTGTTTTAAGATCTTAACACCTGCAGAATTGCCAGGAATGGTAAAAACCTGTTCTCATCTCATTATCTGAAACCGCTTAATCCTATATAGGGTCACGGTGAGCCGGAGCCTATCCCGGAAACACAGGGCGTAAGGCAGGAATACACCCGACGACGGGACGCCAGTCCATCGCCGGGCATTGCGGGACAATTTTAGTCTGCGAGCCAATCAACCTATCCAGGAGCATGCTTTTGGACTGTGGGAGGAAACCGGAGTGCCCGGCGAAAACCCACGCGGACACGGGGAGAGCATGCAAACTCCACACAGAAAGGCACCCGAGCCGAAAGATTCGAACCCGGGACCTTCTTGCTGTGAGGCGTCAGCGCTAACCACTGGGCCACCGCGCCGCCCCCAAAAAAACCTGTTCTGTTAATTACATATCCCATTCATGCTTGACGACCAGACAATTGAAGTTGCTAAGGCAGTTCGGAGTCTAGGTGTGACTCTTTATTCCTGACTCATCTTCGAGACACATATCATCTTTACCCGCTGATGCTGAGAAGCTAATTCACATCTTCATCTCCTCGCGAATCGATTACTGCAATGCACTGCTCCCTGGCACCCCTGCATACCTGATCAATCGTCTCCAACGTGTGCAGAATGCGGCTGTTAGAGTCCTCACTCGCACATCCATCCACGATCACATATCCCGAGTAGTGATGTCTCTTCACTGGTTACCGGTTAAATACAGGATTGAATTCAAAATCCTCCTTCTCACCTACAAGGCTCTCACTGGCGCTGCTCCCAACATACATCCGTGACCTACTTCAGGCACCCTCCCTCCTCAACACGACAACTTGCTGCATGTGCCCAGATCGCACCTCCATTCGATGGGTGACGAAGCCTTCTCGCGTGCTGCTCCCAGACTCTGGAATGCCCTTCCATTGGAGATTATATCAGCTGAGTCCCTCCCTGGGCATCTTGAAATCTGGTCTCAAGACTTACTTTTTCCATAAGTCTTTCAAGCCCTCTGGCGAGGAATGCGGCTCAATGTCGTTATGTAGGGATGATTGCTTTCTACCGACCTGCGCCTGCTCGGGAACATTTATTCCTTCCTTGTTCCTTTAATTCGAAGGCTTTCATGACCAATATTATCTCTCATCTCTCATTGTCTGAAACTGCTTAGTCCTATACAGGGTCACGGTGAGCCGGAGCCTATCCCGGCAGACACAGGGCGCAAGGCAGGGATACACCCACGATGGGACGCCAGTTCATCGCCGGGTACTGCGGGGCAATTTGGCCTGCCAGCCAATTAACCTATGCAGCAACATGCTTTTGGACTGTGGAAGGAAACCGGAGTGCCCGGCGAAAACCCACGCGGACACGGGGAGAGCATGCAAACTCCACACAGAAAGGCACCCGAGCCGAGAGATTCGAACCCGGGACCTTCTTGCTGTGAGGCGACAGCGCTAACCACTGGGCCACCGTGCCGCCCACCAATATTATCAATGAAATTCATTTTTGAGTTAGATCACACTGATCGCGTGAGTGATGACATCACAACCCCCCTATTAAAACAGACCCAGAAACCGGACCAATCGTTCGAGCTGCTCGCCCAGGTTTGCCGCGGGTGCCTGATGATGCTGACTAACTATCAGTGAAACGTCGTATCTCTTTGTAAAACACTGTGAGTTTTCTCTCCCACACACCAGTGTGCTGAGATAGTGAAGGAATTGGCATGTTTCTGTTCACGTGCAACTCCTTACTGATTGGCCGTGTCAGGTTGTGGAGGGATAAACGACACTATTTTATAACTTTTTTGTGTGACCTGACCCAAAAATGAATTTCATTCATTCCTTCCTTGTTCGTTGAAGAAATATTTTTTTCTCTACTTACTTTATGTCCTATAATTTATTGCTACTATTTGACTTTCGGTTGAGCTATCCCAGTGGTATAAGATTAACACCTGCATAATCGCCAGATACGATAAAACCTGTTGTAATCTTATATATGTATACTGGCAAAAAGTACCTATAGCGTTTCCCAGTGGTGTTGTTTGGCGTACCGTTCTCTCCACAGCTCATATTTGTCAAAAAAACTCCAAATAAAACGTTTTTGTTACCGATTTTCCGTTTTTATGTCGTTGTTGTTGGCATACCGTTCTCTCCACATCTCTGTGCAGCGCTTTGTGACCCTCGGATGGAAAGCGCTCTAATATAATATAATACAAATATCATAATTTCATAAAATTTTTAGATCAATACATTTAAGTATTTAATAATAATTTAACAAAACTATTTCCAAGACCCCCATTAAATGACTTCTTTTCCACATTAAGAGGCAACATTAGCTATAGAGAGTAATGTTTGGCATATCGCCAATGGATTTTTTTCCAATGTATGCACAGTATCAGATTTAATACACATTTTAATTTGACTTCAACCAATGACAGTCGATGGTTTTATTGTACAGTATTTGTGACCGAGAGAGACCATAAACTCACTCAATTCAAAATTCAAGAATCAGGTATTATCACATGCAGTTTCAAACCCACGATCTCAGCCATGGCTGCTCAGAGCTCTGTTTACTAACATATCAAATGTACGAAACTTTCATTTGTTATTTCTAATATTTTGAGCTGAATGTGTTTTCCTCCTTTGATATTCAAGCAGTTGGGCATCACTTTTACCAACTCACCAAAACTGCAACGCCAGGTAGGTTTGATAGTATTATTTAATGCCTTCATCAGTACCAGGTCGTGGGTTCGGTGGAAGGTGGGTTGGAATGGGCCATGAGGCAGATCTCATCTCTCATCTCATTGTCTGAAACCGCTTAGTCCTATACAGGGTCACGGTGAGCCGGAGCCTATCCCGGCAGACACAGGGCGCAAGGCAGGGATACACCCACGATGGGACGCCAGTCCATCGCCGGGTACTGCGGGGCAATTTAGCCTGCGAGCCAATTAACCTATGCAACAGCATGCTTTTGGACTGTGGGAGGAAACCGGAGCGCCCGGCGAAAACCCACGCGGACACGGGGAGAGCATGCAAACTCCACACAGAAAGACACCCGAGCTGAGAGATTCGAACCCGGGACCTTCTTGCTGTGAGGCGACAGCGCTAACCAGTGGGCCACCGTGCCGCCCATGAGGCAGATGGTACAGAGGAATGAGGGTATGTCTGTAGCCAACGAGCGGTCGCTGCTCTGAAGCAGTGTCCTTCTGCTAAACACAATCGTCCCTCCTTATTGGTGCATGTCAGAGACCACTTGCTTCTCTCTGTACCTACTGGCTACATCTTGCCTGACCATGGACCGGTGTGCATTGATTGTGGATTACAACAGAACCACCACGATGTATTGTGATGTTCGTGAACTTTCAGCTAATATTGCGGAAATAAGAATAAGTGTTATCTTAGGGACAGCCGCGCCGATGGCTCTCTCTCCGCGGCTGTCCCGAGAGATCAGCTTTTCGAAGCAATCATCATGCATCGAGCCGTGAAAACCTACATCATTACAGTGTTTTCTTAATCCATCCATCCATATTCTAAACCGCTTGTCCTGGTGGTGGTCGCGCTGGCAGCAGTCCAAGGAGAGTTGGCCAGACATCCCCTTCAGCAACAGATTTCAGCTCTTCCTGGGGGATTCCAAGGCATTCCCAGGCCAACCGAAGGATGTAATCCCTTCAGCATGTCCTGGGTCGGCCTCGAGGTCTCTGCCCAGTGGGCCATGCCTGGTAGACATCCCGGGGAAGCCTTCCAGGGAGCATCCTTAACAGATGCCCGAACCACCTCAACTGGCTCCTCTCAATCCGGAGGAGCAGCGACTCTACTCTGAGGTTCCCCCGGATTTCTGTGCTCCTCACCTTGTCACAGAGAGTGAGCCCAGCAACCCTGCGGAGAAACCTCATTTCTGCCGCTTGTATCCGTGATTTCGTTTTTTTGGCCATTACCCAAGTTCATGACCATCGGTGAGAATAGGAACATAGATTGACCTGTAATACGAGAGCTTTGTCCTAGGACCAAGCTCCCGCTTCACTGCCGCAGACCAGTACAGTGCCCGCATCACTGCAGACGCTGCTGTAATCCGCTGGCCAACCTCACGTTCCCGCTTACCATCACCCGTGAACAAGCTATTTAAACTCCTCCACTAAGGACAGCTGCTCTCTCCTCACCTAAAGAGGGCAACCCACTCTTTTCCGTGACAGGACCGTGGCCACAGATTTGGAGGCTCTGACTCTCATCCCAGCCGCTTCACACTCAGCCGCAAAAA
Source organism: Mordacia mordax (assembly GCA_036362905.1). Taxonomy (NCBI): domain Eukaryota; kingdom Metazoa; phylum Chordata; class Hyperoartia; order Petromyzontiformes; family Petromyzontidae; genus Mordacia; species Mordacia mordax. The sequence goes on along the minus strand of JAZEWT010000002.1, from coordinate 17,988,237 downwards.
GCTCGAGTGCCCGTCGAAGGTCAAAATCCGATGAGGTGAGAAGAACAACGTCATCTGCAAAGAACAACAGTGATGCTACCTCCACGCCCCCTAAACTGGACACTCTCCAAACCTCGGCTGTGCCTTGAGATCCTGTCTATGAAAATCATGAAGAGGAGTGGAGACAAGACACACCCTTGGCGGAAACCAACGGCCACATTGAACGGATTCGACTTCACGCCAAGTATACGGACACAGCTCTCACTCTCAGTATAGAGAGACCAGATTGCTCTCAAAAAAGACACTGGCACCCCATACTCCCGCAGCACCTTCCACAGTAAATCTTGGGGCACACGGTCATAGGCTTTCTCCAGATCCACAAAACAAATGTGGACTGGATTATCAAACTCCCATGACCCCTCAATTATCTGTGAGAGGGCAAAAAGCTGTTCCATGGTTCCACGGCCAGGACGGAAACCGCATTGTTACTCCTGAACCTGTGATTTAACTAATCGTCGAAGTCTCCTCTCCAGAACCTTGGCATAAGCTTTACTTGGAATGCTAAGGAGTGTGATCCCTCTGTAGTTGGAGCACCCTCTTTGGTCCCATTTCTTAAAGATGGGGACCACCACCCCAGTTTGCCAATCCAGAGGTACGGAACCCACTTTCCAAGCAACATTGAAGAGGCGCACTAACCACGACACCCCAACACTGTCCAGTGCTTTCAACTTCTCGAGACGAATCACATCCACGTATGCAGCTTTAACATACCGGAGGTCATTGACCGCCATAGTGACTTCAGCCACAATAATGGACCCGACCCCATCGCAGGTTGCTAGCACTGCCTCCTGGAAGGAAGACATGTCCACCAGGTTAAGGAATTCTTCAAAGTGTTCCTTCCACCTTCCAATTCTCCTCAGTAGAGGTCAGTGTTTCCCCTCTCTTACTGAAAACAGCTTGGGCGACGCCCCATCGACCCCTCCTAAGGCGCTGGATGGTTTGCCAGAACATCTTTGAAGCCGCCCGAAAGTCGTTTTCCATGGCTTCTCTGAACTCCTCCCATGCCCGAGCTTTTGCCTCAGCAACCGCTTTAGCTGCTCCCCTCTTGGCCAGCCGATATCTCTCAGTTGAATCCGGAGAGCGATTCACAAGCATTGCTCGGAAGGCCTCCTTCTTCAACTTAACGAATTCCTTCACCGATGGTGTCCACAAATGGATTCTAGGGTTGCTGCCATGACAGGCACCAACTGCCTTTAGGCCGTAGCTTTTTGCAGCCGTCTCAGCAATTGAGGACTTGAACAAGAACCACTTGGACTCAATGTTGTTGACCTCTCCGGGGATGCAGGAGAAGTTCTTTTGGAGGTGCGAGTTGAAATCTTTCCACACCTGGCACTCTGCCAAACGTTCCCAGGCCACCCTCACTGCTCGCTTATGTCACCCAGGTCTATGAGGCAGGCGCCCTATGCGTCGGATCCAACTCACTACCAAGTATAAGACCGACCTTCACCAGGCAGTGGCTTTCTTTTGAGCCTATTTGCCGGTGTCAGCCGTTGCCAAAAGGCAGTCAGCTCCGGACAGTGCGGTATCAATGCTTTATAGCTTAGATGGAGCTGTTAACGCTATGGGTACTTTTTTGCCAGTAAACTTATATAAGATTACAACAGGTTTTACCGTATCTGGCGATTATGCAGGTGTT
>JAZEWT010000002.1:17958372-17981122 GCA_036362905.1 Mordacia mordax | reverse complement strand
GTCTGGGGTGAAGGAAGTCTGGGCATCGCTGCTTAGACTGCTGCCCCCGCGACCCGGCATCGGATAAAGCGGATGAAGATGGATGGATGGATGGATAGATGTGGTCATTCCCACTTACAAATGTGGTTGGCCTCAAAATTAGGTATGATGTTACCAGTGATCTTCGTGAATAATTTATATACATGTGATAAGAGGCTAACGGGCCCAGTAATTATTCAATTCAATTTTAGCTCCTTGTTGATGGAAATCAATAGAGCCATCATTACGTGGCGATTGAGGGCTTTTATTTATGTATGAACATTCATAAAATGCTTCAGCTAATTTTGATCCAATAGCTTTGATGATGTCCGAAAATATTTTAAATGGTCATGAAGATTCCATACATTTCGTCTATACTTTCATGATCTTCTGTCAAAGCATACTTTTAAGTAATATTACCATTTTAGTGGTTTAAGAGACTTCATGAAGCAATTTAGAACGCGAAAACGCGATATAAATCTAACGAAAACCAAATATATGACTACTCCATAATTACTATCAGCTTTCCATTTAAGATTTTAAAAATTGCTACTATTTTAAGATATCGAATTTATGTCCAAGCTTATTTTGATCAGTTATATCTGCAGTTTTACAAGGTTCCGTTTTGTTTGTGATGGTAACATTCAAGCAGTGCTCTGTTTGTACCTAGAGATGCCCAGTACCATTTAATCCTTAATCTAACCTGCCATTTCCATGGCTGATGGGATTTTGGGGCTATGGTTTAGCCTTCAGGTGCTGCTCATTGCATGTTAGTGAAGAGATACCTGCCTGACAAGGAAATGCACCGTGATCCCACAGGCAGTTTACCAATCGACGTTTACTATAGTAATAAGAAAGATGCTGCTGTGGTGGAATAGCACAACATTGAACTTGAAAAACAGATGTCGCCAGCTCCATTTGATTTCTTCACGCAGTATAAAGTACATGTGGTAGAGTGACGTCACTATACATGCACGGGTTACAGTGATGTCACTGTGCACACGTGGGGTGCAGTGACCTCACCGTACATGTGCAGTGTACAGTGAGCTCACTCTGCATGTACACAGTACAGTGACGTCGCTGTGTACGCGGGGATAAAAAAATGTGGCGTCGGGCACATCCCGAGCAGGTCTCCACACCACCACACCGCTCACTGTTGCACCCGTGGATCCCAGAACGAGCTGGCACGAGGACAGGAAACGACTGTCTCTCCACCCACTTTATTATCAACTCGCTCTCCACACGCCAACCAAACTCTCTCCAACCACGAAACATCAGTGCTGAGCCATGCACTCCCGTCCCGAACGGTCTGTTCTTCTTCTTCATCATCATCATCATCATCCGTAAGGTTGCGGAATTCCCATCACAATTCTCTTCACGTCTTCTCGACCGGCCATTTATCTACTTGACGCCGCCCGCACTCGATCAAGCGCTCTGTGGACCAACTCAAACCGATAGAAACCAGGCTGCCTCACGAGCTGTTTACACCCACGAGTTTACCGGCTTATTCCCTCTGACATCCCATGACCCCCCTCTGGTCGCTCGACCTCTCAGCATCAGCTCGGCAACTTTACTCTCCACCAGTCACTCATGACCCAGGCTCAGCCACTCACAACGCAGCCTTCTCCCTCCCTGCTCAAACCCTGGACATGTCAAGGTGCACCCAGCCTGGCACGCACGACACCCAACTCAGTCGTCCACAATGCCACAACTCGGCATGGCTCATCATGCATGACCCCACTCACCCCATGACATCGCCACCCCCCTCACGGCCCGATCGCTGGGTACAAGTATCTGGGTGCACCTAGCCTGGCATGGCATGGGCTTGGAACCACAGTTCTGGCGGCTAAGCCAGTTTCGGGCTACCTCTGCCACCACCGTGGCAAGCCCAACCACTGAGACCAGCCTCCAGAGACGCACCGGGGGCTGACAGAGCCTCGGAGGGCCACGTGTGTAGTGCCTGTTGCTCCTTTATATATGTGGGTACTATGTATGTGTCGAGTCATCTTTTGTTGTGTGGGGTCTACATCTGAATCACATTAACACTAATCTCCTTATCCTATTCACACCCCGGAACTGCGATAACCCCCTGCGCCTGAGGATGCATCTAACGTGTGAGGCGAAACGTCGCGAGGAGAGGAGAGGGAGCGATCGACGCGGCTGTCCCAACAGAGCAGCTTTTCGAAGCAATCATCATGCATCGAGCCGTGAAAACCTACATTATTACAATATGGCCAATTATCGAAAATAGAATTCAAGCAGCTGAAACGTGATTCTTTAGACGAATTTTGAAGGTATCTTGGACAAGTCACAACTGAAATGAAGACATTTTGTCACGAATGGAATGTAGAAAGGTGTTGATTGACATGTGGAGACAGTCGACGTTTCTCGGCATATTATGAGGAAAGAGCAAATTGAAAATCTGGTTATAACTGTTAAAATGGAAGGAAAGAGACTTAGATTCATACATCTGATTTTATTGCTCTTCCGAACAAGTTTTCTGAAAACAAAATATACCACAAATACAATATACAATATCATCTCATCTCTCATTGTCAGAAATCGCTTAGTCCTTCACAGAGTCGCGGTGACCATTTACACAACCCATGTCCCACATCCCTTTCAATACAATTTATAACGCGCACGCGTTCAATTTATAGATAATGTGAGAGAAAAATGGGGTCTGAGAGGGGTGGTAAGACCCACAGAAAAGAGTGCAAATTAAAGCGTGAAACAGAGGATCCCCTGAGTGTCTGTGCACAAAGCACTGCCCAAGCGCTCCAGGAAAGCGGCCACCTCCCAGGCACTTTTATAGAAGGTGTGCTCCATGCGGAGCCGGACCTTGATGAGGCCTTTGGTCATTGCTAATGCGGGGCTTTCACCCACATCACCCTGCAGCAGCTCCTTGCAGGTCTTGTAGATCACTAGCCTCACCTGAGCGTAGACAAAGTTAGCGATGCTGTTGCCGTCACTCCTGGCTCGGGATGCACAGCCGCGTATGATGCGCTACTGTGGAACGGCACACCCAGTTTTCTGAAGATGCCACGCAGGAACTGAAACAGCGGGCACAGTCGCTGGCATCCGAGGAACAGGTGAATGAGGTCCTCTCTCTCCAGTCGATACAGACATCTGATGTCCCGGGGTCGATTCGGTTGGCCCACATGGCCGAGGGCAGCGTGCAATGCACCAGCCTCCAACATAGGTCTCCACATCGTTTTGTGGCGAGCGGCCTGTACATCTGCTTCCATTGAGGGACAACCTCCACCAGCATGCAGACATGGACCCTCTATTTGAAGTCTGGGAGGCTTTCGAGGTCTCTGTGGTGCAGTGCTTTCACGCAGTACGTGTATAACACCCGCTTGCAGACATCTTATTGCACCACTCCTTTGCAGTGCTCTGCTTTAAGGAGCTTTCCAGCCTCCTTGTGCCTAGCAGCCTGCATGCAGGAGTATTGCAGGGGGGTGGCTACATACTTTTCAACAGCAGGTATCTGTTGGAGGCTCAACCCCAGCGCCTTTATGGCACTGAGCACCTCGCGCAACAGCCTCTCACCTGCGAGCATAGAGCGCAGGCCTACAACAGCAGACATTTTCGCCGCACTCCTCCATTTCGACTGACACGTATCCAGCAGATCCTTCACCACTGCTACCCTCACGGAGGTGAAGCACAACGCGTGAGTGCACTCCCGTTCCATGTGTAGCCAATGGCTACTCACATTTTGAGTTGTACATATGCATGGTCGCACATATATTAAAGCGCTGCCGTATCGACATGGACAGACCTCCATGTACAGAGAGCCGCGCCCATTCTTGCAGACATGCTTCAGTGAAGGTAAGAATCGGAGAGGGATGCGAAGGAGATTAATGTGGCTTTGTGTGTTGGTGCGTAGCTGTGGTTCGTGAAGTTTGTGAAGTTGGTGCAGGTGGTGGTCAAGCAAGTTAATAAAGTTGTTTATATAAAAGTATATGCATTTGCGTGGGTGGTGCAAGTCTGTGGAAGCAGAAGAGGTACATCGCAGCAGACCAGCCACACGTATGGAGCATAAGGAGGTTTTACCTCAAAAAATTACACAATGCAGAATCTTACCATCTGAATATCCTATTGTGCATTCACGCACGCGTGCATTGTTCAGCTGGTCACCTCCACTATTTTAGTTAACCGTCACGCCAGTCTGGTGTCTCTCAGACGATCACGTGGCTGAAAGTGAAAAGACAAGCGAGACGACATGACTGGCATCCGTTACATTGGTATCATGACTTGGATATAAGTAGAGCAGGTTACACTGCTGCTGTGACTCGTTCTTTTGTGTGCTGACCATTGCCAATTGGTCGCCGAGTGTTCTGTGCTATGTAGAGGGGGAGGTATTGTTCGTTTGTCTTTTGTGTCGGAGTAAACGCAAACGAACAGATGGCAATGCAAGGTGATGAGGTCGAGTTTAGTGGCGAGCAGGGTGGTACGGTGGTAAGCGTTGTGGCACGTGGGAGGTGAATATGTGAAGGTGAGTGTAGTTGTGAGTAAGAAGGGAGCGGTGGTGCAACGGTTAGCATGCTGTGAGTATAGTTGTGAGCAGGGTGATAAGGATGAGTGTAGCGGTAAGCAAAGTGATAAGTGTAGATAGTAATTCAGAGTATGGTGGTCAGTTCGGTGCAGAGGAAGATGATTTGATTACATTGTAGAGAGAAGATGTTACACGTGGACGCACGAGGTGCTCGACATTTTAGTGCGATGGGTATGGTTCAGTTGAGGACTACGAGGTTGTTTGTAATGGCTTCGGGGATGTTAGTGCCGGAGAATTGGAGATGTTACTGAGTTTGATTGTTTCGTATAGTTTTAGTTTTCCGGAATGTGTTGGTTGGTTCAGTCGGGGAGTTTGACGCAGAGTTTATTTAATTTTAAGGGATACGAGAAGGGGGAACTGTAGGTGATAAGGAAGTTCACACGGAAGTCCATACGAGACAGGGAATAAGGTTTGGTGGTGAGAGGAGCGGCGACTTAGGTGGTTGTTGGGTTGTGGTGGAAGGTTTGTCAGGAAATGGTTGGATTGCGAAGATGGAATGCAGGTTGATCTAAGAGTAAGGTGGAGTATTTAGTGCTGTGTTTTGATGTGCAGGTGAGAAGCTGGGATATGGGGAGATCTGAGATCAATATTGTGTACGCACCACAATTAAGTTGTAAGGATTTGAGACGATAGTTACATTTGACAAGGTCTGTCATTAGGAGTCTGGATCTTCATGGCATACTCGGGTCTTCCTATATTCAGGTTGGTCAAGAGGAGGCAGAAGGTACCTCTGCGATAAGGGACCTAAGTTGATGAGACGATGAGTGTCACCGTGGTATGGCAGTAAAGATTCGAGATGATAGTTACTTTTGACAGGGTCTGTCATTAGGAGTCTGGATCTTCGTGGTATACTTGGGTCTTGTTGTATCAGGGTCAATTCAGAGAGATAAGGGATTCTTGTAATGAAGGATCTGGGTTGGTGATAGTGTAGATCACCGTATTTGTGCGAGGGAGGGATAAGGGGAATCCTGTGATTAAGGATCCGGGTTGGTGATAGTGTATGTCACCGTGTTTGGTCGAGAGGGATAAAGGGAATCCTGTGATAAGGGATCCAGGTTGGTGAAGATGTGTGTTGTCGCATTTGGCTGAGAGGGATAAGGGACTCCTGTGATAAAGGGTCTAGGTTGGTGATGCGGGAAATCATCGTGGTTGGTTGGGAAGTATAAGGGACTTCTGTGTTAAGGGGGTTAGGTTGGTGGTACGGTGTGGATGGACCGTTCGGTTTCAGCGTGGACATGATAGTGCAACTCATGAGGCGTGAATGTAGCCGGTGGCTACAGAAGTGATGAGTTGCACATTTTCATGTTGTGGACGGATCGTTTGGTTGATGTGCAATCATGATAGTACAATTCAGGAGGGGTGAATGTGGCCAATGGCTACTGACATGTTGAGTTGTACATATGCATGGTCGCACATATATTAAAGTGCTGACGTATTGGCATGGACACACCTCCATGTACAGAGAGCCACTCCTGTCGTTGTGGACACGCTTCAGTGAAGGGGAGACTCGGAGAAGGGTGCGAAGAAGATTAATGTGGCTTTGTGGGTTGGTGCGTGGCTGTGATTCATGAATTTTGTGTAGTTGGTGCAGGTGGTGGTCGAGCAAGTTAATAAAGTTGTTTAAATCAAAGAAGATACGCGTTGGCGTGGGAAGTGCAAGTCTGTGGTGACAGAAGAGGCGCATCGCAGCATACCAGCGGTGCATGCGTAGCACAAGGAGGATTCACGTCAAAAAAGTAGACAACGCAGAATCTTACCATCTGAATATCCTCTCGTGCGTTTGTGCACACGCATTGTTTAAATTGTTATCTCCACTATTTTGGTTAACCGTCGCGCTGGCCTGGTGTCTCTCGTATGATCACGTGGCCGAAAGTGAAAAGAAAAGAGAGACGAGACGACTGGCATCAGTTACACATGCCCTTAAAGAGTTTGTTGCGAAACAGGGGTTCCTGTAGGAAGTGTGTGAGGTTATACGGCGCGCACGACCGTGTCCACTCAAAACCTTGCCACGCGTCAAACAGGCACAGATAATAGCTTGGCAGCATTGCGCAATCGACCAGCTCATGGTTTGTGAAGAAAAGCACACGGCCGTACCCCGCGTCGTGCATCAGGCTGAGGGCCAGGGCCTTCTAAAGCTGTTTTTCATCCTCGTGCAACAACCGCCTTGGATCGTGGGCAACAGTGATTGACTTGTGTATAAAGTCTACCAAGATGGATGAACATGTCAACAATGGACATTCTAAGAAGTTCAAAAAGCAGAGATTTGTGGAAAACCGTTGTCACCAAGGTCCTGTAGGATATGGTACCTAGAAGAAAAATGATATACATAAATGAGTGTGGGCGGCGCGGTGGCCCAGTGGTTAGCGCTGACGCCTCACAGCAAGAAGGTCCCGGGTTCGAATCTCTCGGCTCGGGTGCCTTTCTGTGTGGAGTTTGCATGCTCTCCCCGTGTCCGCGTGGGTTTTCGCCGGGCACTCCGGTTTCCTCCCACAGTCCAAAAGCATGCTGCTGCATAGGTTAATTGGCTCGCAGGCTAAATTGCCCCGCAGTGCCCGGCGATGGACTGGCGTCCCATCGTCGGTATATCCTTGCCTTGCGCCCTGTGTCTGCCGGGATAGGCTCCGGCTCACCGTGACCCTGTATAGGACTAAGCGGTTTCAGACAATGAGATGAGATGAGATAAATGAGTGTTCAATGCGTGTGTGTACAAGTCCCTTCGTGGTCTTGTCCCCCCACCACAGGTAAGTGACTGATTCCAAGCACACAAGCCAGCTCGCCCGCTGTACTTTGGCCGACCATGGCCCTCTTCCACACCCCACACTTGTTTCAGGTGACTATGCCATAGAACTCACACCCCACTCATCTTCAGCTCCCTATTCACTTCCCATATTCAATTCACTATTTAAAATCTACCGATTTGACCGTGCTTTATACACTATCATTAGTTGTACCTTTCTCCCTGCTCTGTGTCCAATTCGCACTCTTACCATTGTGCGGTGCTTAGACATAAGGCAAAGTGATTTAGTGCCGTGCACGTGTATATCATTGTTGGATTCAACTCTGTGTGTAACTATTCAGTCTATCTCGTTGAGTTTATTGGAATAACGTAAATGGTACAGCTTAGCTGATGAAACATGCATACAAAAATGCAGTACCACATAGCAATGTTTTCTAATATGACCAATTTAAAATTCAGCTTAATTAAATTACATTAGATTAATATTCACAACATTGCTATTAGTCTCCAGAGATTTTCTTTCAGAAAATAAAATATTAGTCAATGTTTTGTGTACGAATAAATTTGGATCCTCCTTCCATTGGTGACAGTGCCAGTGCAAGCATGTGCAAATCAATGTTTCTCATTTACAGTTGTGTAATACAGTATCGCTACGGCTGATATAATTCAAAACGTCATGCAGAGACATAATAAGGATTCCATACATGAAAGAGTAAAATTCTTATGTTATAGTCAATATTAGTCTCATCTCATCTCATTGTCAGAAACCGCTTCGTCCTGTACAGGGTCCGGTGAGCCGGAGCCTATCCCGGCAGACACAGGACGCAAGGTAGGGATATACCCACGATGGGACGCCAGTCCATCACCGAGCACTGCGGGCAATTTAGTCTGCAAGCCAATTAACCTATGCAGCAGCATGTTTTGTATGTAACACTATATATATGTATTTAAGTAGAATAAACAAAGTGTCTTTTTAAGTTTGTCAAAGAATGTACTGTGGAGTTATTTAGTAAGAGTAAAGGTGGGGGGTACATCACCCAGTGACCCCTCCGCTCAGTCACACGGTGTTCTGGAAAACAGCATCTCGTGCCGCGATTGTGCAGTGCACAAGATTGTCTCGGGTCAATAATTGACCATCGGAATCGTGACTCGGATCACGGGGTCCAGAGAGTAAAAAGGGTGGTACGGAATGGAGGGCTCGGGAGCCTCTCTGGTGCTGAACGGATAGCGCGTGGCGGATCTGGGCGCGCGGGTCTCGGCTTCAACCGTGTTGGTGCGCGACGGTCAATGAAGAGTTCTGCAGTGAAGACCCTCACCCAAGCCCTGCTATGAGCGAGTTGGAGAGTGAGGAGGTGGTGATCCAGCAAGGGGGGAGGCTGGCGGTGCGAGAGGAGAGGGAGTCGCAGGGTGACAGAGGACGAGAGGGTTAACACGGTGTCCACTAACACCCTGTTGACCACCCCGGCGGCGCCTCGCCCATTGCCTCTACCGGTGCCGTGACCGGTGCGCCACAGTACTACATTAGTGTCGCGATGCGTGAACTTCCCTGGCATGGGGGTCCTTCTTCTTGTTGACCTTCAACCGCCAGCGACGATCGTGCTTGCGTTGGCGACCGGGCTGCCGTGGGGTAATCTTCCCGCGTCACACAGACCGGCGGCCCAGGCCTCGACTCACGTTCCATTGTAACAAAAGGGCTTTATTGACCCGTGCTGAACTCGAAAGACGACCACGTAGTCAATCCATTAGCATTACTCATGGGCACACGAACGAATAATCGCCTTCAGCGCGACCCTCTTCCACGACATTTGACGACGATGCTTTAACGATCACACTCTACGACGATGCTCTCTCTCAATTATCACTCGACGACTCACTTATCTCTTAACTGAACTCCCCATACTTCGGCACATCCCCTTATATACTCTCAGAGTCCACTCCCAGTCCCATCTGACGTCGCCCAGTCACACGATATCACCCCACTCCACTAGCCAACCAGCAATTATCCACGGATGCTTACATACTGACCCGGAGTAACTTGACGAACGACTCGATACGACCCCAGTGTGAGCGTCAACATGTACTCAGCCGAACACATCGCGAAGCTTGGCTCCTCAGAAGCTTAGCAACGAAGTGTTGTGCCTCTTGTCTGAAATCCCGAGTTTAAGTCTGCCCCATACAGATAACAGCTGATTTCATGCTGGTGGCTGTTTGGTTCAATGTTGTCAGATTTTGATTATTTCGGAGCATTTGCCTTTGACGGACGTTGCTGTAAAGCAACAACTATAAGTTGCCTTCGACACGGTTGAGGCAGATTTTTCATCAGCAGGGATGGAGCGGCGCATCGTGTGTTGATGCCTGTTTTGTATTTGTGGATCGAGCATTGAGTCAATATCTTGCATCATCTGTTCTAGGCGATTCCAGTCACACGTCGAAGAGTTTGTACATTTCCTTTTGTGCTTCGAGTATCCACATCTGCCCTGGTTTGAAGAAATATCTCAAGGACAAGGGGCTCACTGAGGGATATAAACAAAGCATAAATACCGTGAGCCTCTCCAGATTAGCGGCCTCCTAGCGAAACATCGTTGAGGTGTTGATGAACAAGAAGAAATATATTCTGCAGTGGAACTTTCTGGCAGGGAAGGGAATATTTTATATTAATTTATATCACGCATTCAGAATTGGGAAGCATTGTTCTGACAAGAGTAAATGGTTGTGTCTGCACTGATTAGGATGTTAAAACGCAACTTGTTTCAAACAGCTTGAAATTTGTATGCAGATTTGTAGTGTTTATATTTATTTTAGTTTTTATTGAGCACATTTTAAATAATTGGGCATTTTTGACCAAATACTTTCGGTTTGTTAACGGTGTTTTTATAATTTTCTGGATGTCTTGCAAAGTGTAGGTTAAGAGTAAAGCACACATTACATTATATGTACCTTACTCTGTTCAATGCAAATGTTCACCATCTGAATAATTTGTTCTATTAGTATTTATAATTCTATTCAAAGAAAATTGTGATGTGATCCCGTTCACCAAAAATGCAATATTAGCATTTTTATATCTGACAAATCTTATTTGCCAAGACATTTTATTTTCTTCAGGCGTGTAATGCCCTTTTCAATTACACTCACCATGCCCAGCAATAATAATACCTCTTAAAGCCTACTTTAAACAAACATTATCTCACAGTTCATAATAGAAAGTAGATCTTTTGTTTATCTTAATAAATTCTGTGTGTAGACTTAATTTTCATCAAACAAGTTTAATATCTAGCAGTGTCAAATCAACGATAATGATTCCTATTGTTTTACATTATAGCCATATCTCGACTTCATTTGACTGGCAAATTTGACTAGATTTCTAAAATAACTTGTCATTGCAGAGGTCACGTTTGTTTAATCACATCCTCCTCCACTTGTAGAAGTAACCAATACCCTTAGCAGTCCGATAAAATGAAACGCTTTCAGATCACGTGAAACAACTGTGGTCACCATGATATAAACAGGACCAGCTCCTTTATCAACATTAGTGGTGCTACTTATTAAACATTTACACAAAATGAAATCCCTCAATCGTAAAATGTCGCTGGGGAGCCAAAAATGATTTGAATTACAAACCCATTAGCTTCTTATCACACGAATATAAATTGCTCATGAAGCTCATAGATAATGGCATGATGGACAATTTAGAGATCAACCAACCACATGAGCAACCTGCATTGACTTGCAATCAATCAGATTCTATAAGAGATAAATAAATGTAAAATACCATTACGTCTGGCTTATGCAGACCATAAAAAGTCAATTGATTCAGTGTAAACAGATCAGTAGTTATCCAGGCTAACACAAAGCAAGGCCTTAACAAAGAAGTCGCGACATATCATTTATATGCATGTATAATGTAACACTACCCAACATGTTTGAATTTGGAAGGATTAAATTCACAAAAAGTAATTTTATGCGTATCCATCAGGGAAAATTTAATCGGTATATATGGTGTCCATCCGTTAATCAATTGGGCTACTTTTAAATGGATTAAGTCCTTAATATTAACATACAATTTTGCATTAGGATTTGATTCATTTTGGATCATTTATAGTAACCCCAAACAGATGGAAACAGGAACAGAGCATAATACATGAGGCATTTTTGTAAGAATGTTTTCTCAATTACCCAAAACTGATGATGAATGTCTATTACAGATTTCCTCCGTTTTCTCTGAAGCATGGGGAAGGAGTTGTTTTGTTTATTGTGACATGAGCCAAAGCTCAGCCGCAGGGTGAATGTAGAAGGGCCAGAAAGCAGGCCTTGATTTTGAAAGGAGCAAGGTCATTTAGGTCTCGTGAAAAAAGCAGAAATTGAATGGGGAGTGAAGTTGCTTGAAGCACAAGAGTTGACAAAATAAATATTGCCGAAATGCTTTCGTGAGATGCAAGAAAGGTCGATGATATTTCAAGGATGTTAGAAATAAATTTAATCTGTGGTGTGAGCAGGCTTGAAGCACATGTGATTGAATCTAATTTACTAGAAATCACTGAATGGGGGAATTGGAGACTGGAGGGGAGAGTGATGTGACCAGGAGCATTAGAGAAGATGAGGTCAAAATGTAGGCTTAGCAGTTAATCATTTCATCATTAAGGTTCGCGATGGAAGCAGGGTACTGTACATCATTAGTATTATTATTTCAATATGCGATCCTGTACTGGAGTAATGCTCATGTTTAAATATCTGTGTTGAGCTGATATGTGCATAGGCACGGCCTGGTACAGGCGCTGTGGTGATGTCACAGCCAATGGTGGTTGTTGATGTGCATAGGCATTACTTTGCATGTTCATGCAGGTCAGCAGTTGCTCCCACAGATCTCAAGATTCAAATCAGTTTAAATCAATGCACATACGATTGTGTGATATGGGTTGTAACCAGCATTGTTTACTGAAAAAAATCACTCTCGATTACATTTAAATGAGCACTTAATTTTGCTTGTAGATCGGTTCGTATGTATAAACTAAGGCATCTCGAGTAAAATTAATATATTTGAATTCCTAACCAGCAGAATGATCGCCACAAGAAATTCAAAAAGGAGGCTGCATTGCGTCTGCTGCATATGGAGAAATCAGCAGTGGCAGCCTACACTGCTGACAGACAGCCCAAAATCGATTTTAAAAAGAAATGTGTTCTGGCTGCAATCCACCGTAAAAGTCCAAGATCAATCCATAAAGCAAAATAGATTCACAAGACACTAAAAAGCATAAAGTACAAAAAAACAGGATAAAACTCATTCAAACGTGGAAGCCAGCTTTAAAGTCAAGAGTAACCAGCTCCAAAGAATAACTATAAGGTAATAGTGGCAATGGGACTTTTAATAAAACTTCTACCAACCTCTAAACATGACCAAAATATCAGTCTTGTTAACAGCTTGGGAAAAATGTCAGATATCACAGGACAGTGACTTTCCTCAAAAGAAAACAGACAACCCTGACATCAAAGAAGGAGGGAAAAACTTTGAACCTTAAGTATCATCAGGGGTGGAGAAGACAATGGACCCGAGGTGACACTGTAATGATGTAGGTTTTCACGGCTCGATGCATGATAAATGCTTTGAAAAGCTTCCCTCTCGGGACAGCCACGTCGATCGCTCCCTCTCACTCCATCGCTGTTGATTGCTTTTCAAAGAGCACCTAGGCGACACTGGCAAAGGAGAGGAAATATGTGGAAAGAGAGGAGGCATGACAAAGGACCAATGAAATGCGGAGAAGGCAGTGAACTGTCTTTGCATCAGAGAACATATATATAGGACACCACACTCCTATTTCACTCAGTCTCAGGACACATGAGAATGCCTCCAACGTTGAAGTGAAACGTGGAGAAGGAGAGGGGGAGTCCTTGATACGCCTATCCCGAAAAAACAGCTTTGGAAAGCAATCAATATGCATCGAGCCGTGAAAACCTACAAGAGAACATTAACAGTATTTCTTACATCTTTTCATGATGGTTATGAAAATGATCTTAGCATTTAATGCAATACCAAAATGCTAATTTACTTTTATTCTAACAGATCCACTGTATGTTTAGATATTTGCATGTAATTTAGTTAACGTAGCGATAATAATTTAGACTTTCAAGTTGTATATTTTATTTTCGTGTATTGATGCTTCTTTTACACGTACCTCTTCTTGAACATCTTAAGCCTGCTTTAGAAGGGCTTTTGGTGTCTGGCAGCAGACTGCTTTGTTTGGCATTGATAAATATCTTCTGCATGCTTAAGCAAAGGGCCTATAAACTTTTTGCTTTTCCATATTGACAGAACAATCAGTCTCACTCTGCCCCTGAGTTAATTCTTCAGCTGCTGCTGCCCAGCTGCCCGTCACAGACGTGTAGACACGCTTTACAATACCTCAACCCCACGCTGAATGCAATTACGGAGATTTTGTTGACGATTTACACAAGTGTGTGCAACTTTGAAGTCTCTGGGTTAATATGATTAACCAAGTGAGAATTTAAGAGAACAGGCTAGTGTCATTTGCATTAGTGATGTGGCGCATTAGTCTTGTAATATGGGGTTGATGATCACTGCTGAATCTCAAATTTGGACCCTGGTACCACCACATAATGGCCTACTGTTTACCATCCACTGTGAAGCAGACAATACGTAATAATAATAATAATTACATTTATAGAGCGCTTTTCACCCGAGAGTCACAAAGCGCTGCACAGAGCTACAGAGAGAATGGCACGTCAACAACAATGACAGAGAATAGAAAATCAGCAACAATAACATTTTTTGTGGATTTTTTTAACATATATGCACGTCGTCGCAGAACAACGTTTATAATATGATCTGACTTTCAACTAAAATTTTAAATGCTAAATTATCAGTATTTATAATACATATATTGGGAAATGGTTAATGTAACATTTATCGTATAATAATAATAATTGCACTTCTCGAGCGCTCATCACCCGAGGGTCACGAAGCGCCGCACAGAACTGCGGAGAGAACGACACATCAACAACGAGATAAGAACGGCAAATCAGCAATAGAGTTTTTTTTTTACAAATCCGAGCTGTGGAGAGAACGGCACGTAGGGTCATAATGTTATGCCACCTACAGTAATGATCAGGACCGGCTGCTCGATTTCAACCATGAACCTCAGCATCAAGGGGCAAATGCTCTTCGGCTTGGCAACCTCATTGCCCAAGTTGTGCCCTTATTAGTGTGAAATGAATATTCCAGTTAGAACTCGCATACCCTGTTAGGATACAGTCCATGGAAATGAGATTGCACGAAACTTACTTTGACATCTCCAGTGACCTCTTTACCACACAAGAGAGCAGAATAGTTGTCCCACTAAAGAGAGAAATACTTATTGCATTAATCAGACAAATATTTGTTATTCTCAGAGCTATTATTCAGTTTAATTCAGTGCAGCCATTGGTGACTGGGCAAGATTTCAGTGGGGCCAGCCCATCCACATCTCACATTGAATGTTTTCTTAAATGTTCACTAACGGCTACAACACAGTGTTATTAGAGCATCTAGCATTCATACAAGTGTATTTCTATCTGTGTCTTGAAGGTATACTCTTGCTTACTCATAATGAAAATGCTTGTAATTCTCAAACTACAAGGCTAGCGTGTTGTAATATAAAAAAACGTGTCGTGAAAAATACTGCAAAGTCATTCTTTATGTGGATATTGATTTAGTATCAATTTTAAATCTATGTATAGGTAGTAAATACCACTGCTGGCATACACACATGTTTAAAGCCAGTTAAACAACTAAGAAAATGACTCAAATATTTAATTTGCTCCAGTGCAGTTATAAAGCCTTATACTGTAAAAAAATATATTAACGCAGTTAAATAAAAGTCACTGTTTGATTCAGTCTGTTTAACGAGAGCTGACATTGTGCAGTCAAATCCACAAAGGATAGGTCAACAGCCAAGCTAAATGTTACACTTGGAGCACAGATGCAGGAAACATGGTTCTCCCATATTTGTGTTTGTACTTACTATGAGCAGGGTTATATTGTGCCTCATGGGAGACACAAATGTATTGAGGGAAAATCAAATTTCAAGTTCCAACTGCTGCTCATTCACTCTCTATATCTGCACTTAAGCAATGAAGAGGCAAATAATGCCTAAAACGTGGTTCATGATGCACTCAAACCCTTTACAATAGAATATACACTTTAATGTTTCCACTTTCAATCGACCCATTGTAGGGCTTTCAAATATATAAATGTTCATCCGCTAGTGCCAGACATAGTTTGTGCGGCTTACTCTAGTACTGCCCACTGGTGTGTGTCAAATGACATGTACCTTTACAAGTCACAAAGGGATGCATTGATCAAGCCATACGTTGGCACTGGAAATCTCCATTTTATATACCTTTAACATCAATCTCATCTCATCGTCAGAAACCGCTTAGTCCTGTAGAGGGTCGCGGTTTGCCGGAGCCTATCCCGGCAGACATAGGGTGCAAGACAGGGATATACCAACGATGGGGCGCCAGTCCATCACCTGGCACTGAGAGCAACTTAATCTGCAAGCCAATTAACCTATACAGCAGCATGTTTTTTGGACTGTGGGAGGAAACCGGAGTGCCCGGCAAAAACCCACGCGGAGACGGGGAGAGAACATGCAAACTCCACATAGAAAGGCACCCGAGCCGAGATTCGAACCTGGGACCTTCTTGCTGTGAGACGACAGCGCTACCCACTGGGCCACCGTGCCGCCCCTTAATAATTATATAAATATATTTCTCTTTCCACAGATAGCTCAGTTTAAGGTTGATGTAAGATACTACTAATTCATGTTTTTGTGAATTGCACTGTGATGCAAAAGACACATTTATGCTTTGAGGTCACGAATCTATGCAAGAATCAATTTTCGTGATGTTACCATCCGTTAATATTCATATATTTTTCTCTCTCAATTGTACACTTTTTGCTTGCCCAATTAGCCTACGTGTAACATTAGCATATAAATTGTATTCATCACATGTAATCAATTTCCACTCAAATATTGATGCATGTATCATGAGCATAAGAATATATGTCAATCGAATAATCACTGTATGGTTACATGCTTAATTAATTCATGTTAAGTGGTTTTGTTTGAGATTAAATGGTTTTGGTATCCACCACTTCATATCATCACTGTTGAGGTAATGTAATTAAAACGCATTTTTGTAACTGTATTACCACATTTTGCTGCCTCTCTCAATATCCTACCTGCCCATTCCATGTGTGCAATTCAAGAAAGGTTCCGTACAGTTTTTTCTGCCGTTGTTTGGAGAGTGATGACCATTTTAGCTGCACCTTAGGTTGGTTCCATGATTTGCAATTCATGCGGGAGCCTTTCATTTCTAAGAGAAGAGCACAATTCCTCTGCTCCATCCATTTTAAGGGAAAGAAAGTGAAAAATGGGTCTTGAATATCATCATGAGTTGCATCCCATACCCTGTATTACATCTGACTGCAGCACATGCTTGTGCATTTTGTAGATATACTTTTCCAATAACATTTTAAGTGAATGGTCTGAGGTAACGCAGGCACATCTGCACACAAGGAGTGTGGGTGAATAGCACTCACAATCACACGCATACAGAAATAAGAGCTGCAATTCGCAATTAATACATCAGTGGAAAAAAATAATTAGTCGAGAATTTAATCTAATGCATGACCTTATTCAAAGATGATGTCTCATCTGATCTCATTATCTGAAACCGCTTAATCCTATATAGGGTCACGGTGAGCCAGAGCCTATCCCGGAAACACAGGGCGTAAGGCAGGAATACACCCGACGACGGGACGCCAGTCCATCGCCGGGCATTGCGGGACAATTTTAGTCTGCGAGCCAATCAACCTATCCAGGAGCATGCTTTTGGACTGTGGGAGGAAACCGGAGTACTCGGCGAAAACCCACGCGGACACGGGAAGAGCATGCAAACTCCACACAGAAAGGCACCCGAGCCGAGAGATTCGAACCCGGGACCTTCTTGCTGTGAGGCGTCAGCGCTAACCACTGGGTCACCGCGCCGCCCATCAAAGATGATGTGGCAGATACAATGAAGGGAAGACACAATGTAAAACGTTAAGCACATTTTTTTACGCAAACAGGATCAATAATAGAAATGGCTGCGATGCCCATAACTTAACTATAGTCATATGTTCTATCACAGGAATCCACATCCAGAGCTCACAAGCTCACTGGATATTTTCTGCGGTAATAACAAACCTCTATCGAGTAATGTCTTCATTTTTGTCCATCCCCGTTCAACTATTGGGTGTAGAGAGTAGGGTGAGACTACAGCATATTCAAGAGTGTAAGACAGAGATACCATTCCCATGCAAAATCACGGCATTCTACACCTTGGAGCTTGGATAAAGTGTGGTATAGGTATGGTGACCCATTTCAACTAATCTTCTGGCATTTTCAAAAGTGCACTCACAACACAAAAAAGTGCCAGAAATGCTGCCACATAACGTCTTCTGCTTTGACCTCTACTTTGACAATTCTGGAATCATTCAACCCTCAAATCTAGGGAGTTGCAAGTGCAGATTCCAAGCTGTCAGCATAGCCCATCATCATCATCATTCCTCCACAGCAGATACAATGAGTAGCTTCACTCAGTGATGAGGCCACGGTGGTTTTGTCCTATTTGTGATATTTGGATCGTTTTCTCGGGAAGAAGGCACGAAGTGGCGGAACTCCAGAGTTGGGACTGAAGTACAGATTACGGGCAGAGTCACGGTGCTATGCCACCACACAAATAATCGGGCCGAGTGGTAGTTCACAAGTGAACAGTAAGTATCAATTTTAGTTCTCTGGCTGGGACTGTTAATGATGGCTCGCTGTCGACCTGCGCCTGGCTCAGGAAACATGTATTCCTTTTTTGTCGCTTATTTTTTGTGTCCTCGATATTATAGCGATTATTTGACTGTCAATTTAACTGTTCTGATGTTGTTGTTGTTGACATGCCGTCCTCTCTCACCATTTCCTTGCAAAACCATCCATCAATTCCTCTGATCTTTGCATGTCTGCCTCACTGTCAACTGTGAAGGTCTGGCTCGATTCAAGTTTCCTGGAACCAGGTGGCGACAAAACAGAAGATTTGCTTGTGTGGAACCCCCCACTAGTTATCCAGAGCTGAACATATCCGGTTGATACTGGACGACTGGACCATTGGGGTTGCTGGGGTGGTTTGGAGTCTGGCTGTGGCTCTTGATTCCTTGCTCAACTTCGAGACACATCAGCAATGTGGCCTATTTCCATCTCAGAAATGTGGCCAGACTGCACAATATCCTGTCACCCTCTGATGCTGAGGTGCTGATGCACATCTTCATCTCCTCGCGAATCGAGTGTTATGGTGCGCTACTCCCTGGCACCCCTGCCTACCTGATCAGTCGTCTCCAGCGTGTGCAGGATGCGGCTGCTGGAATCCTCACCCGTGCACCCATCCGCGATCACTTATCCCTAGTGCTGATGTCTCTCCACTGTGTACCGGTTAGGTGTTGGATCGAATTTGGGATCCTCCTCATTACCTATGGGGCTCTCGCTGGCAGTGCTCCGACATCCATCCGTGACCTACTTCAGGTGTCCTTCGCAGCCCGATCACTCCGATCCTCCAATGCAGGCTTGCTGCATGTGCCCAGATCACACGTCCCTTTAATGGCTCACAGAGCCTTCTCGCGCGCTGCTCCCGGAGCGCAGCTCCATTGGAAATTCAGTCAGCTGAGTCCCTGGGCATCTTCGGATCTCGTCTCAGGACTCACTTGTTCCGTAGGGCTTTCAGGCCCTCTAGCTGAGACTGCTGGTGCAGCTCAATGTTGTAGTGCCAATCTGATAGCTCTCCTACTGGCCTGCACCGACTCAGGAACATTTCTTCCTTCCTTTTAGAAGATTTTTTTCTTTTTTTTATTGTTGCTTATTTTACGTCTGATAATTTATTGCTACTATTAGACTTTCGGTTGAGCTGTCCTGGTGGTGCTATTTGGCGTGTCGTTCTCTCCACAGCTGGAATATGTAAAAAAAAACGCAAAAAAGAGTTATTGTTTCTATTTGCCGCTCTGATGTCGTCATTGTTGTTGATGTGCCGTTCTCTCTGCAGCTCTGTACTCGGGTGAAAAGCGCTCTATAAATACAATTATTATTATTAATTTAATAACCCCAATTTATACAGTAACACAGCATGCAACCGTCACTTGTCTAGTCTGCGTGATACAACATGCATCATCCTATCTGTATTGCGTTATTTTACATTATGTGAGATGGGATAAGCCCAATATTATTGCAAAACCCTTACGCTACTGTATTTACAGAACGAGTGCATGGGTGCTTGACTTAGCGAGGGTATCATTTCTGCAATTTGGGTTTGTTGATGACAGTCTCCACATCCTCGGACGATGCATATGCCTTGACACACACCAGCGATCGAGCCGCTACTATTAATGTGCCCCACACACGGAAGGCATCGATGAGCTTACTGGTGCCCTTTGTCTGGATGCCTGGCTATCACGGAGTTGCTTGCTCGCCATTGTCTCAGCATGTTGTTGTGGCTGAGTCGCTTACGCTGTTTCAATCCTCATGCGTTGTTGTCACTGACTCGCCTGCATTGTGTCGTCTGCATGTGTTAATGTCTCAGTCACTGAGTTGAGCTGTCTGCACCACGTGACCGTCACTCAGCTGCCTGAGTTGCACTGCCTCCGCAGTGAAGATCTCGAGCAGTAATTTGAATTCAGCAGCGAATTTCACATGTGCCGTGTCTGTGTCGCTATTCGGAAGTTTCTCCCTCCATCTCAGTCTGTCTCTCTCTCACTCGAGTCGATGTCTGTCTCTAGCACTTCCCACACCGTCTCTTAACTGACTCTCAACACTAGTGCACCCGTGCTCACTCGACCAATCTGACGTCGCACCGTCGCGATCCAGTCTACCTTCTGCTAATGCCTTCCAACCCACACAAGTGTTCTGGAAGTACGCAGGATGTCATTAGGATTTGACCCCTCAATGGTTCTATCTCCGCCGAGAAATGAAGTTGTGTCTGGGCTACGTTGATTTGTCTGAGTTCTGTATGCAGTATGCGTGTACTGTACGTGAGCATGCGTGCCACATCTGCAACACTTGCAGATGGTGGAGGATAACTGCTTGTCAAAATAGACATGGTCTTGGATAGCCAGAGGATGCGGACCCGAATGAATAACTGTAGGTAATTGCAAAATAAAGGTGCAGCCCCTTAATGCCCTGGTCATATCACTACCAGTGTAAGGGCACCCACCAAAGAGAACACACTTCGAAAAGGTACTTTGGCCTACTCTTCCAAATTAGCCAGGCACCTCAGAAGAGGTAGCACTGCTTTGTAACCCTCTGGTGAAAGGTGCTTTAGAAGTGCAATTATTATTATGACTTATATACTACCCACCACATGTGACCTACCGATTTCTTAATTGTGGTAATTCCATGTATATTGTAGGTGGACATATATAGGGATGGGAGTGGTTAAGAAACTGGTCAATTGTTTGAATTGCAGCTCTAGGGAGATTGATCCTAGAATCTTTTCATTGCAAGATAAGTATTGTAACCATCACACCAAATAAGAATCTCCTTGTAGCTACTGTACACAGTGGAAAATATAGCTTGCTTTGATGACGCCTGGGAGCTATAGTCTGCTGGCGGTGCTGGAATGGCACCCATCACCCCCCCTTACTACTTGGTAATTTTTATTCACCATCCCTCCACTTCCCTCTCTCCTCTTGGCACACATTCAATTTACAGATAGTGTGAGAGAATGATCGGGTCTTGGAGAGGGGTGGTAAGACCCGCAGAAAAGAAGACAAATTAAAGTGTAAAATGAAGGATCCCCTGAGTGTGCATAGAGCACTACCCCTGCGCTGCAGGAAAGTGGCCGCCTCCCCGGCATTTTAAATAGAAGGGTGCTTCCATGCGGAGCCGCACCTTGATGAGGCCTCTGGTCACTGCTAACGCAGAGCTGTCACCCGCATCACCCTGCAGCAGCTCCTTGTGGGTCTTGCAGACCGCAATCATCTCCTGAGCGAGGACAAAGTTCGCGATGCTGTTGCTGTCACCCATGGCTGAGGATGCACAGCCGATATAGCGGGTACAGCCGCTGGCATCTGAGAAACCAGTGAGCAAGATCCTCGCTCTCTCTGCAGTCGACACAGGTATCTGATGTCTAGGGGACGATTCGGTTGGTCCACAAGGCCGAGGGCAGCGTGCAATGCGCTAGCCTCCACCACTGGCCTCCGCATCGTTTTGTGGCAGGTGGCCTGTACATCTGCTTCCATTGAGGGACAACCTCCACCAGTGTGTAGTAGTGGCCCCTCCATTTGGAATCCGGCAGGCTTTCGAGGTCTCTCTGGTGCAGTGCTTTCATGCAGTACGTGTATAACACCCGCTTGCAGACATCCCGTAGCGCCATCCCTTTGCAGTGCTCTGCTTTAAGGAGCTTTCCCGCGTCCTTGCACCAGGTGGCCCGGCTGCAGTATAGCAGGGGGGTGGCCACGTACTTTTCTCTGGCAGGTATCAGTTGGAGGCTCAAACCCAGCGCCTTCATGGCACTGAGCACCTCGCACAACAGTCTCTCACCGGCGAGCATAAAGCGCAGGCCTGCGGCGGCAGAAATATGTGCCACACTCGTCCATTTCCACCGGTACATGTCCACCAGGTCTTCCACCACTGCTACCCCCACGGAGGTGAAGTGCAGGGCGAGAGTGTGCTCCCGTTCCATGCCCTGAAAGAGTGTGTTGTGAAACAGGAGTTCCTGTAGGAAGTGTGTGAGGTTATACTGCGCGCACGACCGTGTCCACTCGAAACTGCACTATGTGTCACAAACAGGCTCTGATAATAGCATGGCAGCATTGTGAAATTGACCGGATTGTGGTTTGTCAGGAAAGCTCACGGCCGTACCCCAACTTGCTACCCGCGTCGTGCATCATGTTAAGGGCCAGGGCCTTCAAAGGCAGTTCTTCTTCCTCATACAGCAGCCGCCTGGCAGCCAGGAGCCTGAAGGACATCATCCTCCCTTTGACGTCCACCAGGACCTTGCTGCCCTCGGCCCCCGGCAGACACAGGACCCCCGATTGTTGCTAGTGCTTCCCGCATCAGATGAAATGTGCGAACATGCTATTAAGCTTTATTAGCAGCCAGACAGGGGGCTGAAGGACCTTTGCCTTGTGTCATGACATTAATGCTGCCAAGATATTGACCACAAGTTCTCGTCCCCTGAAGGACATCCGTGCTGCAGAGCGTACCCATGGCCTCAATTTGTCCAATCAGTTCACTCCAACAACATCGTCCCAAGATTTTAGAAACTACAACACACACTGCAGCTGAGGAGGACTGAACGCATTCTACATCGTGAATGTGATTCAGATGCAGACTTACACAACAAAAGATGACTCGACACATGCATAGTAC
>JAZEWT010000002.1:17947422-17958135 GCA_036362905.1 Mordacia mordax | reverse complement strand
GCGGCTGTCCCGAGAGAGCAGCTTTTCGAAGCAATCATCCTCAGTTCACTCCAGTTATATTCCACGTAGTGCGGTTTCCACGCAGTGCGGTTTCCACAAGTGTACTCCCAGGTACTTTATTCTGTTGGTCTCCCAGTTGATTCCGTCGGACAGGGCCAGGGAACGCACCGCACACTGTGGCCCTATAAAGAGTGCTCAACTATTTGGCCAGTTGACCTGTGTCGATGAGGCCCTCCCATACAGGTCAACTGCCCTGTGGAGAGCGGACACGTCCCGTGCATCGTTGACCACTGCACAGACATCGTCTGCATAGGCGGAGACTTTAATAACTACATTCTGACAGCCAGGGATTGCGAGGTCAGACAATGTCTGCCATAGTTTACACAGCAGAGGCTCAACAGACAGTTAATGAAGCAGAGGCATAGGTCTTGTTAATATCTACCTGTGAATGTGAAATCTAAGCAAAACTGCCCCTATCTGAACCCGTATTGCTGTTTCAAAGGCTTCTTGTGGTACCTGATTTTCTGGTCTTATGTCGTTGTTGTTACTGGCATGCCATTCTCTCTGCAGCTTTGTGCAGCGCTTCGTGACTTTCACCTGAAAAGTGCTCTAGACGTGCAGTTATTCTTATTCTGCTTCACTCACAATACTTGGAGAGATAACATTGAATAATCCTCGCTAAGACCTTTGCTGGCATACTGGAGGTTAATGCGCCAGGAGATTTTGTAAAGCTCACCGTATTTTCGGCCAAAATCTTGTCCATTATTTTTATTTTATGAAGTAATGCCACTAGGGAATTCTCCCAATCCTGCTTGCATCCAAACAGCGTTTGTCATGCAAGGCAGCCATCACCATGTCTTCTTAGCAGTTCAATGGCTAAGTCATCCTGTTGAACACTTTATCTTGTTTTAAACTAAATAGCCATGTTGTACACGTACCTCCTTGACAGAGGGCAAACAAACCGGGCCCTCTGAGTATGGCTACTCAATCCCTGAGGCTCTACAACCCCCACAGGCGCAGCTCCTCTTTGGCTCAGGATGATATTTGGGCTGAGGGAGCTCCGTTGTCCTCAAAATATATCTCATCTCATTATCTGAAACCGCTTAATCCTATATAGGGTCACGGTGAGCCGGAGCCTATCCAGGAAACACAGGGCGTAAGGCAGGTATACACCCGACGACGGGACGCCAGTCCATCGCCGGGCATTGCGGGACAATTTTAGTCTGCGAGCCAATCAACCTATCCAGGAGCATGATTTTGGACTGTGGGAGGAAACTGGAGTACCCGGCGAAAACCCACGCGGACACGGGGAGAGCATGCAAACTCCACACAGAAAAGCACCCGAGCCGAGAGATTCGAACCCGGGACCTTCTTGCTATGAGGCGTCAGCGCTAACCACTGGGCCACCACACCGCCCTCAAAATATATATATATATTAAATTCATGGTTTCTGATCAGGACAGGCTAAAAGGACTAACAATGCAAATGGCCAGAAAATAAATAGCACTATTGGAGGTGTTAAATGGATAAAGGTTGATATGTTTATTTGAATTAAGCAAGGTTATTAGAAAGCGGGAGATTAAAAAATTGGAATAGAATTTCAAAATAGAGTAACGTGAGGAAAAGAGACAGAGAGAGTAGTGCAAGTTATGTTGGTTGAAGATAATATAGATGAGATTAACAAAAATCGGATGACCATTGAGTATTTCACGTGATTTTTTTCAACCTTTTACTTATGTTTCTGGCTGGTCGACACAAGATGACCACTGTTGTCACAGATTCGGGCGAATTTTTAAACGTGTACACTTTTACATACATCAGCACATATGCACCCCTGAGGTGGACTGGGCATATATACACACATACGCTGCTTATGTATTCTAGACAAAGGACTGAACAAATGCATATATGGAATGAGGTAATGCACGTATGCCACACACAAAAACATAGAATTGTGGGTAAAGAAAAAAACAGTGGTGAGCCCCCAGATGGGGTGCCGCTCGATAAATAAAATTCAAGTTGCTGAAGAGCAAAGTGCGCACGTGGCTGCAAGATGAAAACCAATTTTTAATGTTCACATGGTTGTTGCAAAATGACATTTACATACAGAGCTTGGACAATAACTAAATACCTACTCAAGTGGGATGAGATAATCAAGGCTGTTTCTGGGGGAGCTGAGAATAGCTGGATGATACCGGTGGAGACATATGAGATGATTAAACTGGCCTAAACTGGAATAGTGGGCCAGATTGAATATAATATTAAGAATAATTGCACTTCTTTAATAATAATTGTACTTCTAGAGCGCTTTTCATCTGAAGATCACAAAGCGCTGCATAGAGATGTGGAGAGAATGGCATTTCAGCGACAATTACATAAGAACTGCAAATCAACAACAATAACGTTTTTTTTTGTTTTTGTTTTTTTTTACAAATCTAACAGTGGAGAGAATGGGATGTCAACAACAACAACACCAGAGCAGTTCAATTGAAAGTCAAATAATGGCTATAATTTAGAGGACATAAAATAAGTGATAAAAATAAGTGTTTAACAAACGAAGGAAGGAATAAGTGTTCCTGAGCAGGCACAGGTCGGCAGCGAGCCATCATCCCAGCATAGAAACAGTAAGCAGCATCAAGAGTCCAGGCCAGAGGACTTCAAAGCGTTACGGAACAAGGTGAGTCTCGAGACAAGACGTGAAGATACCCAGCGACTCAGCTGACCGAATCTCCAATGGGAGCGCATTCCAGAGTCTGGGAGCAGTGCGTTAAAAGGCTCTGTCTGGAGGTGCGACCTGGGCACACGCAGCATGCCCGTATTCGATAATCGAAGTTGTCAAGTTGAATAGGGTGCCTGAAGTGGGTCACGGATGTATGTCAGAGCAGCACTAGAGCCTTGTAGGTGAGAAGGAGGATCTTGAATTCAATCCTGTATTTAACTGGTAACCAGTGGAGAGACATCAGTACTGGGTATATGTGATCGTGAATGGGTGTGCGAGTGACGATTCTGGCAGCCGCAATCTGCACACGTTGAAGACGATCGATCAGGTAGGCAGGGGTGCCAGGGAGCAGTGCATTGCAGTAATAGATTTGTGAGGAGATGAAGATGTGTATTAGCTTCTCAGCATCAGCAGGTGACAGGATGTTGCACAGGCTGGCTATTTTTCTGAGATGGAAATAGACTACCTTCGTCACATTGTTGATGTATGTCTCGAAGCTGAGTGAGGAATCAAGAGTCACTTCTCAACTCTGGTTGCCTTAAGGACTTAGGTGGACTGGTCATCAAGCATCAATTGGATAGGTTCAGCCTTGGACAGTTGGCGCGTGATTCCGACAAGCCAAACTTCTGTTTTGTCGCCATTTCGTTTTTGGAAATTCGAATAGAGCCAGTCCTTCAGAGTTGACAGTGAGGACGACACGCAAAGACCAGATGCATTGATGGATGGCTTTGCGTGCATATAGATTTGGATGTCATCGGCATAGCAATGGTAGCTGAGATTGAGGTTGCGCAGGTTATGGCCAAGTAGTTGTAAGTAGATGCTGAAGAGGAGTGGGCAGAGAACTGAACTCTGAGGAACTCCAGACAAAATAGGGCAGATCTATGAGGTTTGTCCTCCAAGGCTGATGACTGTTTCAGGTCGGAGAGGTAGGAGATGGGCGGCGCGGTGGCCCAGTGGTTAGCGCTGACGCCTCACAGCAAGAAGGTCCCGGGTTCGAATCTCTCGGCTCGGGTGCCTTTCTGTGTGGAGTTTGCATGCTCTCCCCGTGCCCGCGTGGGTTTTCGCCGGGTACTCCGGTTTCCTCCCACAGTCCAAAAGCATGCTCCTGGATAGGTTGATTGGCTCGCAGACTAAAATTGTCCCGCAATGCCCGGCGATGGACTGGTCAAGGTAGGTAGACGAATATTTATTGAGGAATTAGTTGGTGGTTTTCGGCTGGGTAGAGATACTGTGGCCTTAAGTTTTTTTCTGAGACAAACTGAATCAACTAATCCGGCTGATCTTTATTTGTGAAAACAGGTGGGGGTGAGTGACTAGTTGGATGAAGAAGCCGATTAATGGTCGAGAAAAAAATCTTGGTCTTGTCATAGGTATCATCCAGAATACTGAAAATATAGTTGGTATGAGTGCAGTCAAGTTTCTTCCAGTCGCGGTTGAGCTGTTCCGTAAAGATTTGAGCATTAACGGTGAAGTCAGATTTTCTCCAAGTCTATTCGGCCCTGCGTGCATGCACCTTGAGATCTCAGAGTTCAGCAGTATACCAACGGGATGGTTTTCTGTCTGAGACATAGCGTGATTTTAATGGGGCCAAATCGTCCCGTATGCTTGATTGCACGTTGTTGTAGTTTCTGCTGTCGCATCAGAGGCAGAGTAAGCTGAGGCAGAGAGTGATGAACTTTTTATTGCTGCATTAAATATGTCTGGAGTGAGGGCGTTAAGGTTTCGAAATTGGATTTGGCGCTTGGTAATGGAAATGATAGGCAGTACTTGGAGCTCCAACTACACAACAGAGTTTTCAGATAGACCAGGATCAGTGACGGACAGGTTGGTTACTGGTATGCCCCATAAGCAAACAGAGTTGAGCGTATGGCCACATCTCTGAGTGGCATGTCACGTGTTGAGTGAAGTCAAGTGATTTAAGAGTGGCCATGAGATCCCTTGCAAGAAGGCTCCTTGGAGAGTTAACGTAGATGTTGAAATCGCCAAATATCAGGATCCCTTCAGTAATGCATCACAGCTGAGTAAGCAGCTCAGACAGTTCATTGACAAAAGAAGTGGAGGCTCCAGGTGAGCGGTAGAGCAGCACCAACTTCACAGGTAAAGCCGACCTCCCATCCAGAGACATGCTCACACGAATTGAAGGTCGGCTACGGAATCGGTCGGATGTCGGTAGAAACACGGTGGAGAACCGCAAGGTCACCACCGCGGCAGTGGGAACGAACCTCATGATGGAGTGCAAAGTCTCGCGCTTGAGCCTGATTCAATGTGAGATAATCATCTTGATGGTGCCATTTCTCTGTTAGGCAGAGCAGGTCCAAACTGTTGTTCAAGAATTGTGTAGCAACGCGCGTGGCTCAGCGATACAACACGAAGAACAGCAGACACTCCTCCACCCACTGAAACGGGAACCCGAGACGACAAGAAGTGAGAGCGACAGCAGCTCTGGAGATGTGACACAAGCCAGCAGTGGACCGAGCCTCACTCGGGAGAGGCAAAATCTGGATGCTATTCCTTAAACTTTTTGTAGAGGGTTTTACATGCCAGAATGAACTGTAATTGTCATAACGCCCATACATGAAGCGGAGAACACTCACCACTCAATGCAAACGGATTTTAAAAAATCACTTGCTGTATTCGTTTCTCCTGACTATTGCAGGCTTCATACGTTTCATAATCCTTTTGGTGATCCATCAACTCATGTCTTCAAAATGATGAACTGCATGCCTTACAGTGACAATGTGCACACAGTACACTGGGCACTAATTTATGGCTGAGGTGCACTATGGGTGGCCGAGGACAAGTTCATATCCGACCTGAAACCACCATATATGGGTTTTAATCAGCACTTTCCATCCTAAGCAATTCTTTCCCGCTCAGCACTAGCATGTTTCGTTTTTGTATTCGTAAATAATGCATGAATAACAAACAACACAAAGATATCATGGTATGAGAAATATAACATGAACAATATTGGTGGGAGCATAAGAAGAAGCAGAATTTTTATGAAAAATTTTCACGTGTCAATCTATACAAGTATTATATACTGGGTTATTCCATTTATGCTCACGTGTATGTCCACTTTCAGCAACACTGAAAAACTGGGAAAACAATGCCAATCTGTGCTTTGAAATAGTTATGCCCTACATGGCATCACACCATTATTAACAATATATAATCCTTGAATGTCACAAGTCAACAAATTTGCATGAAATATTTTGGAAAAGGGTGGCACGGTGGCCCAGTGGTTAGCGCTGTCGCCTCACAGCAAGAAGGTCCCCGGTTCGAATCTCTCGGCTCAGGTGCCTTTCTGTGTGGAGTTTGCATGCTCTCCCCGTGTCCGCGTGGGTTTTCGCCGGGTACTCCGGTTTCCTCTCACAGTCCAAAAGCATGCTCCTGGATAGGTTGATTGGCTCGCAGACTAAAATTGTCCCGCAATGCCCGGCGATGGACTGGCGTCCCGTCGTCGGGTGTATTCCTGCCTTACGCCCTGTGTTTCCGGGATAGGCTCTGGCTCACCGTGACCCTATATAGGATTAAGCGGTTTCAGATAATGAGATGAGATGAGATATTTTGGAAAAGAAAAAAATACTTCTAAAGTTGTATTTTTAGGATAGCCGTGGCCAGCATTCCCTCTCTCCTTCCTGATTTTGCTCCTCCTCCATTGGAGGCATTCACAGGAATTCTAAGAGGAGTGCTCAACATGGCTATTCCGAAAGTATAGCTTTGGAAAGTATTCATAAAGCATCGAGCCTTAAAAATCCACATCAGTGAAAATTTTAAAAAGCCTCATTTTCTTAAAGGAACAAAAGAAAAGCAATACAGCCTCCAATGGGAACCTTCAAGGTCAATGTCCTTCCCCTGGCAAATTTAAAGCAGTCTTGGAAAAACCCTTGATGTACTCTGTGTATCTACTGCAAAGTCAATTCCAGTCTGGATGGGCACGTAATATAAATTAAGACACAATTGTTATTTGTGGTTAAAATGTTGCATCACAGTATACACTTGCCGGCATAAATACACTCTCCTAATTCAAAATGTGCATTGTTTTACTTATTTATATGGGTAGCATGGTTTCACGGCAGCTAATGCATGGTGTATCGAACCCACGGTGCACGTTTGATTCTCAGCCACTGCTCACATCAGTGGCAAGTGATATTTGACTCAGTGCTGACCCAATCCACCCTTTATCCAATCTGTCCTAACCAGCGTGGTTAAGTACGATCAAACAACTCACCGTCTTATTCTTCTCACATCTATCTAGCAAAGTCAAATGTCCTTCAGTCAGTCCGTCTTTATTTTCAAGCTTCAAGGAACCGTTAAGGTATGTAGCTTTTTTTAACTGTGATCCAGTGGGTACATGTAAGCATCAAGGTTGAGGTGTGCATGCTTAACCCCAGTACCAGTATACGGCCTGGAAAAATCAGACAGATCAACGTGACCAAGACACACTTTAATTACAGCACACTAACCTGCAACGAGATAGCGCTGCAAGTGGGCAATGGGTCAACTTGACTGAGACCCAAATTGATTTTCTCGTTGGATGTAGAATGATTGATTACCGTTTGTCTGACAACACATCTGCCTCCAGAACACCTATGGGGAGAGTGGGTTGCTGCGAGGGTGACATTGGATTGCTGGAGTGAAATGAGGTAGCAGATCTCAAGAGAGATATATAAGACACAGACTTGCCTGAGACAATATGAGCCGTCCAAGAAAGACATCTGACCCAAGACCCAGCAGGCCGACCCTGAGAGACAGCGCGAGATGGAGAGAGATATAGCCATGCTGTTCAGCTCGAGAACAGTGCAGCATAGCAGACAGCATAACGCGAGAGGGTCAGTGCCCAGCACAAGAGATTCAACCAACAACGTGCAGAGAAAACGGCAACCAAGCGACCTGCAAAGAAGTTTGACAACGGTGACCAAGTCACTATCGCGGGCTCAGACAATGGCAAACAAGCTTTTCTACGATAACTGTGTGGGGTTAACAGGAGGCAGCCTGACCACTACTATGTGTATCACGGCATCACATCACACCCATGGAGACTGCAGAACAACCACTCTCGATAATTCATTCATTCCTTCATTCATTCTCTCTCAATACTTGCATAATCCTGTACAGCGTTGCAGTGAGGGGTGAGTCAGAGCCAATCCTGGCCAAAGAAGGCGCAAGGTGAGGAGATACCCAGGATGTTACCCCAGTATATAGCAGGGCACACTTTTGGGGCAATTTATTCAGCAGGCCAATTAACTTAAGCAGAAGCCTGTCTTTGCATAGTGGGAGGAATCTGGAGTATGTTTCAAAAACCCATGCGAGCACAGGGAGCACACCAGCACCCAAGCTGGGAATAGACCTCAGGGCCTTCTTGCTGTGAGGCGATAGCACTTCCCATTGCACCACCGTGCCGCCCCCCACTCTCACAAAATCAAACGCATATGTATATCCGTACACCCAGAAGCGTATGTTCTGTAAATGTGGAAGTTAAATAGATTCGCAACCGTATCGGGAATATCCTGTCTCGCAAAATGTAATATAACACCATGAAGTGTAGTACACTACAGATTGTTTCCAACATCTAAACAAGTGACGGTTACAGATTGTGGTATCAATATGAATGGGGTTATTAAATTAATGATGATCGTTCTCTGATGCAGGTCAATAAGTTTCAAGGCCATTCCTGGAGGCCAGTTATTGAAGTCAGGAATGCAGAGACATAGAACTATTACGTGTGGACATCAGAGGGGGATCGTCTAAGTGTGTTAGGGGTATCTTTTCATGAGATGTAAATTAGGGGACTAGCCACAGACAAAGCAGGGAGGGGGTAATCACAGTTCCCGGGGTGGAAATGGAATAAGGAAATTAGTGTCAAGGTGACTCAGAGGCGGACTCACATACCAAAGGACACATGCATCACGCCCACACATATAAAGGGACAATAGTAACTACGCACGCACACTACGCCTGAGGATGCCTCTAACGTGTGAGGCGAAACGTCACGAGGAGAAGAGAGAGAGCCATCGACGCGGCTGTCCCGAGAGAGCAGCTTTTCGAAGCAATCATCATGCATCGAGCCGTGACAACCTACATCATTACAATGTATCTGTTATCAAAGCATGTTCTTTGCAGCCTTTACCACCAACGTTCTTAAAAACACTTTTCTAAGTGTCTATTTGGTGTTTTTAAGAACTGAACACTATTATTGCCAGAAAAAAGGGTAAAGCCTCTCCTTTTTTACAAAAAAGTCAACGTTAATGTTCATAGTTTATTCATGTGATCGAAGAGTACGTGAAAAGCGACGGAGCATACTATTTTGACGATGCGAGTTGTGAAAGCAGTTCGCTAGGGTTAGTACATTGACACCTTGTTTTAAGGCAATTGCTTCGTGTCACCCCCAATAGAACTCTGGGGGCGAGGCCTCCTTTTGTGATCTCACTAAACCTCTGCCACTACATTAGTTACGGCTGCCCACATCTGCAGGTGGCTGTGACAATCACAATGCTCACAGCATCAAATGTCTCTACGGACTTCCAAGCAGACTGTAAGAGTGTTCTGATGTGTCTGCATGGAGAATTGTAATAAGTGAGCGCAGTATTTCCCCCAGCAAGCTGAAAATCTTTAATTAGCGAAGGTTTTATATGCAGGTTCTTGCTTAATTTTAGACTGGAGGCTAATGCCTGATCCAGCTGCAATGATCATATGCTCTCATCCAATGTTGAACGGTCAACTCATACGAGACTTTTGCAAATTTTAGTGGGCAGACTAAGTGGATACTAACTCCCATAGTGGAAGAACATCTTTCGCGTTTTACATAAGAACTGTATTTAGCCAGTAAAGAATACGTTCCATGGTACATGCTGGTATCATAGACATAAACATAGTCAACAGATGATTTGGTAAATATTCAAACCATTAATCTTGTTTGCTCTCGTGATGTGTGCACCCATAATGGTGTATAGTTGTGTAGGTTGTAAACTAACATTGTTAGCATTAAAATACGTAGACTACAAAGAATAGCTTTCAGAAAAAAACATCGCAGCCTTCTGTCATTAATATTGAGCGGCTCTCGCCCAATGCATTCCAATAATGTAGTTGGGCATAATTTTTGCGTTTTACAGATGAATATTAATGGGTTAAGATCTGACACCGAAGTAAAATTGCAAATATTGGGAAAAAAACAGAAATTTCAGCCTACTTCCATCAAGTATTGAGCAAATTTGACCCATGCATTCCAATCACTTCTATAAAAATATTTTATTGGCCCACTTGGGCAATAGTGACCTTATGAATAACGTAAACTAATTCCTGGGACATATGAGCAAACCTTCACATTTCCTCGAAGATATGCAAATGGAGTTTAAATGCTTGCGATAATACATTCATAGCACGTCTGAACGCCGATTTTAACGGTTTTATTTTTCTGCTGTCACAACAACCACACCTAATGTTTCACTGATGAAACACTAGCTGACACAATGTGAATCTGGATGAAGAGTAATGGATGCTAGGGCAATATTGGTATCGACATAATTGCATTTCAAGAAGAATATGCACCTCTGGTATAATGCATTTAAATTAATTCCCATGGTTTGTAATATAACATATTTGAACTTCATAACAATGCATTACATCTTCTGAGCTTTAGATAACATTGTTTTATTCCAATTTCCATTTAGCTTTTAAATAATGCTAATTAAGTTAATTGCAGGCTTTCTTATAACGATCTATTGTTATTGTTATCAGTGGGAATTTGTATTGTTTGATGCTGTTTGTAAATGGTTATTGTGCAGTTTTGCAGAGATGAATTGTTTCGGAACATGTAGTTTTGTGATTATTTTATCGAGGAGACAGGGTTCATTGTTTAGAAATTGCTTTTAGGAAACCATTCAAATGTCACTTACCGGAGATGCAACCTTTGGACAGAAATCAAACTCAGATTGGTGGATTCATAAGTCAACGTGCTAAGCACGGCACGCTCGCTCCCCCCCCCCCCCCCC
>JAZEWT010000002.1:17927299-17938472 GCA_036362905.1 Mordacia mordax | reverse complement strand
GATCTGCTCCATGCTCACACCAAAGTTCTCCCTCTGCCGGCTCAAACCCCGGGCGTGCCAATGTGCGCCCAGTCTGGCATGATGGGCAACCCTACTTAGCCATCTCCATTACATAACTCAGCACCGCTCATTGCGCAACTTGGTACCGCTCATCGCCAACATTCGGCACCGCTCATCACTCAAACCTGGTCCCGGTCATCACTGTCACTCAGCACCTCTCATCACTGTCACTCAGCACCTCTCATCACTGTCACTCAGCACCTCTCATCACCATCACTCGGCACCACTTATCACGCACAACCCACTCAACCGTGACATTGTGACACCCCTCATCTATGGGTGTGGGTATGCAGGTCCACCTAGCCTGGCACTACGTGGGGCTTGGCACCACACATCCATTGTCATGCTGCTTATCCGGGTCGTGGAGGGCTTAGCAAATCAGACTAGACGTCCTTTTTCCCGAGCAATTTCCTCCAGCTTTTGCCTAGAGATGCTAAGGCGTTCCCAGGCCAGCTGAGAGATATAATTCCTCCAACGGGTCCTTGGTCCACCCAGTGGTCTCCTCCAGTTGACCATGCCCGGAACACCTCCAGAGGGAGGCACCCAGGAAGCATCCTTATCAGATGCCCGAGCCACATCAACTGACTCCTCTCAATGCGGAGGGGCAGCAGTTCTACTCTGAAATCCGACTGGGTCATTGAGCTCCTCACCCTCTCTCGAAGGTGGAGTCCAACAACCCTACAGAGGAACATCATTTCAGTCGCATGTATCAGAACTGATGATTGCTTCGAAAAGCTGCTCTCTCGGGACAGCCGCGTCGATGGCTCTCTCGACGCGGTTGTCCCGAGAGAGCAGCTTTTCGAAGCAATCATCATGCATCGAGCCGTGAAAACCTACATCATTGTATCAGAACTGTTGATGTTACATATTTTTGCACTTTCAATGCGATTCTGGCCATAAGTGGGGAGAGATAGTTGAAACCAATGTGTAAATGTGAATTATTTAGCACAATTATATATATGTATGCATCTGTCACTCATAGGCCAAGAGGCTCATCAGTAGAACGAGTGGCTGGCATTTGGAAGGTTTGGAGTTTCCATTTCGGGTGGGGATTTACACATCGCTTCGGAGGTCTTGAATAATTATCAGCAGGTTTTCAAAAATCAATAGCGGCTTCCCTGTGGGGTTGACTCGCCCTGCCATAGGAATGTAAAAAAATCACCACTGGCTGTGAACAGGGTGGTGGCGTGGTAACATCTGCACTTTACACAAATTAAATATTTTTCCAGGCGGTTCGATTGCAACTCTGGGTGCGTGTTGTCTCCACCTGTTCTCCGTGGGTTTCCTTTAGGTTTTCCGGTTTCTTCCCGTAACCCCCCCCCCCTCTCATTATTGACGAATAATATCATAATATATAGGATAGTGTCTGGCACATGTTGGTTGCCGGCTGTCTGCGTGGCTGCTTGCCCCCTCCCCCGCCTCTGTGAATTTCCTCGCTCCTCTCTATCCTTGTTTCGTCCATTACTAGGTGTGAAATTTGCGCGTAATAAATTATATTATTGTTAACAATAAGAAAATCATTACCTCAATGCGCATTGTGCAAAAAAAACATTTGCACTATGACACTATGGGAAGACCGGCGATGGACTGGCGTCCCGTCGTCGGTATGTCCTTGCCTTGCGCCCTGTGTCTGCCGGGATAGGCTCCGGCTCACCGCGACCCTGTATAGGACTAAGCGGTTTCAGACAATGAGATGAGATGAGACTATGGGAAGATATGGTGAGGGATATACATTTTTGTTGTATTGAATCGTAACATGCAGTCTTTCTTGTTTAGCAGTTGACCTTTAAGACACAGGAAATCATGCTAAAGTTCAGTGCTATGGTTAGAAACAAACGTGTCTTTGTTTATATTCCATTAGGAGCAGTAATTGCTCTTTTTTGTTATGATGTTTAAGCCTTCTGGAAGTATACCTTTAAAACATATTACATGGTATCTACATTTTCACTTTGAGTTGGAGGCGAGGAGGTTGCAATGCTTATTGAAAAACCGAATTGAAAAGCACCTAAAATGTGTCTAAAGAATGCCAGTTTTAATCAATCCATACTATTTGCTTGACAAATGGATTTTAAACATGTAATGTAGAAAATGTAAGAAAAAATCAAATGTGCAAATATGTATCAAAACTGTTGCAGATGTGGCGTACATGCTCACCTACAGTACACACATACTGCTTGCAGGTCAACGTGACCCAGATATAATTTAACTTCTCGACAGACATGGAACGAATGAGGTTCTAATTACCTCCTGTCTCAAAATCTGTCTGCCTCTGGGACACCTCTGAAGAACGGAAGGATGGCGCGGAAGGCAGATTGGGTCACGATGGGGCGACGTCGGAGTGGATGAGCAAGCACAAGTGAGGGGATGTGGAGAGAGACATAAGAAGCGGCATGCTGATGGAGAGACGGACACCTGCCTAAGAGAGAGACACCTGTTTTAGAGAGACACTGGTTCGATAAAGACACCAGCCCAAGACCCACCAAGCGAGACAAACCGAGATGGAGAGAGACTGCTGTGTAACTCGCCGTGGAATGCAAACCGTGGCTTGAGATCTTCACAACGCAGATTGATTCCCGACAGACGGGGGGGGTAACTGCTCAAGCACAGCAGAATGCTGCGAGATCAAGTGCTGCGCAGAGTGCAACGTGGGCTAGTAAGAGCAGCGCGTATCGACTGCCCAGCCCTAGCGATTTAACCAGGGCTCAAACAGTGGCGAACAACGCTATGGGTACTTTTTTTGCCAGTATACATATATGATAAGTAGAACAGGTTTTACCGTTTCTGTTAAGATCTTAACACCTGCATTATTGCAGGCGAACAAGTGACTCAACCCTCAATGTGCTCAGACAATGGCGACCAAGTGACAACAACGCGATCAGACAATGGCGAGTAAGTAACTCCGTGATAACCGTGCTTCCGATACCGGGTATCAGTGGTTCATCGGCGGCCTCCTTGCGCGGGGTACATGGGCGGCGGCCCTTCCACTGCTTATATGTGTCACGGCACCTGCATCTCCAATCGTGGAGAGCCTGGCCTCACACCACCACCACCAGCACTGCAGAACAACTACACTCGCTAAGTCACACGCACATGCATATCCGTAACCATAGGGTCATGAGAGCTTCGCAACAGTATCGGGTATATCCCCTCTAGCATAATGTAATATAACGCCATCGAGCATCGTGTGGTATCTGTCATATTCCACCAACTAGATAAGTGACGGTTGCATGTTGTGTTGTCATATCAATGGAGTTATTAACTTGATTATAATCTTTCAATCATAAACCACCTCTGGACCTGATAGACGATCAGTGTGGTTGCGTAGATTATTGCCTCTGCTCGAGATCTGGCCTTCAGTCCTCACTCTACAGGAGTCCCACCTGTAGCCTTTTCCCCTGAACAACAAACTGAATATTTGCCGCAAGCAAGTTCCATTAAAACCGTGGAGGTTGTGACAGATGTACACTTGGAATTAGGCTGAGAGGCGATACGAGGAATACGTTGACTCGAGAACACATACAGGTTACAAACATTATCATGCCTGTTAAGCCAATTAAGTAGGCTTGAGCAGAACCCGTCGGTAGAAGGGATAGCTGGTGTTTAGGAATAATAATTAAGTGGCAGCCAAGTGACGCAACAAGTCAAATGATGTATATAAGAGATAAAGCAATGAAATTGGCATATGTGGAGATGCTAGCTATAACTGGCATCAGTCTCATCTCTCTTTTCTTTTCACTTTCGGCTGCTTGATCATATGAGAGACACAGACTAGCACGATGGTTAACCAAAATAGCAGAGTTGACCAGCTGAATATTGCATGCGTGCGAACGCATGAGAGGATATTCAGATGGTAAGATTCTGCCTTGTGTAATTTTTTTATGTGAATCCACCTTGTGCTCCACACGCACCGCTGGTATGCTGCGATGTGCCTATTCTGCCACCACACACTTGCACCATCCGTGCCAACGCGTATTTTCTTTTATATAAACAACTTTATTAACTTGCTCGACCACCACCTGCACCAACTTCACAACCAACACCCACGCACCAATGCACAGAGCCACATTAATCTCCTCCGCACCCCTCAGCGGGTCTCCAGTACACTCTACACGACCCCGAGAATAAACATATGCTGATTAACAGATTAACAGATTAACCAAATCCCGCGAATACCACTGAACAAAATGTCCGACCTTAACAACTGCACTCTCCGCAGACAATGTACTTAAGATAGCTGCCGTGGACAGCCACATGCCTCGCGCCAAAATCCACACAAAGGATTCCTCTCCCTCCTATATAAAGACATCTCACTTGAACCGCTTAACTCTAAAATTGTAAGGGTTGTATGGCGGTACTTTCCGCCCTGATTGGGACACCTGCTAATAATCCACTTACCTGTGCACGGGCACCCAATCAGGATAATCACAGGCCCTATATAAACCGACCCACCCCATAGGGGCGGTGCCGGAACTTCACCTCGCTCTGCGCTACCGCACGCTAGTGCTACTGCTCCTGTCGGCTGTACTTCCCCGCACCCAGACCCCTTAATAAAGAGCACTGTTGTTTACTAAAGTTGCTGCTCACCTCCTGCTGTCATCACCACACAACAGAATCCACTCCTTTGTCGCGCTGCCGACCCTTACAAAAATAACCCCTTTCTCATCGACTATCAAACTCCCGACTTCTTGAACCAGTATTACCAAGCTTAAACCTCCAGAAAACGCACATCCACACACAGTCATGTACCTTCATGAACAACAACCACACACTAACACACAGAGCCACATTAACCTCCTTTGCACCCCTGCGACAGCACAAAATGCCTCATTATTAAACAAATTCTACAGATGCCCCCGAAGCAACATGACAATGCATCTGTACCTCAGCAGGTCTCCAGTACACTGAGGCGTGTCTGCAAGGAGGGGCGTGGCTCACTGTATGCAGGGGGCATGTCCATGCCAATACGTCAGCACTTTAATATATGTGCGACCATGCATATGTACAGCTCAACATTTCAGTAGCCATTGGCTACATAGCCAAGGATTGTTCCATCATGTAACTTCACGTGATGGTAACTGGAGCTGCCTTCATCACATCGTGGCTGATAATAAATAATAAAATTAACGCGTGTAAGAGATCATGTATTTTGCAAATACTATGTACATAATTTTATTACTGAAAACACTATATGAAGCACACAGGATTTCAATTGAACTAAACACATTTGGGAAACACACAAATGTATAGACCAGAGTTGTTAAAATCAATACAAGCTGTGTTGAGGTTATAGATCATTTTATAAGAGCCTCAATACAAATCGTCTCGGTATTTGAGGTTAATTGAGGTTTGCCATTATTACTTTGCTTATAGAACATATCAATCACAGCAATACTCAAATACTGTGTCAAATTAACCTGTTCATGTATTGTCACTTATAATAGAAATATAGAGGTTCCATTAAAAAAAAATTATTCTTGATACATTTTTGGCATGAACACGTTTGCAATGGCATCTGTAGCAGGCTCCCGGTATCGTGAATTCCATGCATGTGCCTGTTCACGCGTGATTGAATCTAATTGCATAGGTGAATTCACTGGGGAACCGGTATGGACCACCGTGCATACCCCAATCAGCTACGTCCATCGCCTAGCTCACCAATTACCAGGTGTGTTCCATCACCAATCCCAGTCCACCTGAAATTATTTATTCCGTAAATGACTAAAGATTATTTCTTTGGAGACTGCTCATCTTTTCCCATAAAATAATTATGACCCGAAATGTTAAATTAATCAGGTCATTTTATGTTTCACATATTTAAATGTGTCTCATGCTATGGATTGCTGTTTCATATCCCTTTATGAATACACTGTAATTAATTACAGCTCTTTGTAGATTCACTAATGGATTAATGGTATTAGCCATTGGGGACGTTGCTTGTCCATACCTCAACACACTGGATTTAGTGCGAGTTGGTGACCAGATGGTTGGAAACCAGAACTTGTTCGGATTTAACTTACAATTTATGTAAGCAATGGCCAGGCGTCAAATTCAAGACGCCCGTTTTATGGCGAGTGCGTGAAACGCCACACATACTATTTGTATCCGCATACAACAGCCAAATTTTACCTGCAAACTTTGTCCGAATTTTGGGGCAAGTGCTGTTAACAAGCACTTATGAAGGCCGGTACGGCACACGAGATGATGGGTGGTCAGCGCCATGCCCATCCACCTTTGCCTCTCCAGGGGCAATATTTACACACTGCACCAGTCATTTGAGGCTATGCAAAGGCTCAAGACCACGTTGAATGAATGATCGTCACCACTAACAAATCCACTACTGTAGCAATTATATACACGCACGCTCTCTGATTTTTTTTAAAGTATAAACTATTATTCAACAGAACATAGTACAGTCGTTACATATATAGTTGATTTCGTGCCAAGTTCATAATATAATCGTGTCTGAAGAGAAATTCAATTCGAATTTGTCGGTTTTGCTTTGTTTTATTAATGTAGAATGATTTATACCTCGGCTGTGCATTTAATTTACGGCTGTGCACTTAATTTACGTGCCCAGTACTGAACGTATCTCTACTCTGACTTGAAGGTCAAATAATGCTGAAATGGGTAAATAAATAATCTAATAACTAAACAGGTGCACAAACTTACTTCTAGTGTCATACATCAGCACTCCAGGACAGAATATCACGATGGCAATTGATAAAGCGCTTGCCAGTTATGCTCCACACCTATATGTCACAGAGTAGACGCAGCTAATCATGAAGAAATCAATTTCCTCAACAGCGTTTTTTTTATTTATCCCTCCTGTTAGCCAACTTTTCATCAGTGATTGTGCGCTGCGTAAAAAAAAAGTCTTCACAATTATTTCTCCTAATTTTGATTGTAATACAGTGTGTGGCTCGAACAGTTTAGTTTTCTATTTAGTGCTAACATGAAGCCTCTTGTCCAATTGTTATTTTTAGTTGCACGATCAATTACTTTGCATTTAACAAGATGAAACAAGATGTTCAACCACACAGCAGCAACCACATATATTGACAATGAAAACACGTTAAACTGACTGTCAAACATTTTGTGCGTGTTAAATCGTCTCGTTTGCAATTGTCCACACATTGCATATGCAAGAACACTTTTTTTGAGAAGTATTCTTGAGTTGTCTGAATACTCAAGGCAAAACACAGCAGAGTTGATGAGGAAATGGACGATAGAATGCTCTATCTATGACGTTCTGTCTTAGATGCACGAACATTTAATTGTTAATTTAATATTTGCCTTAAACTGAAAATACCGTGTGCTTTTTAAAAATAAAGTCAATATACCTGTGCCTGCACATTATCGGTAAAGACCACAACTAGTATTGACTGAAATGTCACCTCTCACCACAGCCATTTTGTTCACATATCATACTGTCACAGCCACCCACGGGCATTGGCAGGAGTGGCCAATGTAGCAGGAGAACTTAGGTAAGATCGCAAGGGGTGGCCTCGCCCCGGGAACTCGATTGGAGCTGATTGTGCAGGACAGAGCTACAGCTTCACTGCGCGAGAGTCAATCAACGATACAAAGCAGATGCGTTAACACGATATCCATTTAATAATCTTCGTGAACTGGTTTCACAACTCACGTCTTCATCAAAATAATATGCTCCGTCGCTCCCGCGTACTGTCCAATCACATGAATATACTATCTTTTAGCCTTAACGTTTACCGTTGATGTTTAACCCGCTGTCACACTGTCTTACAACAACCCAAGTCAAGTCAAGTAGAGCTTTATTGTCATCATTGCCATATCCTTTCGTTTTTCTTTAGTTTGTTCATTGTGTCCGATGATGACTTCCTCTGCTACTTCTGTTTGTGAGTTCTTGAATGACCATAGCGGAGCACACAGTGTCCAGGCCCGTTGGGGCCGGGGCAACCATGGCCATGTGTCTTCTTTACCGCTTCGCCTGGCAAAGCCCAGTCCTCCTTTTCTCAAGCACAGTCACTCCTTTGCGGCAGAGCTTGTGCCAGGCGATACTGTCAGCAGCAACAAACTCAAGTGTTGCAGGGTTTAGCCCACACTTTTTCATTGAGGTCTTTAGCTGATCCTTCAGGCGTTTTTTCTGCCCACCTGCAGAACAGCAGCCCAGTTGCAATTGGCCGTACAAGATTTTCTGTAGCAGGCAGTCTTCTGGCAACCGAATGACATGGCCAAGCCATCTAAGTTGGTGCTGAGCGATGATGGCTTCAATGCTCCTGCAGTTGGTCTTCTGTAGGAGATCCAGATGTGGCATACGGTCACACCAGGTCACCTTCAGGATGCGTTGAAGACATTTTATGTGAAAGAATTCCAGCAGTGTTAAATGGCGACTGTAAAGTGTCCATGCTTCACAGCCATAGAGGAGTGTGGATATACAAACCGCCTCGTAGACGGCAACTTTGGTGTGTAGAT
Source organism: Mordacia mordax (assembly GCA_036362905.1). Classification (NCBI taxonomy): domain Eukaryota; kingdom Metazoa; phylum Chordata; class Hyperoartia; order Petromyzontiformes; family Petromyzontidae; genus Mordacia; species Mordacia mordax. Next base: position 17,929,961 of record JAZEWT010000002.1, on the reverse strand, counting down.
GCAAGTTGTTGTTATGAAAGACTCTCTTCCTCAGCCTTCCCAAAGTGGAACAGGCCTGTTTGAGTCTGTTTTGCACATCTTGGTCGATAGTGCATTCTTCAGAGAGAAGGCTTCCAAGGTACTTAAAGTATGGTACAAAAGTGAGTGTAGAATCTTTAATGGAGAAGACAGGTGGTTCAGGTGGGGAATCACATGACCACTGACATAGAACCTCCGTTTTTTTTAATATATACAGAGTCCCGGTCTGCAATACGTTCTTACTGCTGCTGTGTTGTTTGCAGGGCTTCAGGAGTGTGTGCCACCAGAGTACAATCATCGACGCACTATAGCTCGAGAATGTGCTCAGATTTTAACTTTGTAGCAGCTTGAAGCCTCCTCACATTAAATATGTTCCCGTCCAGCCTGTAGGCTCCTGAATAAACAGATGAATTGCTCTGGTGCAGAAATAATCTCCTTGTTTGAGATTTCACTAGAGAGAATCAGGTCCAGGAGTTTTGTTGTTTTTGAGGGATCTAATCGCAGAAAGGACCTCAGAGAAGGTTAGTTGTGAATCTAGATCCTGGATGGTGGGCAGGGTTGGCAGCTCCTCCAGGGCTGAATTGTCGACTGGGTTTGGTTGATTCAATAGGGCTTCACAGTGTTCACCCCATCTGTGAGCGATTTTAATTTTGTCTTTAATAAGTGTAACTCCATCTGCAGCTCTGATTGGACAAGTAGAGCAACTTCTTGGGCCATGGGTGATCTTTATGGCATCAAAGAAGTTGTACATATCGTACTTATCAGTATATGCTTGAATTTATTGCGCCTTGGAGATCCACAACTCATTTTGATCGTGCCGGATAGAACTCTGTGCCTCTCTTCTTATGTCCTTCCATTTCTTTTTCAGGGCCTCAGATTTGGGATGGCTCAAAGAAGCTTTGTGAACTTTGTGCATGCTATCGAGTAGGATGGACATAAGTTTGTAGTTTTCATCGAACAAGTCCTGATGTTTCTTTATGCTGTAGCCGATGGAGTGGGCTGCTGATTCGTAAAGGGATGTGCTTATAGAAGTCAATTTATCACTGATGGATCCCTCTGCACAAAGAAAAACATTGACATTCTCCAGTTTTTTTGCTGCTGACGACCATAATAGTCCTGTGCCGCTACCGTGCATGGGCCTGACCAGGAGCTTCAGGGTCATTCAACCTTGCCCCCGTCGCCAGACACCCTATCGCCAGTAGACTTTGTTTTGCAGGGATCCAGGTAGAACTCATAAGAAACAGCAGTGGATACCTGTGCACTAAGGATATTTAAAGTGACGTGGGGGTTGCGCAGGTCCCGTCATCACTACTTTGCTGTGAAGAAATGAACTCTGGTGGCGAGGTAAAGAACCAGGACGACCAGAACTGCCTCACAGTTGCAGGAGGCTGCCGGAGCTCTAGTTTTTCAGAGGACCGCCCATAGTGCGCCACCAGCACTTGCTTTTCTGTCAGGGTTTGCTCCCCGAGCCTTTGTCTTCCTACTCACCCACAAGGCAGCGGGGCAGTGGTTGGCTGATGAGGACAGGATGTGTCCGCACAGAGTGGGCCTGTACAACACGCCTCTGGAGACCACTGCAGCATCGAGATCCCCTGATGAGTTGACATTGAGTCGCGAGACACACGGTTACCGTGTGTTGCCACAAGAAGGCCCATCAGGAGTCTTGGTGGTGGAGAGGCTATGTACTGGCAGAGGAGGACTTATGCACAGAGCCGCTTCCCTGTTCACCACAAGAGCTATCCAGCGGCAGAGAGCTGTAAGCAAGAGGCTGCAAGCAGGAGCAGGCAACTGGTAGATAGAGATGCACCCCAAGCAAGGACCCGAGCTAACACTGCTGCACTAGACGCTCCACAGCACCCCGCGGGCATGCCCACCAACTCACAGTACAATATACTACAGAGACTAAATGACATCCACCTTGGGCATTATGGTGCAACACGGACAGATAGACAGACAAACAGAGACATGTATGTCTCATCTCATCTCATTATCTGAAACCGCTTAATCCTGTATAGGGTCACGGTGAGCTGGAGCCTATCCCGGAAACACAGGGCGTAAGGCAGGAATAAACCCGACGACGGGACGCCAGTCCATCGCCGGGCATTGCGGGACAATTTTAGTCTGCGAGCCAATCAACCTATCCATGAGCATGCTTTTGGACTGTGGGAGGAAACCGGAGTACCCGGCGAAAACCCACGCGGACACGGGGAGAGCATGCAAACTCCACACAGAAAGGCACCCGAGCCGAGAGATTCGAACCCGGGACCTTCTTGCTGTGAGGCGACAGCGCTAACCACTGGGCCACCGCGCCGCCCGAGGCATGTATGATTGCAGTATAATAACACACGTTTTAAATTAAACTACTATACGCAAACATATAAAGAAACACTATATAAAAATAATTATTATAAACATTGTAAAAAGTGTTTGTAGACAGTATGGATCTGTGCAAATAGTGAGAAAAATGCAACATAGCTATAGACGGATCTCCTCGAACTGTCATGAAAGTGTCTCTGTATTATCCCTTGAATTGTCTCGTAAAGTGACTATGCAAGTGGGACGGTGGGCGGGAATTGATAGAGGTCCGGGGGGAAGTGGTGAGAAGTTGGTATAAGTCCAAAGCGGGGGGGGGGGGTTAAGGAAT
>JAZEWT010000002.1:17911645-17926961 GCA_036362905.1 Mordacia mordax | reverse complement strand
GAGCTGAATATATCGTACATACAGGAGAGAGAGGTGCCGATGATCCGCTCCGCTGTCCGGACAACTCTTTGGAGAGTAGTGCGTTCGGAGGTGTGGCAGTTGCAGTACCAGACAAGAATGCAGCTGGTCAGGATGCTCTCGATGGTGCCCCTGTAGAAGGTTGTGGGGATAAGTTTTGGAAGGTGCACCTTCTTCAGCCATCGTAGAAAGTACAAGCGCTGCTGGGCTCTCTTGGACAGGGAACCAGTGTTGGTGGTCCAGGAGAGGTAATCTGCGATGTGAACACCAAGGAACTTGGTGCTCTTCACTTTATTCACCTCGGCACCGTTGATGCTGAGTGGAGAGTTATCAGCGCTGGACCTTCTGAAGTCTACAATCATCTCTTTTGTCTTCCCAATGCTGAGAGACAGACTGTTGTCCTGGCACTAGTCTGCCAGCCGTTGCACCTCCTCTCTGTACGACTTGTCATCATTCTTGCTGATGAGCCCCACTACGGTGGTGTCGTGGGCGAACTTGATGATGTGGAGCTGGAGGTACAGTTATGGGTCAGCAGCGTGAACATCACTGAGCTTCAGCACACACCCCTTTGGGGAGCCAGTGCTTAGCACGATAGTGTTGGAGTTGGTGCTTCCGATCTGGACTGTCTGGGGCCTCTCAGTGAGGAAATCCAGAATGCAGTTACAGATTGAGGTGTTGAACCCCAGCAGGCCAAGATTTGCAATCAGTTGCTGGGGGATGATGGTGTTAAATGCCAACTGAAGTCAATGAACAGCATTCTCACGTAGGTTTTGCGTTGATCCAGGTGGGTCAAAGCCAGGTGGAGTGTATGCGAGATATCGTCTTCTGTAGATTTGTACGCCTGCACGTGTAAGTGTGTGTGTCTGTATGTATGTGCCGGAGTATGTGCACCTAGCACCAGTCCTCACACGTCTATGTATCTGAGTGTGAATTTTCATGATTTGGCAGGATCTTTGCCCGGAACTGTGGAGCCCAAAATCACCCTCCCCTCACACACTCCTTCTGGTGGTGTAAGATGGCTCTGACAACCCGTTGATTGCCACTCACAGTATTGTAATGATGTAGGTTTTCACGGCTCGATGCATGATGATTGCTTCGAAAAGCTGCTCTCTCGGGACAGCCGCGTCGATGGCTCTAGCCACAGACAAAGCAGGGAGGGGGAAATCACAGCTCCGGGGGTGGGAACAGGATATGGAAATTAGTGTCAAAGTGACCTAGAAACGGACTCACACAACAAAGAACACACGCATCACGCCCACACATATAAGGACACAATAGAAGCCACGCACGAACACTTCGCCTGAGGATGCCTCCAACGTGTGAGGCGAAACGTCGCGAGGAGAGGAGAGAGAGCCATCGACGCGGCTGTCCCGAGAGAGCAGCTTTTCGAAGCAATCATCACTCACAGTATTATCCTGCTGGCGATTCGTTTCACCTGTCAGATTGCTGTGCAGCCGCTGCCGCCTTCCACTGAGCACTACTCACCCGAGGCAAGCTCGACCCACCACCGGCTTCGCTGTCTTATTCATACTGCCACCACTTCTCCAAATGCCATATATTCAACTATGCTGTACACTCCTGTAGGCTGCGGTGGCAAATGCACTCCACCCCGTGTCATTCACCTGAGTCACGCTCGTGCTACTGCTTACTTGTGCAGTCTCGTTCTGCAGTCAAAGCTTATGCTGCCTCATGCTGTAGTTAAAACTTTGTAGTCTCGTACTGCTATTGTAAGTAACCGGTCCAGCTGTCTGCTGCATCGCACTCAGGATGCATAATGCTACCGGCGACACTTCTGTGGTGCTTCTTCAAGCCGGTGCCTCGCTTCCCCTGCACTCTCTGCTGTGGATGCTCACCGCCTGTGCTGTACAGCCAAGTCAAACTCAATCCACTGCTTTTGCTGCTTCATCTGAGTCAGGCTCAGTCCGTTGCTAGCTGGCGCCACCGCTCTGAAGTTGCTGCCACTCTCGCCATTGATCTCAAGACCATTCTCGTCGTATCAGGGTTTCCTTTTCATCGGGTGGCAGAGTTTCTGCCGCTCACCCTGCTGTATTGCTGAGCCGCACATATTCCTACACAATTCTGCCAAGCATTCCCCTCGCAGGTGCTTTCTATTAACTTGTACCACGCACTCCGTTAAGCTCAGACTGTTCCGGCTTTAACCATCATCATAGCGTCTCCTTGCAGTCTCTTCCCGGTGATTGCTCCGGTCCTTGCTCAGCATCTCTTGCCCGGTGGCTCTCTCGATCTCCTCTGTGTCCCCCTCAGTGTCTTTGGGTGCCTGCTTATATTCACTCTGGCCCACCGTTCCAGTTTCGTCCAGCTGAAACCAGTTCACCAAGATGATCTTGTGGTGCCAAGCCCAGCGCCGTGCCAGGCTACGTGCACCCGGACACCCACACCCAGCGATCGGGCCGAAAGCGGAGTCGCAATGTCATGTGATGAATGGGCGGTGCTTGGTTCCACGCGGTGCCAGGCTGGGTGCATCCTGACACGCCCATGGTTTGAGCCAAAAGAGAAGGCTGCATTGTGATTGGGGAGGGCGTGGGTCGAGTGTGATTGGCTGTGATGGTGGATCATGGAATGGTCAACCAGAGAGAGTCATGGAGAGTTCAAGGCGCGGTGAAGAAGTTCTTGAACGGGTGGATTTCGACCGGTTTGAGCCGGTTCGCCAGAAGGCTGATGGGACGCGGGCTAGATGCCGGGGTCGTGTCACAGGGTGATATCAGGTGCGACTAGCATTGGGTGAGAGACAGTCGGTGAATGGGAGCTCAGCAAGCTGATGGTTTGACGATGTAGAGGGAATACAACGGGCTGTTCCTATGGGAGGGAGCGGGTCGGCACGGATGTACCGGCATGTTGGAGTTAGTTCGGTTGGCACGTGCAGTGCGAGGTGTTGTCGAGTTGTGTCAATAAAGTTGATGCAAAGTGAGAAGCTTCCCGTCCTCATCACTGTTGGTGCCGCCGGCTGTTGAGAAACGCCAGGATGTCATCGGGATCAGCAGGGCGTGACAACGAGCGGTCGGCGATGGAGACTCGGCTCGGTGTAGTTTCCCAACAATCTAAATTTCACGTCCCTCTATCTGTTGCATCCGGCTCATTTCAGCTCCCCCCAGCAAGAACCTTAATAAACTCATGCAACGTGGGTGAAACATTATTGCCCCCACTCTGTAAGTTCATCTTTGTGCAAACAGTCATATCAGCATTATAATTGTTTTTCATCTCACAACTACGTACACACTTTGCTCTAAAGCAACCTGAATTGGATTAATCTGCACCCTGCCTGGGGGCTCACCACTCTTTTTGTCTTCATGCACAATCCTATGTCTTTGTATGTGCCATACGTGCATTTCCTCATTCCATGAATGCATTTGTTCAGTCCTTTCTGTGAAATGCAAATACGGCATGTGTGTGTGCGTACGGTCAGTCCAGCTCAGGGGTGCATATGTGTTCATGTATGTAAAAGTGTGCACACTTAAAAAATAGCCTGAATCAATGACACATACCAAGCCTTAAATACCACGGTTGTACAGGCCTTTTGAGTCAATCAACTGCTAGATGAGCACCTTACCAAGGCATAGAGTTCTTGGGGGGCTATTTAACATTACTTCACCATGCTAATCGATGGAGTTGGTGACAATGGGAGGAGCACATAGTACAGTACAATAGTGTATTTGATGCATCTCCCTTTTGCTGCTTGCTACATAACCCCACAGCCAACATATCACGCACAATATCAATCAGTTCACTTCAGTATTAGTTCCCACTTAATCCCATACAGGGTCACGGGGGGGAATCCTATCCCAGAAGACACAGGGCGCAAGGCGGGGATATTCCCCAGATGTGACGCCATTACAACGCAGGGCACTTTTTGAAACAATTTACTTAGTAGGACAATAAACCTGCAGAGCAGCGTGTCTTTGTACGGTGGGAGGAAACCATAGTACCCAGCCAAAACTAACGGGGACACGGGGATAACACCACACAGAAAAGAACCCGAGCCGGGAACCTAACCTGGGGCTTCTTGGTGTAAGGCAGCAGCGTTAATCATTACGCCACTGCACCACCACGCCGCTAGTGCAATATGTGTAATACTGCAATATAATTTTCTGCTTCCCGTCTTTAACATCTCATCTCATCTCATTATCTGAAACCGCTTAATCCTATATAGGGTCACGGTGAAGCCGGAGCCTATCCCGGAAACATAGGGCGTAAGGCAGGAATACACCCGACGACGGGACGCCGGTCCATCGCCGCGTCTTTAACATTAAAATAACAAATTTGTGCATTTTCACTGCTCATCGCGTGTATGCGGATGTTTTAGAATTGGCGTTTTAAAACCATTTTACTCAATAGTTATTACGCCTACTCCACACGAAGTTTGTGCATAGTATCAGCAGCATTTCCGTGTGTGTTTGGATGGAATCGTTTAGAAAGAACTGTAAGTAAATATAACGCATGCAATCATTTTTTGTGACAATTTTGCTAAATGTCCTCGCGCACAAAGAATTGCATGGAGCAAATAATTCCGATGCCTTTGTGAACCTGTGCATATTAAATGCTGCTCTGTGATTACCAAGTGAAACAGAGTGGCTCATAAAGGGTTCACATCTCAGCTTCAATTGGCAGCAGCCCAAACGGCTTACAGTGGCTGCTGAGGTGGCCTTATGATTTTTGAGTCAGTTTGCATGCTTGACAGGCCATCACCTTCCAGCTAGAACAGGAAGGAGACAATGGTGTGTGGATAAGTGTCAGCATAAATAAATTGATAATTTTGAGAATGGCAATGATTTTGTTGGACATACCATGCGTGCAGAAGCAGCAGCCACCAAGATGGCCTGTTTCCATTCAATATTAAATATTTTCTATGCATGAGTTTTACTAAAAGTAGCATGAAATGAACTCCAAAATAAACTTTTAAAATCCCAAGTTTATTACTTGAAAAGACATAGCATCATGTGCTGTCATCATTGATAGTTTGCGATGAAACTTAAACATTTTAATATGAACATATATTTTTCCACTACTGTGATTAAAATTAAGAATGAAATCAAATGTTTACATTTGAGATAAAACTCCTTATAAGATTTTTATAAATGCCACACACGGCTCACAACGCATCAGTATTTGTCTAAATCACAGAAAAGGTGGGAGAACACAAATCTCAGTTGACTTTTGTGAAGAAAAGGAAACTGCGATGGTTTGGAGACATGGACATAATTCAACATCACTTTACAGAGCACAGTGGAAGGAAAAGGAGGGAGAGGATGACCCTAGATCAGTTAGATAACGAATGTAAAAAGACAGAGTAAGAAATCGCCACAATACCTAACAGAGACGGTGAATGGCACAGAAACGTGGAGAGAGTTGAGATCCCAAGCATTGGTGGCACCCACACAGCCATTGCAGTTAAGGGGTAGATTTTCACATACCTACAATCATTGTAGGAATATAACAATAATCACATTCGATAGATTCGCTAAAAAATCGAAGAACATTATAGATTACTAATTATTATTTAGAATATGCCCTTATCTAGGGCGACTTAGAAAATCGCAAACGTATACATTTAACTAAATAAATACATTATAAATATGTTAAAGTGTTGTCAGACCTGTAAGTAATGGTTGTATAGTTTTGCCATGATCAGTTTCCGAATGACGTGAGTGAACCTGTGGTCCTGATTTCTATTGGGATTTCATTCTACCATGATCGAGCTAGGATAGCTAAACAGCAAATCTTGGAACCCAGAAAGTGGAATTGTGGTGCGTCCAATCAACCAGCAGTTACCGAGCAAAGACAGTGGAGCAGAGATAAAATGGAGCGGCTAGGTAAAGACAGCGATGGGTAAGCAGCAATATATCTGTTGGAGGGACACAACTGGAAAATCGAGTGGAATATTTTCAATGCCTACGGGAATGATTCATCATTTACCCAAATTGAAATTATTAAATGTAGAGGTGGATAAGAGTAGGTAAGAGTACTTTTGAAAGGATGAACTTGATCATGTGAAGCAACATGCCAGTGTGTATATAAGGTTTTTGATGACCACAATGGCATCGATTGGAAACACAGACACTTCTTTAGATGGCGCAAAAGATCAAAAGTGAAAGAAAAAAAGTATGGAGAGAAAACATGCTTTCAATGTCAGACACAAAATTAAGAAAAAAATATGAGTACACACATGCAAATATATTTTTTACTCAATAAAAATAAACAAGGGGGAATGGGCAGGAAATTTTAGAAGATGGCATGGGTAGTCGGCGGACATGAAAAATGGAACTGACAATGGTGCATTATGATGGAGAGAGGGAACATGTTCTAGAGGCTGTCTATATTGGATATAGAGCGATTAAATCAGCTGATTCTGTAGGTCAGTCGGTTAATTTCTACACAGGCTGGAATGAACCATTGAGCGACATGGATCTTTTTTAACAGCCGTGTCGTTCGCTTCCTCTCTCCACCTCGCGATGTTTCGCCTCACACGTTAGAGGCATCCTCAGGCGTAGTGTGCATCTGTCGTGTTTGTGACTGCTATTTATATGTAGGACTGTAGGTACTATATATGTTTTGAATCACCTCCACAGAGTTGCTGCATTCCAGGATCAATGGACGACTGTCGGGGTCCACTTGAAAGGGTTCCATTGTTCTGCTGACACCCCAGAATCACATTAACCCCCTCCTGCTCCATCTGTGACTTATCTCTTAGTTTGCATTTCATGAAAGAAGTTCCCAAACATCTGGTGATCCCCCTCCGATGTCAACACCCCAGAGCTTTATATCTATGCATTACTGACTTCAATGGCTGGCCTCCAAGTTTGGCTGAGCTTTATCCTCATTTCCTGTTTGTGGTTCATAGTCTTTTCTGTCTTGTGAATCTCGATTGCTTCACAAATAAATCTTGGACCTTTATGGCAGATGGCTGCTAGTACTCGCATCTTGTCAAAATCGATTCTGTGTTGTTTGTCTACATTGTGTGCTGCCGTTGCTGATTTATCCGTATGCAGCAAACGTACTGCTGCCTCGTGTTCTTTATTTCTTGTGGCTATTCTTCCTATTTGCACGATGTATACTTCCTCACAGTTGCTGCAAGGAATGCAATATACACCTTCTGTCTGTAATGGCAGTCAGTCTTTAGGTGATTTGAGTACGCCTTGTATCTTCTGGTAGGTTGTGAAGACTGTTTTTATGGTATATTTTTTAGGCATTTGCTAATTTTGTTTGTGGTGGAGTCTATCCCGGCAGACACAGTGCGTAAGGGAGGGATACACCCACGATGGGGTGCTTATGCATCACCGGGCACTGAGGGCAATTTAGTCTGCAAGCCAATGAACCTATGCAGCAGCATATTTTTTGGACTGTGGGAGGAAACCGGAGTGCCCGGCGTAAACCCACGCAGACACGGGGGAGAACATGCAAACTCCACACAGAAAGGCACCCGAGCTGAGATTCGAACCCGGGACCTTCTTGCTGTGAGGTGACAGCGCTACCCACTGGGCCACCATGCCACCCTAATTCAAAAGCTTTAGTGACCAATGTTATCGATGAAATCCACTTATTTTTGCTTGACCTGACCCAGAAAAATGGATTTCAAAGTTAAACATCTGGAAAATTGACAAATGGTGTGACATTAATGAATATATCTTATGCAAATATTTTTTTATGAAAAAATCGTTGAACAACAGTAGTGCTTCAAATATGTCTTCCAGAGAAGACATATATGTGCAGTGATTTTTGAGATGTTTAATGTGTTTTGAAAAATCATGTTTGGCACATCTTTCATTTTGAAATATTTTATCTATATTATACATCATGTTGAATTGCAATACATGTCATTTTGTTGTTTCATTTTCATTCATAATATACATGACTGTAGGTAGACAATCCATGGATATTTTACTCAGGTCGTTGCTAAAAAGCACTCTTGCTGAATCTAATTAGAAAGTGATGTCAATAAATATGAGCAAGCACTACAACAGTGGTTAACAGACGATGCAATAAACCAGGCAACTTGGGTTCATTTCTAAACCATGGTGAACATCATTACAGTAACGTGTCCAAAAACACGCTGCTGTCTAGGTTAATTGTCCTGCTGACTAAATTGCCTCCCATGCCCTAAGATGTTGTACCCTGCTGTCACGACCTCCGCGTATTTAAGCGGGAGTAAATTGCAAAGAATATTTGGCTCACTGTTTTGGGGAGAAGGCACGAGGTGGGACTGCCACGGAGTGGGGACTGAAGACCAGACGATGGGAAGAGGCAAGGGGCTATGCAACCCTTCAATAAATCAGGCTAAGCGGCTATTCACAATTGAACAATCTGTATCAATTTAACAACCCCATTGATATGACGACACAACAGGTAACCGTCACTCATCTAGACCGCATAATATGACCTGTACTGCACTACACTTTATGGTGTTATGTTACGTTATGCGAGATGGAATATACCAAATAACTGTTGCGAATCTCTTACACTAATGAATGCAATGAACGTGTAAGTCAGATCAGTCCACTTCAGTCGGCTCACTACCACGTCTGCAGCCTCCGATCGCAGTCTATTCAAGCCCATTCGTTGCGTGGCAGTCACTCATGAGCTCACACACGTCGTTCGCAGTCTCTCCTCTCTGGAAGTCCAGGCGTAGCATTAAATAAGATCACTTTTTACCACCTCTCTATGTATGGCTCCCACACCACCTACTGTAGCTTTCAAAGGATTTTGGGGCATCTCAGCTATCCTCCCTTCAGCAGATATTCGCTGACAAGTGTCACACAATGTTTCAGTATCTGCGAATGTGACCGTTTCTTCCTGTACACCAGAAGTGAGAGCTGATCCTATTGAGGACTTTCCTCATTCCAAATGATCACTTCACAAAGAGTCATGGTCCAGATTAATCACCTGCATTTGTAATGGCTGTGGTATCACCACCTGTGCAATATTTCCCTTTTGTGCCCCATATTAACGATAGTATTCCCTGAATAGGACTCCCGCTTGCACAGTCAGTGACGAGTCCCTGTTCCCGTGTTGATGGCTCCCATTGTTTCCCTGCGTTGTGTCTTTTGGTGGTGGTCCAAATATGTCGTTGTCTAGTGGATGGAGGAAGATGCTGTGATGGCTTTATGTGTTGAGTGTGTCTTGGTGAATGACGAAACCTATTGTGGTCGTGTGTTTTGGTGGTGATCTAGATACCATTGTTATCTTCCAATGTGTGTTGTTGTGTCACCACCTAGAAACGAAATTGAGTTTGGGTGACGTTGACCTGTCTAAGTTCTGCATGCAGTGTGCATTTACTGTACGTGACTGTGTACGCTATTTTATGCTATACAATACCTACTACACTCGGTAAGTGTTACGGTAATTCTACGCGAGTTACAGAACAACGTGCGCTCATATGTGTAATTATCTGCAGGTGTACAGAATTTAGCGATGTTAGAAGTCCAGATGTCCGTGTTGCTGGTGTTATGACTGAAATCCCCATGCAGTAGGAATGTGCCAATGTGACTAACCACATCAGCAGCATCGGTCCGGTCACCACCGTTAGTGTGCATACACAGCGAGACTGTCGATAAGCGGCTTGCACTCCATTGTCTGCCCGTGCTGCTGGTCGCTGAGCCAGTGGCTGTTGTGTCCGCTGACCACTGGTCGGTGTCCCTCGATGAGCAGCTGTTACTAGAGAGTCTCTGTCTCTCGAGTATCTGCGCGGTGATGATTTCGATGCTGGTTGTTCGTTCCATTGCTATTCATACAGCAGTGCATTTGGCCGCCCTGTCAATGCCACTGGGCCACATTTTAGCCATACAACGTATTGCTGCTGTTTGAGCGGCTGTCCGGGCCGTCTGACAGTAAATTTCCGGTGAGAGTTGCACAGCAGCTTGTCAAGCTGCCGTGTCCACGCCACTTAAATGTGTTTGTTCTGCGGACTTATGGCTGGCCGTTGCGTCGCCTCGTCCTGGGGCGAGCTTTTATCTCTCACTTGAGAGTGTTCTCCCTGACTGTCTCAGCAGGGTTGTTTCTTATGATGATCAGCAGTCCCCGATTTGCTATCTATCCGGGGTTGTCTCTCTCCATCTCTCCGTGTTCATCTAGGTTTGCCTGTCAGCGCTCCGCCCACTGCCTCTTATCTGTCTCTACATCTGCATTCAAACGTTCTCTCTCCTGTTGCCGTTTGCCCGTGTCCTATCAACTCATGCGACTTTACTTTATCGCTTTACGCTTAACCTTCTTCTCATTGCTCACGACTCCAGGCTAGTAGCCAGAGGTACACAGGAAAGAAAACAGGATACAATTTGAGCCTCAATAGCTCTGTCGCCATCGAGGGAAGAAATTGTGTCTGGGCCGTGACTGCAGTGTTAGTGTACTGCATGTGCCCGTGTGCCCACATATGTCCCAACCGAAATGTAGTGATTGTCTTAATGAAGCCAAGAAGGTTTTTTTTTTGTGAAGGTTAAATATTGAGCAGCGTTTCATGTATTTGTTTCCTTATGAAAAGGTTATTTTGCAGTGTTACTGTTAGCATGCAGGTTTTATTTATTTATTTTATCCCCGGAATCAGTTTCATAACGAATGGAATTCATGAATGTAACAGCACAGTACTTCTACTCTTGCTGTACTAAAGGGTATGGATGCATGACCAACAACCTAGCCACCTGAAAATATTATAACCTCCAGTGCTGACACTATCCATCTTTCTAGTTACGTTTTATTTTAATGGTGCAGGTTGGGTGATGGAGCAAAGATACGGATACGTGTATATAAATCAAAATGGTGGCGTGCACATTGAATATTACAAACAATAATTACACAAACGGGTAATTTGTGATGTTTTATTTCCATTTTGTGCACTCATTCAACTCATCCAGAATTTTTCTGAACATTTTCAGCAAATGCGCTCAAAGAGCTCAAACGCAGCATTGATGACATAGATGAAACACAATATGATTATTGTCTAGGGAAGCATGCAGAGATGCACGGTTGGAATTTGGAATTACATTGAGAGACAACAAATAAGGGCACATAGATTTAGAGTACATGAAAGTTAGAGGTATCATATCGACTGTTAAGAAAAGTAGGCTCGAGCAGAACACACTGTCGCTAAAAGTGATGATGGCCAACAGTCGAGAATAATGATGGTGATGTCTGCTGAAACCTGCTAGCAAAAAAAATCGTTTTCATTCAATTAACGCTATTGGATTTTCTTCAACACGTGCAGCACCGCAAGACCAAGGCACATTTGTTTTGCTCCACGTTGCTGACTTTAATACCGTTCAGGCACGACATGCGCTTATTTAAGTACGAACACTAACACATTCTCTTAAGAATGTTATCGTGATCGATATACCGCACTCGCATAGTGAACGGAATAAAATGTGCTTGGATGTAACACACAGCTATAGCATTCTCGTGGATTTTGGAACTCCATCGATAGTTGCATAACCTGATCATATTTAATTCTGTTATAACACATAATTGTTGCATAAAATCAAAGCACAAAGCAGCAAATGTGCTGTCTCTTTCATCAAGCAGCAGAAACCAAAGGAAACATTAAGTACTCCATATGACTCAAGTTCTAATGAGAAAGCATTCTATGCAGGGAAAACGTAATAAAAATAATAACCGCCTGCCTGTGAAACACTATACACAACCTTTTTTCTATAATATACCTAACGCGATTGTGAATGAATACACGCCATACAATGCGTTTAACTATGGATAAAGGCTTCTCTCTTAACATTTCATGTACTTCAGAAGCAAACATAAATAAATTGATTCATGAAATCAGAAAAATCAATGCTGCAGGAAAAATAATGAAACAACACGCCTAATACAAAGTGATTGGGTGGCTCAGGGTCAGCGCACTGAGCTGACACCAGAGATCCTAAATTTGAGTCTTAGAAAGCAGCCGTGATTAACCTGGGATCTCGGCTGCAGTGATTTCATGGTCTCTGCTTGGTCACTAATAATAATAATAATTGCATTGATAGAGCGCCTTTCACCTGAGGGCCACAAAGCGCTGCACAGAGCTGCGGAGAGAACGGCACGCCAACACCGACAGAGAACGGATAATCAGCAACATTTTTTTTTTTGGGGGGGGGGGTGGTTTGTACAAATCCGAGCTGTGGAGAGAACGGCATGTTAATAACATCAAGACAGTTCAACTGAAAGCCAAACAGTAGCGATAAATTATAGGACACGTCAGCAGAAAATAAATAAAATAAATAATTCTTCAACATACAAGGAAGGAACAAACGTTCCCGAGCAGATGTGGGTCGGAAGAGAGCCAACATCCCGGCACGGCACCACTGAGCCGCATCAACAGTCCGAGCCGGAGGAAGAAATAAATGTTTCCGTGCAGGCGCAGGTCGGAAGAGAGCCAACATCCCGGCACGACTACAGTGAGCCGCATCCATGGTCCTAGCCAGAGGACTTGAAAGCCTTACGGAACAAGTGAGTCTTGAGACCAGAATTGAAGACTCAGTTGAACGAATCTCCAGTGGAAGGGCATTCCAGAGTCTTGGAGCAGCGCGCGAGAACACTCTGTCACCCATCGAATGGAGGTGCCACCTGCTTGCAGCATGTGCCCAGCTTGCAGCACATGCTGCAAGCATGTGCCCAGGTTCTTTCTGGCTGCGTCAGAAAGAGCCGTAGGTGAGGAGGGTCTTAAAAGCAATCCTGTATTTAACAGGTAACCAGTGAAGAGACACTAATGACCACGTACACAAAAATTATATTGGACTACATTTTAAAGCAGATTTTTCTCATGGTATTTTGGATTATTAATAGATACGTAGTTTTATTTCAATGTAATGGATACGTTGCAGGATGTGAGAGGGTGTGCACGGTGTGTGGATGAGAAGTTTCTAATGCAACATTCCATGGCTGTTTTCCAAAGGAGGTTATGGATATGTGACTTTGCCCAAATGTAGACAAATACCGAGGACCTATGAATATAAATTCAATGCTTTATTGCTGAACATATTTGCTTGATTACGTAACACTCTGCATATCATTTTAAGTATGTGTTATGTCTCAGGACAAAAAAACACATTGATCATGCAAATGTCATTGCCAAATGTTGAGGTCCTATTGTTAGATAGATACATGTTTATCATTACAGCAGAAAAAACCCAATGAGCTAGCAAGCTGTAGATGCGGGATTTATGCAACGCAAAAAAGTCCAAAACGACCAGCACAACAACGGATAAAGTCAAAGCGTAGAATAATTTACAGCAAAATCTCTAATATATATATAAAGTCCAAAGACACGCTGCTGCCTAGGTTAATTGACAGGCTGAGTAAATTGCCTCCAGTGCCCTGCAATCTGCTGGAATCATATTCTAGGTATATCCCCGCCTTACGCCCTCTGCCAGGATAAGCTCTGGCCCCCCACGACCCTGTGCAGGATTAAGCAGTTATTGATAATAATGAAATATAATATTGTGGCTTTTTAGTACAGTGATAACACTCGTGTCTCACATTAATAACCTCCAAAGTTAGATTCTAGGCTTGGCTACCTTTCTGTGTGGTGTTTGTGGATTTTCTCCGTATCTGCATGGGTTTTTCCTGGTTACTCTGGTTTCCTCTCATTTTAGAAACACTGTGTCTGGCAAATATTGGTGCTGGCTTACTGCGTCATTGCCCTCCCCCTCTCACACCTCTGAGGATCGACTTTGTTTTGGAGTGGTGTAATATGCACAAAACTAAGAAGTATTACGTGCATTATTACAGTTGCAGAGTTAAGGAATGGGGGGGGGGGGGACTTTTACTCTAGAGGGGTAACGTCGGTTAGAACTTTCTAGAAGGGGCCACGGGGATATAAGGAGCTGTGACGCCAGCACTGCTGGTTTGAATAAAGCATCGAAAATCAAGAGGTCTCTGCTCATCCGTGCTCGCTGGCTGGTCTATCGCAGAGTGAATGCTGATCCTTGCCACGGTGTTGCCGCTGTAAGCCGTCACAAGCCCGGAGTCAAAGCCGTGGCGTCACAGTTGGTGTCAGAAGTAAGGATGCGCACTCACGTCGGAGACTGCGGCGAGTGGCGGCTGAGAGAGCGGCAAGGAGTCTAGCGGCAGAGCCGCTCCGGTGGCGGCGGCGAGAGGGAGCCGCGGGGGAGAATCGCAGGAGAGTGGCAGCAGCGGTGTGCAGCGGAGGCGAGGAGAGTCGCGGGAGTCTAGCGGCGACGACAAGAGGGAGCCGCGGGAGAGAGCCGCAGGAGAATGGCGGTGCGGCTCGGAATGCAGCGAAGGTGGGAGGAATCGAAGCTGCGGTGGGCTCGGCGCGCCGTGCCAGGCCGGCCTGGTGTTGTTCGGCAGGCCACACGCGTGCGTGGGGTGCGTGTGCTGCCGGAGGCCGCTGGGAGCCGTCTGTGATGGGGGGCTGCTGTTGTGGTGGCGCCTCGTCAGTGCTGGAGCCGGGGGGGGGGGCCCTTGGAGTTCCCGGCTTGTCGAACCCCAGAGGGAGGTGACGGCGAAGGCGGGAGCTGCCTGGCAGCCATAGGAGCTGCGGCGGGTGTGCGGTGTGTTGTCCCTTGGTGTGTGTTGTCCATTGGTGTGTGTTGTCTCTTGGTGTGTGTTGTCCATTGGTGTGTGTTGTCCCTTGGTGTGTGTTGTCCATTGGTGTGTGTTGTCCCTTGGTGTGTGTTGTCCCTCAGTGTGTGTTGTCCCTTGGTGTGTGTGGTCCCTAAGTGTGTGTTGTCCCTTGGTGTGTGTTGTCCATTGGTGTGTGTTGTCCCTCAGTGTGTGTTGTCCCTTGGTGTGTGTTGTCCATTGGTGTGTGTTGTCCCTCAGTTTGTGTTGTCTCTCAGTGTGTGTTGTACCGAGTGCCCCACTGGTTTGAGTAAGGCGTCGTTGTGTGTAATGTCGTGTGTTTGCTGAAGAGGGGGGGAGGTGTGTGTGGGGGGGGGGGCTGGAGTGCCCCGGCCATGTGAAACTCCGGGAGCGGTGGTGCAGTGGTTAGCACAGTAGCCGTGGGGAGCGGTGGCGCAGCGGTTTGCGCGCTGTGTATGTGGGGTGGGGGGGCGGTGGCAAAGCGGTTGACACACTGCCTATGTGTTTGTGTGTGTGTGCGGAGAGCGGTGGTGCAGCGGGTAGTGCAGTATGTGAGAGAGCGAGTGCGATGATGTGTGCTGGACCGGGAGAGAGTGCGGTGGTGCGACATTTAGAGTGCTGTGGGTGTGTGCAGAGTGGTGGCGCAGTGGTTTGCGCGCTGTGAATGGGGGGTTTTAACGTGACGGTGCCGCAGGCTTTTTTGCCTAAAAGTAACTACTAATCGGTAATTATGGCCCGAGGGCGGGCCTTGATGCCCGGG
>JAZEWT010000002.1:17882543-17902228 GCA_036362905.1 Mordacia mordax | reverse complement strand
CCCTGTGTTTCCAGGATAGGCTCCGGCTCACCGTGACCCTATATAGGATTAAGCGGTTTTCAGATAATGAGATAAGATGAGATATCTTTCAGTTGCTTTATGTTTTGGGAACAAATTAGCTGTGATTGTTTGAAATTAACGCTATGGGTACTTTTTTGCCAGTATACAAATATAAGATTACAATAGGTTTTACCGTATCTGGCGATTATGCAGGTGTTAACACCTGCATAAGGTAAGGCACATTGAACTAATTTCAAACATAAGATTACAATAGGTTTTACCGTATCTGGCGATTATGCAGGTGTTAACACCTGCATAATCGCCAGATACGGTGTTAACACTGCATAATCGCCAGATACGGTAAAACCTATTGTAATTTTATGTTTGAAATTAGTTCAATGTGCCTTACCTTTGAATTATATATGATTGGATTGATAATATCTGTCGCAATAGACAATAAATGCAGTGCTCTAGTGAACAAAACTCATTATATCTCGTTCTAATTAGTTAATACTCTACTGTACTTCATGATGTACAAGTGACACGTCGAAATCCGCAGCTATCATCAGTGGTGAGGTACTTTAACTTGTTTAGGACCCTCTCACCAGTACAAACTCAACAACATGATAAACTAGACTTGAATGTAATGAAGTGAAAAATATGACATTGCATATAACAAGAATAATCGGTAATTTGCGATATTACGTCAGTCCTCCTTTGAATGAAGGCCTCTACACACTTTGTAGGTCATGGAGGTTGTTTGGCCAGGCTTCACCACAGTGGTCAGTGGAGGTCCGCAGAGGCAGGGGAGTTGATCATAGCACAGCACGCTAACCACAGTGGCACCAATGAGGAACTGGCACAAAATACGAACCCTTCAAGTCCTATAATCTGACCTTATATTACCTGGATTGTGAACTGTGGAATATTCCATGCTGGTTGAGTTTAGGGCAAGGATAAAGGCACATTTACTTAACTGTCTTGTTTCCATGCTCTGCGTGAGTGAGTACTGTGTGCCGTGTAACAAGGCTGCCACTATGCCCTAAGGTTGCAAAGGGTGTGTGTGCAGCCGATGTCATGATATAGTTAAATAATGTGTGTTCTGAAAGAAAACTTGTGAAGCATAGTATTCTACTCGCTTGCAATGCGCGATATTTATAACTCACTGTACGACTGAAAATGCCATAAAATAAAATGGTTGCACTTGCCTTCCATTACTCCTAGTAGCGACTGTGGACTACTCATCAATGACATTGAAACAGATTTTTAGGTGAGAGCTAAAATCAGCTGTATGAGAGTTCATGAGGAACAAAAATTGTATCAATCGGGGTTCTGGATTCAAAAGGCCCACTAACCTGCCGATAACTGATTCACTACCCCTATCCCTCTATTACGCACTACATATCGGCTGCCGAGGAAGCAACAAATTAGGCCTTTTGCAGCTTAGCGTTGCTACTGGACAATATCACTGGTCAGTTCTCCTCCAGCACGCACATTGCCTGCAAATCAAACCCACTTGCCCTGCTCAATTTGTGCTATCTGAAAACCAAAAAGCCCAACTCATTGCTCAGCTTATCTTGGACAACAGGCTGGACCTGCTCTACCAACCAGAGACCTGGCACCATCAAGGTGATTTTCTCACGTTAAATCAGGCTCAACTCTGGAACTTTGCACACTCTCAGAAGGCTCGTTCCCATGGCCGTAGTGGTTATCTTGTGATTCTCCATCATGTTATTGCCGACATCTGTTCGATTCCATCACCGACCTTCCATTCATTCGATCTTATATCTCTGGATTGTTGGTCGGCTCGACCAGTGAAGTTAGTGCTGGTCTACCACCCACCTGGAGACTCAACTTCCTTTGTTAATGAACTGTCTTAACTGCTTTCTAATCTGTGCTCTAGTTCTGAGAGAATCCTTGGCAATTTCAAAATCCATGTTGACTCTCCAAAGAGTCCCCTTGCAGGGGTTCTCATGGCCACTCTAAACTCATTTGGCTTGATTCAACACGTTCCATCTGCCACTCACATAAGTGGCCACACTCTGGATCTGGCTTGCTCATGAAGCATATCTGTAATCAACCTGTCTGTCATTGATCATGATCCATCGAGTCACTCCGCTGTGTGGTTTGATCTTCAGGTAACATCACCCATTTCCATCTCTAAGCACCAAATCCAATTCCGAAATCGTAACTACATCACGCCAGACTTACTCACGGCTGCAATCAACCAGTTCATCACTTTTGCCTGGGATCACTCTGCCTCTGATGCAACAGTTGAAACATACAACAGTTCGCTATTATGCAAACTGGATGTTTTGCCCCCCATAAAATCACGCTGTGTCTCAGGTGGAAAACCATACCCCTGATATACTGTTGAACTCCGGAACCTCAAGGTGAATGCACGCAGAGCCGAACGGTTCTGGCCTCACTGCCCATGCTCAAATTTATTAAGGCCAGCTAAATCGCTAATGCACGGCACTTGATAGCGCCCGTACCAATCACTGTTGCAGTATCCTAGCTGATGCCTGTGACAAGACCAATATCTTCTTCTCGACCATCCATTGGCTCCTTCATCGAATCAGTAACTCACCCTCACCTCTCTTTATTAAACTGTCCCAGGCAGATCGGTGGATTTAATTTTTTTTTTCAGAAAAAAACAAAGCTCAATTCAAGTCTACGCAGTCTCAACCCCCAACCAATACCTCAAGAATTGTTCCTTCTCCTATCATATTCTTAAAACTGCTGGAATTTTCCGAGTTAATAGAATCTGATGTCTCTTCATTAGTTACCAGATCTTGGCCGACCCCTTCCCATCCAAACGCATCCGGGAAAATTTCAAATCACTTGCCACCTTCGTCACCGATCTCTTCAACAACTCACTTTGCAGTAGTCATGCAACTCTAGAAACACGTCGTCAACAATAATAATAATTGCATTTATAGAATGCTTTTCACCCGTGGGTCACAAAGCACTGCACAAAGCTGTGGAGAGAACGGCACTTCAACAACGAGATAAGAGCGGCAAATCAGCAACAACGTCAGCAACATCGTTTTTTTTTTGTTTTTTGACCTCCTCGAACCCTTTCCAACTGGCTTTAGATTCAGCCATAGTACTGAAACTTCTCTGGTCATAGAGTTAGCAGTTATTCTTGATTTCTCACTCACTTTCGAAACACATTAACAAGGTGACGAAGGTAGCCTATTTCCATCTCAGAAACGTAGCCAGACTGCGCAACATCATGTCACCCTCTGACGTGGAGAATGTAATCCACATCTTCATTTCTTCACGAATTGATTATTGCAATGCACTACTCCCTGGCATCCTGCCTATCCGTTGAATCGTCTCCAACGTGTGCAGAATACGGCACTATAGTCATCATCTCATCTCATCTCATTATCTGAAACCGCTTAATCCTATATAGGGTCACGGTGAAACCGGAGCCTATCCCGGAAACACAGGGCGTAAGGCAGGAATACACCCGACGACGGGACGCCGGTCCATCGCCGGGCATTGCGGGACAATTTTTAGTCTCCGAGCCAATCAACCTATCCAGGAGCATGCTTTTGGACTGTGGGAGGAAACCGGAGCACCCGGCGAAAACCAACGCGGACACGGGGAGAGCATGCAAACTCCACACAGAAAGGCACCGGAGCCGAGAGACTCGAACCCGGGACCTTCTTGCTGTGAGGCGTCAGAGCTAACCACTGCGCCACCGCGCCGCCCCTATAGTCATCACCCGGACACCCATCCACGATCACATATCCCAAGTATTGATGACTCTCCACTCGCTATTGGTTAAATAAAGGATTGAATTTAAGATCCTCCTTCTTACATACAAGGCACTCACTGGCGCTACTTCGACATACATCCGTGACCTACTTCAGGCACTCTCCTCAACCAACGCGACAACTTCGATCCTCCAATACAGTCTTGCTTCTTATGCCCAAAGCGCATCTCCGTTCGATAGGGGATAGAGCCTTCTCACACACTGCTAGCAGACTCTGGAACGTCCTTCCTTTGGAAATTTGGTGAGCCGAGTCCCTGGGCATCTTCAAATCTCGTATCAAGACTCACTTGTTCCATAAGACATTGAAGTCCTCTGGCTAGGATTGTTGATGATGCTCGCTATTGTGTTTGGATGATGGCTCGCTGTTTACCACCTGCACCTGCTGAGGAACACTTATTCCTTCCTTTATTTATTCAACAACTATTTTACGTGTTATTTTATGTCCTTCGTTAATTTATAGCCATTATTTCACCTTTATTGATCTACTCTGATGTTGTTTTGTTGACATGCCGTTCTCTCCATATATATTCGAATCGAATTGAATGTGTGCGCATAATAAATTATGAATTGTATCGAAGGGGATGTGGGTCACGGGGTGTAAATCGTTGTACAAATTGTATATTGTATTCATTGTACATTTTGTTGGAAAATTTGCTCGGAGGAGCAATAAAATCGGACTTAAAAGTCAGTCTACATAGCTCTGTGCAGCAGTTTGTTACCCTCGCGAGAAAATAGCTCTAGAAGTATAAATATTATTATACTATTATAAACTAATTGTTAAAGACCACTTCATTCACCACGTAGTGACTGATTATGGATAGTGAAATTTTATACCTGACTCATTTAATTAATAATAATAATAATTGCAATTCTAACTGCAAAATGAGTAAAAATATTGAAAGCGTTGCTGAAAACCTTTGACTTGTGGGTTCTAGCAGAAGTTAGATATTTATAATTATAGCAGATAATCTTTGCAAGCCCTGAATACGGGATTCCTGCAATACAGCAATCGATCGAACTAACCAGTGGAAAAATACATGAAATCACAAGGTAGTAAAACGAATTTACAGCATTAAATTGTGCAAGGATGAAACCCTAACCATGATTCTAATGTAAACAGTAACGGTATTTCACAAGACAAAAGCAGATGCTTTTTCCAGGGTGCCTTACATCACCACACACATACACATTCAAATAAATAAGTAACGTACGTAAATAAATAAATAAACAAACCTTCCTACATTTACGCTATGCTGCCCACCATTGAAAAGTTTTAAAGTGTTATTGTCAAAACTATAAATAATGGTATAGTTGTGCTTTGAGCAGTTTCCGAAATAAGTGAGTGACTTTGTGGCCCTGATTTCTATTGGGATCTCATTTCACCATTATAGGGTCAAGGTAGCAAAGCAGCAAGCCTTGGAGCCCGGAGAACAGAAATGTGGTGCGACAAAGCGACCATGACTTGCCGAACGGAGAGAGCAAGAGGGGGTGTAGGGGGGAGATAGTGGAGCAGAGATATCGTTGAGCAGATACGTAAAGACTCATCTCATCTCATTATCTGAAACCGCTTAATCCTATATAGGGTCACGGTGAAGCCGGAGCCTATCCCGGAAACACAGGGCGTAAGGCAGGAATACACCCGACGACGGGACGCCAGTCCATCGCCGGGCATTGCGGGACAATTTTAGTCTGCGAGCCAATCAACCTATCCAGGAGCATGCTTTTGGACTGTGGGAGGAAACCGGAGTACCCGGCGAAAACCCACGCGGACACGGGGAGAGCATGCAAACTCCACACAGAAAGGCACCCGAGCCGAGAGATTCGAACCCGGGACCTTCTTGCTGTGAGGCGACAGCGCTAACCACTGGGCCACCGCGCCGCCCACGTAAAGACTGCAATGGGTAAGTGCCAAGGTTTTTAAATGTGATGCGTGCAGTCTACAGAGCGAAGTAGAGGAGTCGAATCGGAAAAGCGAAATAGAGAAATGGCCACGTGAATAGCAGAATTTTAATAAGTTGAAGTGGACGAATAATACTTGCAGGCAGAGTAGTTATGAGAGTGTTGCAGTAGTCGAGGCGAGAGAGAACCAAAGGCTGGACCAAGAGTTGAGCAGATTCTATGGTAAGAAAATGACGGGTTTTGCGGATATCGAATCAGTGAAACCGACATGTATAAGATAGATTGGGGATTCATAGAGACATGAAATAGCAGAATCCAAGGTGATGCTGAGGTTCCAAACAGACGAGGGGGTAGAGGAGGCCAAAATCACCAAAGGAAACAATAATAATTGAATTTCTAAAGTGCCTTTCACTAGAAGGTCACAAGCGCTGCACAGAGCTATAGAGAGAAGAGCATGTCAACAATAACATGAGAATATATAAATTAAGTAAAATTATTATTAAGAATCAATGAACAGCATTAAATAAAATAGCAAAAGATGAGGGCATGCCTCCTCTTATTTTAATGTTTAAAGTATTTTGTATGAACATTACTAACCTACGGTATTGTGCACTTATTATATGTGTAAATGTCTGTTGATTTAAACCTCAATTTTGATTTGTAGGTTATCATCTCCTGATTCATTACGCATTAGCGATATGAGTTCATATTTTTTGTCCCATGCCCTTTCTATTGTGCCTTCTATTAAACACAATCTGAAATATGATTTTAATATATTTGTTTTTAATGTATTGTTCTAATTATGTATACCTTTTGATAAAAACACCAGTAATTTGTTATGCCATTGTGACGTAAATTAACACACAAGCACGTTATGTAAATGTATTTCCTGGGTTGAAATGCTACATTTTATTGCATTGGATGGTTTATACAGATGTCATTCATTATTTTGGCACAGCCACTGCTTCATAAACAAAGCATGCATCGTATTCGAACTAACAAATTAAAATCAATTAAACGTATTCATCAAATATGTCTGCTCCAAAATTAATCAGCTGCCTAAGAACAAAGTGTAAAGATCTTTATTAATAACATATACCAACTCAAAATTCATGTTTTGAGTAATTTATAGAGGAATAGATTATGATGGGGTTTTTAATTAGATGGTGATTTTTTAATGTGTAAGAATACTTTGCAGGAACTTTGTCAAAGAGATATTGATTATTTAAGTCATGGCTATCGTTGACTGCAAGAGAGACCATCCCATTAAATCATACATGTATGGATGTCAGGAATTTACACGTATATTTATTTTCACAGAAGGTGTTTAGCATTAATTTGAAAGTAAATAACACCTGCAATTATCAAAATAGTATATAAAATATTTTACATTTCTAAAGCGCCTTTCACCCAAGGGTCACAAAGCGCTGAACAGAGCTATGAACAGAACGGCATGTCAACAACATCAGAATAGATCATTTAAGTAAAATAATGATTTTAATTCAATAAAGGAGATTAAACAAAAATAAGTGTTAACGTTCCGAAGAATAATAAAAGTGGGAAGTAAAGCTGAAATAAAATACCCGTCTTGGCATTTTGCAGATAAAATTAAAAAATATACATCATTCTTATGCATCTTGAAAGATAATCGTCTCGATTTTAACAGGGAAAATGTAATTTTCACCCGCTATATATTTTGTTTACGTAAAACACATGTGGCTGTAATCCATTAAACGGTTAACTGCTCTGCAACGACAAACAAAAATAACCTAATGCTACAATGCATCCAAAAGAGGGTCGCGCAGTTGTAAAATGCGCGTTTAATTGTGAGCATCGGGTTGAAGGTTAAAATCTTATACGGCTCGCTTAAATCAAAGTAAATTGCGTTGCTGGTGATTTCTGTATCGAATTCTGATATCGCGACTTACTTTAGAAGGTAGACGAACGTTTGCTTTATAATGACGGAGTACAATGAGAGGTGATGCGAATAAACGTTTAAAGGAAAAATAATCATACAATTTTGTTGACACATTTTTTGTTTAGCAACATTATAGTTTTATGTGCTGTTGATGTTATTAACAAGCAATTAGATTTCTTGAAGCTAGACAAAATTATTACGTTAACCATTAATTACAAATGCCTATTAAATGCTTACAATCTGTGCCAAGGACATAATAGGGACTCGTATGTTTTGTAGTTAACTACACATAAATTATTGCGCAGGTCACTTTGCATAATATATCTGGGAGACATGTTAAGGATAATTTTAAATCATTTTTATAACCTTTTTAATAAAGTGTATGCATTTATTTAGTCTTCATACCACTCATTAAAATCCTTTTCCTGCATATTCTTTATGTACAATACATTGAAATGTTTAGCTTTTCAATAGCAGCATTTACTCTGTATTTTACAAAATATATCTCAAAAGCCATCGCCTCAACTTAATTATTTTTATACTTTTTTAGTAATTAATATTAGGCTGTGGTGGCATGGTGGTGCAGTAGATAGCGCTGTCGCCTCACAGCAAGAAGTCCCAAGTTCAATTCCCGGCTCGGCTGCCTTGCTGTGTGGAATTCGTGTATTCTTTCCGTGCCCACATGGGTTTTTGCCGGGTAATCCGGTTTCTTCTCACCGTCCAAATACACGCTGCTACCTCGGTTAATTATCCTGCTGAGTAAATTGCTCCAAAAAAGTGTGCCCTGCGACGTACTAGCACAACATCTTGGGTACAGCCCTGCCTTACACCCTATGTCTGGCGGGATAGGCTCCCACCCCCCGCGACCCTGTACAAGATTAAGGGGATACTGAAAATGATTGATTGATATTCATTACGAGCATTTACACCATACGCTGAGAGTGAGACAGTTTGCTATACACTCTCATTTAAACCCCAGGATATTAATGTTACTCTCCAGCAATCAGCAAGTCTGTGAAGCGCCTCCGAGCCAAGGGTACAGTCAAGTACACAACCTGAGTATTATTTTTGAAAATGTTGATAACATTGAACAATCCTTAAGTTGCAATACCTGAGAGGCAGCAATATTTTGTCACAGACTGCCATCTAATGCATGTTTGTGTTAAGTAATGTATGTTTTTAAACATCACTCGCCTTGTGCTAGGTTTGTGTAGTTGCATTCACTTAATGTTAACAGCTTACCAGGTTTAGAGCAAGTTGCTGAGTTTACAGTGTAGAAAGAGTGCATACACAAAAATAACTTTAATTCGAAGGCTTATCCATACACAAAAGGCTTCTTTCTTGTGTGGTCGTCAACTCTCCATCATTGGCGCTACGATAATAGCACTTGATTTTCATAATCCTGCTCTTTGACATTCAACGGTGATTCTTTGAATAGTAATGTCTGGCATTGCATCAAACCACATCATAACAAGCGGCGTTTTTATTCACGTATAATTTTCTCCCACCCACATTTCCTCTTGGCCACATGTTGTTATGAAATCTGTTCCATCAAAATTCTATTGCTGGCTGTTTCAGTGACTAAACAGTTGTCACTGAATCACTGTGCATAGCTGGGATTGGTTGCAGTGTCACGTTTTATTGTGATGAAGGTGTTGGGAATTGCCTGCTCCACGTTGATAGCACTTGCCAGGGTGACATGCTATATGGAGCAATAATCTTTGTAAAGATTTTTTTTGTTCTCGGCAATAAATGTTACATTAACGTGCCTGTTGTGGTTGGCAATCGTCAAACTGGCGCTTTACGAAACCTGAATGTTCACCGACGGTTTTAAAGAAGTATGTTTTTGTTCCTTATGGGCCTGTGGAATGATTCACGACCTCGAGAAATAAAATTAAATCTCAATTCGGGATAACGGTTGATTAATAAATGTGTTTTTCGTTTCATTATTTGCGCTGTAAGCCTAATGTTGAAGTGGAAGTGTCAGCTGCTTATGAGCTGCCTGTGACAAAAGCACCCTCAATGCACTCGGTCTCATTTGATGTCTCGGGCTAAGGAGAACTAAGGCTGCTCAGAGGTTGGATAGGTGAGTGACAGAGCAAACCAAGTGTTGCAAGGCCACCATTCTCAGCTGGTCTCCATGGACCATACCCAGGTGGGCCTTAAGATGCAAAAAGTTTAATCCCTCCAATATGATATGGCATCAGAGAGCAGTCCAGGTATATATTGATATTTCTGAGTGTCCATGGATTACATCTATATATGCAGAGTTTTAAGAGTACGTGGTACTTTTCTGGGTACTCCGGTTTCTTCTCATTCCAAACGCTCATTAAAAGTAATGGCCAATAATCCCAATGCAGGGCCCTTCTGAAAAAGAAAATAGTGAATCAGTGAGGATTTCATTTAAATTGTTATAATCATAATTCCCAAAAGTCATCAACAATACAATCTATTCCCAGACTCGCAAGGCAATGTTTTGTTAGCGTAAAGAATAAATGAATGAATGTTACTGTCGAATTAGCAGTACGCTCGCATTATTATCATTAGCAATGTGAGTCATGAACAATCCAATATTGGACGAATGCTTCACTAAGCCGCCTCCGTCTCTCGCTGCCCGTTCAGCTCCAGCATGCAAACAAAACTCTCTGCTGTACACAATCCTCTCAGAAGTGTTACACATTTTGAGCGCAGGGATAGGCTTATTAAACGATTTGAATACACGTGCGTTGTTTTAGGTATATGTTAATATTCTTTATCAATTTCTTTTTATCTTCTAAAAGTTCAGTGTTTGCTTGAACAACCAAACATACATCACATACACACGTGACAGCAACCATTAGTCACATAAAACAGCAAAATTGATCAAACGTGACGTTTATATAGTTCACGTTCACAAACCATGCATTAAAACATTATTGCGGGTGCACTGAGGGATTAAACTATTGGCACACTTAAATGTGAATTAGATGTACAAATTGATTCCCTTGTCATATATTGATTGTTTTTAAATGTTACGTGAAATGGAAATTATATATTTAATATAAACAGTATCACATATAGCTTTATACAGGATGTAATTTGTTGGGCATTTTTGTAATTGGCGCCCCTTCTGTGGTACGATTTTTAAAAGTCTGTTATGCCTTCAGTGCCAAAGGATATATTTCAGTATCTCTCATCTCATCTCATTGTCTGAAACCGCTTAGTCCTATACAGGGTCACGGTGAGCCGGAGCCTATCCCGGCAGACATAGGGCGCAAGGCAAGGATATACCGACGATGGGACGCCAGTCCATCGCCGGGCACTGCGGGGCAATTTAGCCTGCGAGCCAATTAACCTATGCAGCAGCATGCTTTTTGGACTGTGGGAGGAAACCGGAGTGCCCGGCGAAAACCCACGCGGACACGGGGAGAGCATGCAAACTCCACACAGAAAGGCACCCGAGCCGAGAGATTCGAACCCGGGACCTTCTTGCTGTGAGGCGACAGCGCTAACCACTGGGCCACTGTGCAGCCCCCATATTTCAGTATAAGGATTGGTTAATGCACTGCGTTATGAACCTAGCTGTCTAAGTTAGAGTCCTAAATGAGGATAAAATCAGTGTGGGTGTGAGGGAGGCATGCCTCCTTCAACCACTCTGACCCGCCTGTTGAATAATGATGTGGAGTGGCATCCATCCGACAGTATGTTAGCAAAGGGTTGTACATGTATCCGATGGCTACGGAAGTGATGAGTTGCACGTATTCATGTCGTGGACGGACCGTTCGGTTGATGTGCAATCATGATAGTACAATTCAGGAGGGGTGAATGTAGCCAATGGCTACTGACATGTTGAGTTGTACATATATATGGTCGTACATATATTAAAGTGCTGAGGCATCGGCATGGACACGCCCCACATACAGTGAGCCACACCCATCCTTGCAGACATGCCTCAGGGTACGAAAGACTCAGAGAGGTATAGACGTTTTGCTCCTACGGGCAGAACACATACTGATAAGATGTACACGAGAGAGGCGTCTGTAGAATTTGTTTAATAATGAGGCGTTTTTTGCTGTCCGTAGGGGTGGGAAGGAGGTTAATGTGGCTCTGTGTGTTGGGTGCATGGATGTTGTTCATGAAGTTTGCACAGGTAGTGGTCGAGCAAGTTAATAAAGTTGTTTATATTAAACAAGATACGCGTTGGCGTGGGTGGTGCAAGTCTGTGGTGGCAGAAGAGGCACATTGTAGCAGACCAGCAGTGCGTGCAGAGCACAAGGGGGATTCACATTAAAAAATTACGCAGAATCTTACCATCTGAATATCCTCTTGTGCGTTCGCGTGCGCATTATTCAGCTGATCATCTCTAGTATTTTGATTAACTGTCGCGCCTTTCTGGTGTCTCTCGTGCTATCACGTAGCCAAAAGTGAAAGGAAAGGGAGAGGAGACTGGTGGCGAAATTACATACATAGTTGATATATTTGATTCTTACAGGATACAGCATTACTGACAATAACAATATCTTATGAGCATATTGACGAACACGTGAAACTATTTAAAGTTTAAGTCTCAAAATGCTGAAGCGATGGCTCCAGTTTTGAATAAAAAATTACCTCCGTCGAACCAAATGTTTTATTTCCACTTGATCAGCTGTTTGTCGTATGGTAAATTAAATTATACAGTAATGATATTAGATTGTATATTACCGTCATGATAATTTACATCGTATTGTCAATCTACAGCTGGATGAAGGCCCCGTCCATACCATACCTGTCAATGACGTTGTTAAAGGTAGTGTACCTATTTAGCTCAAATGTAAGTCTTGCACATCAATCCAAGCCTGGGGCAATAGTGTATGGCTGTGGTTGAATCTGTAAAAGTGGGTCGTTTCAGCGTCAGGGATACATCCATAGAGTTCCCTGTCTAGGAATGGATTAATTTCGATCTATACACAACGTATTCCACATAACGTTTTAGAGATCCAACGCAGTTAAAACAAAAAACGATTTTTAACCGACAAAAGATCGCAATTATATTTATGTACACGACTGTCCTCTGCTGGAAGAAAGCGCACGCTCCTGTACACAGCTTCACTGTTGGCACTGCTTATGTAGACGCTCGCATCTTTGTTCATGGTGATGTGAGGGGCTAATCTATAAAAATGGTTATCTATGGGATTATTGCGCTCACCTGTAGATTTAAACACCGTTGATTATTGGAAGGATAAAACGAAGGATAAATAGGGGGATATGCTGACCCAACAAGTTCAGCGAATAATACAAGTCTTAGGTAATTGGGTGAAGCAGATAAGAGCAGCTCGACTGTATTTTTAGGGATTTTGTTAACCAGATTATTTGATTAGATTTTTAAAAATAATTTACTTAATTGACACGATTACTACTTCACAACGGTAAAATAAAAAATGTAAATAAAAGCAGGAAATAGTTATATTTTTGAAACCAAATTGAAAATTTAAAGTAACAATAGTTGTCAATCTGTATATCACTCGCTGTGGCGTATGGATTTAAAAAATAGACACTGACAAAGTAAATGGAACAAAATATAATGTCTACAAAAAATTGCAAGTGACATGCAGGCCTGAAATTACAATGAGAGCCAGGCACAGAAACATTTGGGTTTGGCAGCAAATGCCAATTATACGAAGAATGTTGCCTGTTGAAATCAGCGGGTAAGCTTGGCAGGACATAACTGTTTGGGAGGATGGCTGGAGGAAAATAATTACTGCGAAGATATAGTAATGACATAAGCGTGTGCGCAAGTGCTAGATAGATTATTACATCGCAGGACTGTGAACAATGTTGACGGCATGGGTTAATGTGTATCCAGCAGCAAATATGAAGTGGTTGATGATGATCCAGGTGCATATCTTAACGTATCTGAAAATTATTTAAGTTAGTTTAAGAAATCATGAAACAAAGCTAAGAATTAATAAATTTTTAAGTAGCTGGCATAGGTTTAAATAAAAATTTACAAGAGAGTTCCTTATGATTCAATGCCTGTCTCTCTGGAGGATACTTTCTGTTTAAGATGCCCACACTGATGGGGCACAATTATTCTTCATCACAATTCTTGCAGTACTGTTGCTCTTTGACTGACGTATAAGGTCATGCGGAAAGTGATTAATTCCCCGAGTTGGGGGACATGTCACTTTGAAGGTTTGGTTTGGAGCAACGTAACCAAATCATGTCCAACACACCGAAGCGCTGTTTTCAAATGTGCAATCCCACGATGTGTCGCTAGGGGGTAGGCTACAACTAGGCAATGAAAGCAATGTGTGGCAGTATGCGAGAACGTGAACGACTCTATCTGCCACCAAAGCTAAGCAAGTGAGTTTTCAAGAGCAGTGAAAAATTATGGGACTCGAATGTGAAACAGACGTTCAGCATGAAAGGACAGAGATGAGCGCTGAGACAGTTTGTTGGGATTATCTGTCAGTAAATGGAGTAGAAGTCAAGAAATTAGATAGAGACTTTGCTGGAGTAACAAACGGGACGTGGAAGATGTACTTGGATGGATTGTGCGCGTGTTGGGAAGAGACAAAGAAGTTGCAGTAAGAATGGCTATGAAGATGCAATGAATGTTGTGAAGAAGCAGCAGAGTGAGAGCAGGTGAGAAAGAAAGATGTGGTAGACGTTTGACAACTAGATGTCGGCGGCACTGAAGGTCACGGACAATGAATATTTGAGCAGTTGAATCCATGCCATAATGAAACTTTTGGCTGAGAACAAGTTCACATATAGTCTAATACATTAAGCCGAAAGTAAGCCTCTTCGGTTGAGGGGCAGCGTGCCTGTAATAATATGTTCAGTACAGGTGGGAAGCGGGGTTATGATACGGAACCGATAAGAAACGTATGTTACATTCACCTCTACTGATAAGTAATGGAAGATAATAAATGTGTCATGATCTGAGAGCAGAAGTCTCGGTAGAGGCCTGTTGAGACTCGACTAGTTTGATGGTTTCCCCTCCGCTCGTTCCCATTGGTCCCAGCGCACGCGGACGAAGGGAGGGGCCACGTGACCCGGCGCTATCCCCGAGGGACCGTGATTGTCCGAGGCCACGTGACCTGAGACGGAGGTGTCATGGGGCAGCGGGAGGACGGGGGACCCGAGCGAGGCTGCGGACAGCGACGCCAGCTGGCGGGGCGCGGGGTTGCAGCCGGGAGCCCGGCTGCCCGGGATGCCCTGGTGTGGGATGCATCTCATCTCTCATCTCATTATCTCTCATCTCATCTCATTATCTGAAACCGCTTAATCCTATATAGGGTCACGGTGAGCCGGAGCCTATCCCGGAAACACAGGGCGTAAGGCAGGAATACACCCGACGACGGGACGCCAGTCCATCGCCGGGACAATTTTAGTCTGCGAGCCAATCAACCTATCCAGGAGCATGCTTTTGGACTGTGGGAGGAAACCGGAGTACCCGGCGAAAACCCACGCGGACACGGGGAGAGCATGCAAACTCCACACAGAAAGGCACCCGAGCCGAGAGATTCGAACCCGGGACCTTCTTGCTGTGAGGCGTCAACGCTAACCACTGGGCCACCGCGCCGCCCGTGTGGGATACATGCCGAAGTGTGATCGAACTAGCCGTGGTTAATGAGTCTCAGAGAGACGCTACCGTCTGTACTTGCTTTATGTAGTTAATTGGCTTCAATAAAGACAAGCATTCTGCAACATTGCCTCGCAATCATTACAAATGTAAAGCATCTCTTTTACTATTAGAGTATCGCTTCGAAAAGGTGCTCTCTCGGGACAGCCGCGTCGTTCGCTTCCTCTCTCCACCTCGCGACATTTCGCCTCACACGTTAGAGGCATCCTCAGGTGCAGTAGGCGTGTGTCGTGTGTGTGACGCCTATTTAAATGTAGGTACTATGTATGTGTCGATTCACCTCCAGAGAGTTGCTGCATTGGGCGGCGCGGTGGCCCAGTGGTTAGCGCTGTCGCCTCACAGCAAGAAGGTCCCGGGTTCGAATCTCTCGGCTCGAGTGCCTTTCTGTGTGGAGTTTGCATGCTCTCCCCGTATCCGCGTGGGTTTTCGCCGGGCACTCCGGTTTCCTCCCACAGTCCAAAAAGCATGCTGCTGCATAGGTTGATTGGCTCGCAGGCTAAATTGCCCCACAGTGCCCGGCGATGGACTAGCGTCCCATCGTCGTTATATCCTTGCCTTGCGCCCTGTGTCTGCCGAGAAAGGCTCCGGCTTCACCGTGACCCTGTATAGGACTAAGCGGTTTCAGACAACGAGATGAGATGAGAGTTGCTGCCTTTCAGGATCAATGGACGACTGTCAGGGTCCATTTGATAGGGTTCCATTGTCCTGCTCACAGTTTGACCAGAGGTTAGCAGAGCTGGTGAAGGTATGCCTCACAACAACCTATTTCAAGTTCGACGTGGAGTTTTACCAACAAAAAGACGGTGCAGCAATGGTCTCACCCGCAGCAGCCAACCTGTAACTAAGTGATTTTGAAGAGGAAACCATAAACTCATCTATACTAAAACCTACCCACTGGTATCGATACATTGATGACACTTTCGTTGTATTGCCACACAGAAGACAGAAACTAGAGGAATTCCTTGGTCACTTAAACTCCATACACCCAAACATCAAGTTCACCATGGAAACAGAAGAAAACGGCCAAATCCAGTATCTGAATGTACTGGTGAAGAGAAATGCAGAGGGGACGCTCAGCCACGCTGTATATAGGAAGACAACACATACGGACGGGTATTTACATACGGAGTCTCACCATCACCCGAAACAGAAACGGGGGATACTGCACACCTTAGCCCACCGCTCAGAAACAATATCAGACAAACAACATCTAAGAAACGAGCTACAACATTTACAACAAGCACCAGTGAGCAATGGATACACATAAACAGAAATCCAACATGCCATAAGGAGAGAACCTCAACAGAAAGAACAAGAAAATGAGGAGGAAGATATCAAAATCCGCGCTTTCCTGCCATATGTGAAAGGTACCACAGACAAAATTAGCAAATACGTAGAAAAATATAAAATAAAAACAGTCTTCACAACCCACCAGAAGATACAAGACATACTCAAATCACCTGAAGACTGATTGCCGTTACAGACAGAAGGCGTATATTGCATTCCTTGCAGCAACTATGAGGAAGTGTACATCGGGCGAACAGGAAGAGCAATAGCCACCAGAAAGAAAGAACATCAGGCAGCTGTACGTTTGCTGCATATGGATAAATCAGCAACGGCAGCACACATTGTAGACAAACAACACAGAATCGATTTTGACAAGATGCGAGTACTAGCAGCCATCCGCCATAAAGGTCTCATCTCATTATCTGAAACCGCTTAATCCTATATAGGGTCACGGTGACGCCGGAGCCTATCCCGGAAACATAGGGCGTAAGGCAGGAATACACCCGACGATGGGACGCCGGTCCATCGCCGGGCGTTGCGGGACAATTTTAGTCTGCGAGCCAATCAACCTATCCAGGAGCATGCTTTTGGACTGTGGGAGGAAACCGGAGTACCCGGCGAAAACCCACGCGGACACGGGGAGAGCATGCAAACTCCACACAGAAAGGCACCGGAGCCGAGAGACCCGCCATAAAGGTCCAAGATTAATTCGTGAAGCATTCGAGATTCACAAGACAGAAAAGACCATGAACTGCAAACAAGAAATGAGGATAAAGCTCAGCCAAACCTGGAGGCCAGTCATTCAAATCAGTAATGCATAGATATTAAGCTCTGAAATGTGGATATAAGAGTGTTATCACCAAATGTTTGGGAACGTTTTTCATGAGATGCAAACTGGGAGATTAGTCACAGGTGCAGCAGGAGGGGATTAATGTGATTCCGGGGTGAGCAGGACAATGGAACCCTATCAAGTGGAGCCCGACAGTCGTCCATTGATCCTGGAATGCAGCAACTCTCTGGCGGTGACTCAACACATACATCG
Organism: Mordacia mordax; assembly: GCA_036362905.1. NCBI lineage: Eukaryota > Metazoa > Chordata > Hyperoartia > Petromyzontiformes > Petromyzontidae > Mordacia > Mordacia mordax. The sequence goes on along the minus strand of JAZEWT010000002.1, from coordinate 17,884,686 downwards.
TACCTACATATAAATCTTCATCTTCATCTTCATCCGCTTTATCCGATGCCGGGTCGCGGGGGCAGCAGTCTAAGCAGCGATGCCCAGACTTCCTTCACCCCAGACACTTCCTCCAACTCTTCCCGGGGGACCCCGAGGCGTTCCCAGGCCAGCTGAGAGACATAGTCTCTCCAGCGTGTCCTGGGTCTTCCCCGGGGCCTCCTCCGGGTGGGACATGCCTGGAACACCTCCCTAGGGAGGCGTCCAGGGGGCATCCGAATCAGATGCCCAAGCCACCTCAGCTGACTCCTCTCGATGTGAAGGAGCAGCGGCTCTACTCCGAGCTCCCGCCGAGTGACCGAGCTTCTCACCCTATCTCTAAGGGAGCGCCCGGCCACCCTGCGGAGGAAACTCATTTCGGCCGCTTGTATCTTGTCCTTTCGGTCATTATCCAAAGTTCATGACGATAGGTGAGCGTAGTTGCGTAGATTGACCGGTAAATCGAGAGCTTCGCCTTTCGACTCAGCTCCTTCTTCACCACGACGGTCTGGTACACCGACCGCATAATTGCGGACGCTGCACCGATCCGCCTGTCAATCTCACGCTCCATCTTTCCCTCACTCGTGAACAAGACCCCGAGATACTTAAACTCCTCCACTTGAGGCAGGACCTCTCCACCCACCCGGAGAGGGCACGCCACCCTTTGGAGTACCCGGCTAAAACTCACGCGGACACAGAGAGAACATGTGAACTCCACACAGAAAGCCGTGGGTACTTTTGCCAAGATACACGTGTATAAAGGGAAAAGGTTTTTACCATTTTTGGCAATTATACAGGTTTTAGAACACGAATATAGGCACCTTTCACAAAGTGTCTGGTTTGAAAAAGCCACACATACGTGTGGCAAAATATGCAACCAAAAATCTTTGGCAAAATATGCATTGTCCTTCAAACTGATTGGCCTACACTGGACATGGCTTTCTTTAGAGCCTGGCTGTCAGTGTTAGCCAGATGTTGCCCAAAAGGCGGTCTGCTCAGGACAATGCAATATCAATGCTTTAGTAGCTCAAGTCGAGCTGTTTACACTATTTTGGCGTTTAAGATCTTAACCCCTGTATTATTGCCAGCAATGGTAAAAACTTTCTGTCTTATTTTACATATCCACACAGAAAGGCATCAGAGACGGGGGTCGAACCTGGGTCCTCATTGCTGTGATGCAGCAGCGCTCGCACTGATTTACAATGTGTGCTTTCAAACCAAGCCCTGCAAAGCCTTCACTTGGCAGCGGTTTACAAAAAGGGTGGCTCTGTGTGTCTCATTAATAATGATAAGTGCATTTTTATAGCGCCTTTCACCCGAGGGTCACAAAGCGCTGCACAAAGCTGCGGACAGAACGGCACGCCGATAGCCACGACATTAGAATGGAAGATCAGCAACAATAAAAAAAATTGGGAGTTTTTTTTATAACTATACACATCGCGGCAGAACAGCACGCAAGCTATGATCCGACTTTCAACTTTAAAATTATTCGCATCGTTTTAATTATCAGTGCGTTATTAATACAGCTCTGCAGTTGTGCATGATTTTTATTTGCGTAATTACCCTAATGTGTGGAATTATTCAAGGGTCTCTTTTTTCTTATCACGAATTTAATTAGATTTGTCTTCAGCCATCCGTCAATCATCCTGCTCAGTTGAGGTATTCATTTATGAAGCGAATGATAATGTATTTGTTTTACATATACGCGTGTGTTTATTTACTCATTTGCTTTAATAGTTCTCATTCGTTTTAATTTATTGCATTACCGATGCGAGTGTTCGCGAAGTCTCCTGCGAGGTGATAAGAAATTGACGGTGGAAATAATGCGTGAATAAATTGGCACTTCCTCAAAATTCAATTTACTGTGTGTTGGCAGCTTGCTTTAAAAAAAAAACTGCGCGCTTTCGCTGGGTGACATGAACAATTCAATTATTATTATTAAAGAGAGAGCCGCGAGGAAGGGGAGAAAATAAACAAACATCATTAATTAATTATGTCACGAATTGAACTGACGGCGTTATAAATTATACAGCAGATATTATAATCGAGAGAGTGCCGTGTGATTCGGAGTAGATTAAATGTCAGTCGGTCTTGTTGTCTTGCCTATTTGCCCCCCCCCCCTCAC
>JAZEWT010000002.1:17866769-17882443 GCA_036362905.1 Mordacia mordax | reverse complement strand
ATTGAGGCAAAATGGCTACATGAATTAACATTTCATACACTTACTTTAGGGCGGCACGGTGGCCCAGTGAGTAGCGCTGTCGCCTCACAGCAAGAAGGACCCGGGTTCGAATCTTGGCTCGGGTGCCTTTCTGTGTGGAGTTTGCATGGTCTCCCCGTATCCGCGTGGGTTTTCGCCGGGCACTCCGGTTTCCTCCCAAAGTCCAAAAACATGCTGCTGCATAGGTTAATTGGCTTGCAGAATAAATTGCTCGCAATGCTCGGTGATGGACTGGCGTCCTATCGTGGGTATGTCCCTGCCCTGTGTCTGCCAGGATAGGCTCCGGCTCACCACGACCCTGTACAGGACTAAGCGGTTTCTGACAATGAGATGCGATGAGATACACTTACTTTCAACGCCCCTGAAAATAATTTTCTCTCTAAAATACAACTGAATGCACATTGTCGTACAGAAAGTGCACTTTTGTGCTTGATGATTTTTCAAATATATTATATCTACGTTTAAACATGCACAAAAAGCCGTTAAATTGTGCGTAATATGCATATTTAAAATCATGAAGTGTATTATATATTTTTTAAAATGAACAGCCCAGTTGCAAAAGTCTAAATGAAAATTATTATCAAACATGTGTGGTGTCAAGCCTTGTGCCGTGACAGGCTGATTGATGGTTGGGAGCCGACCCGTGGGCTTGCCTTCACACATGTTTGCTACCATTTAACAAAATGCTAAAGTTTAAATTTACGTTAAATTAAAGTGTAGGGAAAAAAAGAAATAAACATTTGAACTGAACACAATTTGAAACTGTTATTCAGAACTTACAGCCTACAATTGCGCTTGAATTAATGTAAAGTTATCCAGTCCATAGATCTGTATTTGTGTGCTATTATTGTGTAAACCTAATGAGATATTGAATACTTTTAAGTGAATTATGCTTTTTAGACCAAGTTGAATGTGAAATAATGGGAAACATGTTTCGCTCATTAGAATAAAAAAAACTGTCATTAGAAATAGTGGTGTCATTTCAGTTTGACTCGATTCTGATGACATTTGTGAGCCCATGAGAGTGTCCCTTTTGTTATTGAGTCATTTAGAATTAAAATGATACAATTTGTAAGGCATGCAAATTCCACACCTGGCCATGGGCGAGACATGACTACGTTGGCGCGAGGAAACCGCAGAGAGGTGGAGGAAGGCAACCATACAGCCAGCCGGCGCCAATATTTGCCAGACACTGCGTCCTGCATATTATGATGTTATTGCCCTATTAATTAATGAGTGTTTTTTTTTAATTTGTTGGATAAAACCACAGAACTCGGAAGAAAGCCACGCAGAACAAACTTCACACAGAAAAGCAGCCGAGGCAGGAATCCAACTGCTTAAGGCAGAATATAGGTCAGGCATATTGGTGCTCTGTATATGTTTGTCTAAAATAAGCTCTACATTGGTTGTATATGTACGTGTTCAGATTGTGTTGTTATTTAAAAGAAAGCGCTATTTTAAATGAACAGATTGTTGAATTGATTATTGTTTTTCTTCGTCTTCTATGGCAGTCTGGTGCAGACAACAACCTGTCTCTTAACATTGACAAAACAAAAGCGATGACCATAAACTTCAGGAGGGCTCAAACTGCCCACTCACCACTGTTCATCAACGGCTCCATGGTGAAGACAGTCGGGAGCACCAAGTTTCTTGGTGTACATATTGCACATGACCTCAGCCGGTCAATCAATACTGCATCCTTGGTCAAGCAAGCACAACAACGTCGCCAGCCTTCCTCCACTCATCCTCTCCACATTCTACAGGGAAACCATTGAGAGTGTCCTGACCAGCTGCATCACTATCTGGTGTGGGAATTGCAATACTTCGGACCGTAGGTCCCTGCAGCAGATAGTGAAGACAGCGCGAGGGTGGGAGCAAGTGAGGGTCTTTTATTTCTTTTGTGAAAAAAATAATTAAATATTTGTTACGCTGAAATGATGATTAAACCGAAGTTCGTGAAAAAAAAAGAGAGCCGAGAACATCATTGGGACACCTTTCCCCGCCATCCAGGACATCTACTTCAAAAGCCCGCACACACAATGCCTCCAGCATTGTCAAGGCCTCCTCCCACCCCTGATATGAACTATTTACCCGCCTGCCGTCTGGCAAAAGAATCCGGGCCAGATATAGCAGACTCTGCAACAGTTTCTTCCCCCAAGACATCAGGTTCCTTAATACTTGCTGCTCTGCAGCGATGTGTATTATAATAAAAAAAACGGTATTGCTGCTGATTTTCCGTTCTAATGTCGTTGTTGCTGGCTGCTATGTGAAGCGCTGTGTGACCCTCGGGTGAAAACCGCTCTATAAATGCAAATATTATTATTATCATGCTACCCAGTCGCTCATCATAACAAGCAGGACACAGACGCTCTACCCCCCAAACACACTTATGCATACCTGCACTGACCCCTTCACTCTACTACATGTAGTCTATAGCGTCTGCGTGTTTTGCCCTGCCCTGTTGAAATGTGCATTCAACCTCGTTTTGTCTATGTTGTAAAATGTTGACAATTTCAATCCATTAGTGCTATTGACATCCTGTCACAAGAAGAAGCATCCTTATGGATCTCGAGCGGGGCAGTGTAACATTTTGTATTGGGGAACGACCCAGCGAAGTGAATATCACAGTAATTTTTAAAATCTTTTTAAGTCACCTCTAGTCCATGCCTCGTAGAGGGTAGTAGTTATCACTCACTCTGCACTTGAGAGTGAGGCTCATTGCATGACAGTTCAACCGCTATTTTTGAAATTAAGTGCGTAAGCAAAATAAAAAAAATTGTGCAAAGGTGAGCAGGCTGAGATCAACTCCACAACACATTAGGACCTGGCTTAATCACAGACAGTTGCATGGATGTGAACCCAGGTCTCAGCATTATCAACTCACAGTTTTGAATGTTATGATTTATTTTAACAAATAGTTAATTTGTCAGGTTAAGCACTGTCACAATGATACCATTTGCTGAATCTGGTGCATATGTATATATTCTTATTCACATTCCTAATCAATATATTTATGATGCAAAAAAAAACATCCTTTTACCATGTCTCATTTATGAATATATGGATCTCGCAGGTAATTTGAATCACTACCAAACGGCATTACAGAATGTTTTACGTAGGACCTTAGACCTTAAAATTTGTGATATTGTGACGACTAATATAGGTTAACATGTGCAAACAGAATAACCCATATTTCACCCCAGTTGCAACTGTTTGTGTATTTTCATGAATTGACCTTAGTAGCAATGAAAACGGTCAGGCTTCTAGTTTATACACATTCCAACAAGAACTTAGTGATCTGCAAGAATGGCTTTTGCAATGTTCACGCTTTTTCATGTATGTCACTGCTGCTGATAAGTGTTTTACCAGTGCATCATTATCCAAGGACACCCTGCCTTAGCTGAATCAGCAGCCCGACTCAGAAACCTTTCAGCATGACAGACAAGCGTCCCTATATATGACTTGCATGTGCCAACACATGTTTCCAGTTGCCAATGCTTCCATGAGTAGCTGGGTCCCACTCCCTTGGGTAAAACGGCATAAATCACACGCCTTTATCAACCATCAATAACATCCACGATGCAATGAATAAAGAATTAACTAAAGGGAATGCTCAAATTAAATAATCCAGATTATAAACCGCAATACAGTAATCGACTTACAAACAGGGATGATTACTATAGGAACGCAATTAATTTAATTACAGTATTTAACCAGCTCTCACGATGACAGCTGATTAAATAGCTCTCTTTATGAGAGCTGAATTATTATTATTCATGTTACATACAACAAAGCGGCTGGTTAAATGGCAGATATTTAACCATTTACGGCTATATGATGAATTGCTAAAAATTTCAGTTGTAATACCATTTTTCTCACTTTTATTGTCTCGTTAGTATTCTCTCTCGTGTTTTCAGTATCGGGTTGCATAACATTGGCAGCACATTTGCTTCAACATAACCACCAGCATAAGACAATAATTCTCTCTCAAATAATTTGATATGTCTATTTAAAGCCTAACAATTGATTTTGATACCTTAATATTGTGTAAATTACTTGCTTATCATGCGCATATATATTAATTCACAGCAATGCACGACCAGCAGCCACCTACTAGCAGTAGCTGTTGGTAATGTGAGGGGTGCAACGAGTTTGTAAGCATTTGTCACACAGTGATGTTTTAGCAAAATGACAAGCATGACATAAGAAGCCTGGGTAACGATGCACATGAGATATATGCATACACTGCATTGACGGATATGTAGGTGATACATGTTGAAAGAGTAATTCGTCAAGAGTATTACCCCAACAGCATTAGAACGTCTTCAGTCTTTGCGGAAATGTTACACACGCTTTACTTTGGGATATGTGGCAAATATAAACCATTGCCATTGTCACTCACGTAAGGTCAGCATCATGTGCTTTGCAACGAAATCACTTTAAGAGCAACATGACAAACAACTTTGGGAAAACGTTACTGCAGAGGATGATGAATTCAGTCACATATGTTGCCAAAGCCAGCAGGCAGGTCTCTCAGGGAAAGCAAACACCAATAGCATAACCTACGATCACCTTCTGGGGCACCAATGTGAATTATGGCAATTGCAATAGATGTCTGATCTACTCAATATGTGCAAACCTGACACCTATTAGCTCTGACAGATAGCACAGACACAGCATTTCAGACGCGTTAGAACGTTTCCATTGATTAAACAATGGGAGAAACTACGTATATTTTCTGATGAAGACTGTACAGTAAATTCGTGTTTTGTCAATAATGAAATTCAGATTATAGCTTTAGTATTAAAATAATATACGTTTGTTTCTTTTTCTTTGCAGCTGTAAAGGTGTTTGGCAGGAGCTTACGGTGAGCCATAAACTAAGGCCGCAAAGTAAGTTTGTAATATAGGGCTGTCACACAGATATGCAGCAATAACACTGGCGCTGTCGCTGCTACTGCTGACATATTTGGCGCAAGTAATGGAACGCTGTGTTTTATGATGTCCCATAGCGGTGCTGGAACGTGCCAATCAGACATCTAAAATCAACATTTAATAAGCTGAGATGCTGGATGAAGCAGTGTGACGAATGACTTCCGTGTTGTCATAAGGCCCACGGATGTCACTGTGAAATAGATGTACTGACCTTTTTCATGGAAACATATCTGGGCTCAGTTCATACGATGGGGACTTCAGTTGAATAAGTTCCGTTTTGATGGTCAATACAAGAGCAGAAATGCTGCCTCTGCCTTACTCAACTCTTAAAGAAGAGTAATATGATGATAGTATTGCTAAATATGCATTAGATTTGACCCCAGGCTCATAAGTGTAATGACCCATTAATGTATCTGTGGTTTGTGGTTATGAAAGTCATACAATTACTGTATTTCTATTTATGTAAATAAAATATTTCTGATAAATTTTTTACAAAGCTCTATTTTTGTGGAAAGCTTAAATACCAATTTTGTCAAAGTACTAAGTGGGTTAAGGCATGGCCACCTGGGTATAATGTAAACAATAGAGCCCCTAGCCCATGCCTTATGCTGTGAGTTTCAAGCCTTATTAAGCTAAAACATTTGCTTCTGTTTTTCTCAGTTATAGGTCATGCTAAGACGTTTAGGGCTTTTTGAGACCTAGCCCATTTTTCCACGAACATTGGCTATGTTATTGCTAAAATTATATCTTGCTTGTATAAAAAAAGGCTGCTACACAGGCAGGCAGTATCTTAAAGTCTATCAGAATGATATGCGTTGAAAAAAACACGTATGGTGTGAAATATTTAGATATTTTAAACATTTACTATTTTTACTGTTAATAAAAGTATAATTCTGTAATGCATGCAAATAAGCAGGAATCTTGCATATTTCAATAAAATCATCTGCTAGCAATGTTTCGGACTGTTTGGTTGCAAAACACAGGACTGCAGCATCATCATTAAGTTGTAATTAAATATTTGTATTGTATTTGGCGGCGCGGTGGCCCAGTGGTTAGCGCTGACGCCTCACAGCAAGAAGGTCCCGGGTTCGAATCTCTCGGCTCGGGTGCCTTTCTGTGTGAAGTTTGCATGCTCTCCCCGTGTCCGCGTGGGTTTTCGCCGGGTACTCCGGTTTCCTCCCACAGTCCAAAAGCATGCTCCTGGATAGGTTGATTGGCTCGCAGACTAAAATTGTCCCGCAATGCCCGGCGATGGACTGGCGTCCCGTCGTCGGGTGTATTCCTGCCTTACGCCCTGTGTTTCCGGGATAGGCTCCGGCTCACCGTGACCCTATATAGGATTAAGCGGTTTCAGATAATGAGATGAGATGAAATATTTGTATTGTTCACATCAATAAAGCTGTGTCAAAACAACTACATTTTAATTGAAATGATTCATAAGTGGAAGATAAGCTTAGAACTGCATGTCTATAAGAAAACAATTCCTAAAAATACTGTGTTAAACCTTGTAAAATTATTAAATTATAATTGCTTTCCAAAGCTGTTCCCTCGAGATAGCCGTGTCGAGCACTTCCCATCTCTCCTTCACGACGTTTCGGCCACCCCCCATTTTGGAGGCATCCTCATGAAGGACTGATTTACAAAAATGGTAAATTTACACGCACGTTCTTGGTGCACTGTCCTGCGCGCTGCCCCATACTTTCGAGGGCCATCTGGTTTACGACCACACACCCATCCCCCCACTTCACCCAGTCCACCAACCATCAGAGTGACCCCCATTTCGCCCCCTCCCTGTGCCACCAATGCAGGATAAGGAAATTAACCAGTGGGAGCTGTCAAACCCAGAAATAAATAAACAATATTATAATATGTAATGATGTAGGTTTTAACGGCTCGATGCATGATTGCTTTGAAAAGCTGCTCTTTTGGAATAGCCGCGTCGATCGCTTCACTTCTCTCCTTCACGATGTTTCGCCTCCTACGTTGGAGGCATCCTCAAGTGCTGTGTGTCACCTGTATGACCATTTATATGTAGGTACTATGTATATGTTAAGTCCCTTCTACAGCATTGATTTCTTCCAGGAACAATGGAAGAAGGGCAGGGATCCGTTTGAAAGGGCTCCATTGTCTTGCTCGAATGCGAGAAGAATAGATTTTCGAAGCTATCATCAATATAACAATATGTAATTTCAAGTTAACAAATTAATTCAGCTCTGCTGAGGGGTTCATCGAAGACACACCCAACATCTCCGGGCTTATTAGTGAACTGAGCTCATATCTCTTCTTAAACTTAAGCCTGTATTGTAATTCTCTTATAGCTGAATTCATTGTTTGAAAAGTATTAATTGCTCAGTATATCTGAATCAATTGTTAAAAGGGAAATTACAATTGAACCCAGGGTGGCGCGGTGGCCCAGTGGTTAGTGCTGTCGCCTCACAGCAAGAAGGTCCCGGGTTCGAATCTCGGCTCGGGTGCCTTTCTGTGTGGAGTTTGCGAATTCTCTCCCCGTGCCCGTGTGGGTTTTCGCCGGGCACTCCGGTTTCCTCCCACAGTCCAAAAAGCATGCTGCTACATAGGTTAATTGGCTCACAGGCTAAATTGCCCCGCAGTGCCCGGCGATGGACTGGCGTCTCATCGTCGGTATATCCTTGCCTTGCGCCCTGTGTCTGCCGGGATAGGCTCCGGCTTCACCATGACCCTGTATAGGACTAAGCGGTTTCAGACAATGAGATGAGATGAGATAAATAAAGTAGAATAAAAATTACAATTTTAAATCACCCGCATTTACCGTACTCAAAAGTAGAAGAGAATTTTTTTGAATACAAAATCAATCTGTCTCGGGACACACACTAAAAGTGGGTGGCCAAACACTGACCGTATCAGACTTACCATTGACCGATAATACAGTGCGGTTTACATTTTAATTATTTAAGTCGTAAATAAGTGTTTTCTAATGTTTTGTAAAAGAAACAACTATCAGTTATCACTTAATATCAGTATGGTTTAAACTGTTTCATTAAAGGAAAAGATTATTGTAGTTTTATATGGTCAGTGTTTGGCCACCTGCTTTTAGTCTGTATCCCTAGATAGATTGATTGTGTTCAAAAACATTACTCTCTACTTTTGAGTGCGGTAAATGCGGGTCATTTAAAATGTTACTTTTTATTCCATTTCATTTGCTTCTTTTTTTTATGCTTAGCCACGTTAAAATGTCAAGTCAGCTCAGTGCGTGTCTGGCATCGGGAAAATATCACCCCCAATCAGAATGAAGAAAGAATAGTAATTTGAAAGGATCGTTTCTATGTCAGGCCCAGGATTGGTTTGTCACCGGTCTTCAAACTTAACAGTAGATTGCATTGTCATCCGAGTTATGCCTGCGTGCAAAATTTCAGCTCTCCAGCTTTATCGGAAATGCTTTAATTTCGTGCTAAAAGATTTTAACCATTATACAATCCCCAAATCTAACCATTACACACATCCCCCAACGTAAGTTAACCATTACACATATCGCCCAATGTAAGCTAAGTAAAAGCGGGTAAGAAGGTCATAACACACCAATACCCATGTAGTGATTTATTTTTTCAATTAGCATATTGCTACTCCTCAAAATCAAATACGCCACTAACTTGAAGACTGAAATTAGGCAGTATTTTCCTTAAAGCACTTAGTAAAATGCTTGACGCAGCATTCTATTTTACAATAATTATATTGTTACCGGGTAAATAAGTCGTTTTCAGAGGTACCATGGTCACACGTGATCGCTCAACAAAGCGGCTTATATCACATGGAAATGCAGAGTAGCAGCCAAATAATCTAAACGCGTGTTTCTAAATGTGAAGGGCATAATCGGAAGACCTGGAGAAAAATCCACGCGACTACAGAGAGAATGTGCAAACTATAAATATAGAGGCATCAGGGTTGGGATCGGACCCACAACTTTCTGCATATATGGCTAGGTGGATAACCTCTTGCCATCATGTGGCAACAATATAGGTGTATTAAAAATGTACGTGGACAGGAACACTGGGTGATTATCGGGTTTTTGTCTGACACACAGGTAGGTGGTTTGGAAGGGTTAACTCTTATTTACGCCACTGACACTAAGTTGCATCGTGCATTAGCATTCAGCCGAGCAACCGACCCCCTTACAAGCAGCAGTAAAAAGACCCTTGCTTGCACACATCAATGGCTACCGTCAGCTATAAGCAACACAAATAGCAAGCAGCTGTTGGAGCCTACTGTAGCCTCCTTCCTCACTGTACAGGGGCAGGGACAATAAAATAGATATAATTGAAAGCTCATCGGGCACTTTAAATATCTTTTTCACTTTGTTAACATTGGCGATGGACTGGCGTCCCATCGTCGGTATATCCTTGCCTTGCGCCCTGTGTCTGCCGGGATAGGCTCCGGCTTCACCGTGACCCTGTATAGGACTAAGCGGTTTCAGACAATGAGATGAGATGAGACTTTGTTAACATGTTCTATGAGCACGCTAGCAATAAACCACATGACAATTAACATGAGTTTTCTGTGGTTATGGTGTACTGCATGTCACCCTACGTGTTCTTTGTGGAGTGAAGAGCCTCTCAAAAACATGATCAGGGCTCTAATTGAAACTTGTGCTCCTCGGTTTAATTATAATTGTTCACACTTTCACGTGCCTGACTTGTGACAAGAAATATAGTCAAATTAAGTAGAGTTATTATTGCTGATAGCAGCCCAATAAACCATATTTAGGCATTTTTGAAGCTTCAAACATGATAGTTTAATTGTTTTTCGCATTCTGTTTTGTAAAAATATAAAGGAGGTAGGTTGCCATATATATTTATAATAGCAATGTTTAATGCATAAACAGCTTTTCTTGAAAAATAATCCAGTTCGTCTCTATAAAGCACATTATTACTGGAATCTCAACAGCGTTAAGGAAAAATTAACATTTTTTTTTAGAAATTAAACATCACTCGGTGATTGCGTCGAAAAGCCACTCTCTCGGGACAGCCGCGTCGATCGCTCCCTCTGTCTCCATCGCTCCCTCTCTCTGCGATCATCATCGTGCAATCATCATGCATCGAGTCGTGAAAACCTACATCATAAACATTACTTGGTTAAAAGAATGGCAATGGATGAGATTCGTGACAGCATTATTGAATCAAGAATAAGTCTGAAAAAAGCAGCTGATCCATCTATGGAGAAATTAAATCAACGTATCTGCATAAATTAATAAGATTACTGTATCATAAGGGAACATAGTGGAGGGACCCGTATCCAGTTGTTAATTATGGGAGGAAAAAAACCTCCATGTTTATGCTTGAGAAAAGAACAATGCCAGGTGGACACGCTACATATAAACCACAATCTTAAGCCTCGTCAAAAAGACTTTAGCTAATAGGAGGCAGACGAACATAATAATGAAGTCAAAAACCTGCGGGAAACCGTGCTAAGAGCATTCACCCCCTTGATGTGCTTATGATGAAACTGTGCTCCCGTCTGCTGGGAAACGTCATCAGCCTATGTTTCCATGGAGATGGCAGAGGCTGATAGCACCCTGCTACAGTATGTGTCATGTCACTCCGGGACAAGTCATGCTTCTGGTTTTAATTCCAAAGTTATTTAATTCAATAACGTTAATAATAACCATCTCTTAATTTGTATAAGACGTATTTTATGTAATTTTGAAACATTCGAGGAACGCCCCCAGTGTCAGCTGTGCCTCTATTTTCAAGATAGTTTTCTTGGAAATCTCTTCCTTTAACGTTTATTGTTAATAATGCAATCTATATGGAAATTTTAAAATTCGGCAATACTTTTTAAGATTATTCTTTAAATATACCGTTATTTTAAACATTCAGAAATATAAAATAGCAATTAATTCACAAACACCAGCGAATTTACTGATGCAGGTTTGTATGGCTCAATGTATGATTATTTCTCACTCTCTATAATTCCAAGGCATCATTAGGCATTTGGGGCGGCGCGGTGGCCCAGTGGATAGCGCTGTCGCCTCACAGCAAGAAGGTCCCAGGTTCGAATCTCGGCTCGGGTGTCTTTCTGTGCGGAGGCACTCCGGTTTCTTCCAACAGTCCAAAAAACATGCTGCTGTATAGGTTAATTGATTTGTAAACTAAATTGCTCTCAGTGCCCGGTGATAGTCTGGCGTCCCATCGTTTGTATATCCCTGCGATCCGCCCTGTGCCTGCAGGTATAGGCTCCGGCTCACCGCGACCCTGTACAGGATTCAAGCGGTTCTGACAATGAGATGAGATGATGAATGAATTATGGATAAGGAATGGCCTGAGCAGGATGATGCTTCTCCTAGGACTTTTCGATACCAACATAGTAGAAGCAGCATCTTGCTGCAGCATATGTATGTATTGTAATTGCAACTTTGGACCGCTCAGAACATGTTTGATCCGCCACTGTTTTCTTCCAATAATTTGGCTCCACCCAATTACCCGTCCCGACGTGGTGGCTGCAAGATAACAATGGAACTGGGTTCAAAACAATTACATGGAGCTGTGAACTACTACCGCTGGTTAGAATGCTATTAGAACACTGGAAGTATTGTAATGAAAACTGACGAACTGAAATTATGAAACGACAAATGCCATTGTTTCTAATGGAGAGAAGTTCAGTTCAGTATCAGTATGCATTTCATCCTGTGTAAGGTCGCGGGGGGCCGGAGCCTATCCCGGCAGACACAGGGTGCAAGGTGGGGCTGTACCTTTGATGGGACGCTAGTATATCGCAGGGCACTTTTGTGGAGCAATTTATTCAGTAGGCCAATTAACCTACGCAAACGTCACACAAAAAGTCACCCGAGCCAGATACCGAACCCAGGTATTCTTGCTGTGAGGCAGCAGCACAACTCACTGTGCCACGGCGCCGCAACGGAGGAAGTGTTATTTGTTTTAGCAATGTGCGCCGGGATCAGAAATGTTTATTGGTAAAATAAAACGGGAAAAAATATAAGAACAGACAAAGCAGTATTAAGAGATACGTGCTTGCGACTACTGTACGTTGAGAGACAGGAAGAGGAATTCGGCACATGTACGGTATTAAATACATGCAATTTGCTCTCTAATGTCTGCTCCCTGGACAAGCTGGATCAACTCAGACACTTTATTGCCACCGAACGTGACATGAGAGACTGTTGCGTTTTTGTTTTCACGGATACATGGCTTCAAAACAACATCCCGACACGGCCATTCAGCTGAACAGACTGACTTCCTTCCGTGCGGACAGAGAAGCCTCGTCCTCCGGCAAGACCCGTGGTAGGGGGTTATGTGTTTCTATCAACAACGAATGGTGCGTAAACGCTACGGTAATATCGAGCCACTGCTCTCTGCTGGTGGGATACCTGATGGTTAAGTGTCGTCCCTACCATATACCGAGGGGATTCTAGTCAATTACTATCGTGGCTATGTACATCCCGCCTAGCACAAACAGTAAGTAGGCAATGTGCGTCCTCTACGGGGCCATCAACGGTCTGCAAACTGCTTATCCCGACAGCTGTTTCATTGCAGCTGGCGATTTCAATCATGCAAATCTCAAATCAGGCATGCAGGTCATCACTGACTATAAAACCGCGCCACGTGCCTGCGACAGTGATGCACCTCCCTCCCGGACGCGCTGAATGACTTCTGTGAACGGTCTGAAGCACTCAACGATATGCCTGTGAAGAAGACTACCCCTCGTCCCAGTAACCAGGTACTCTGCCTGTCCACAGCTGACATCAGGCGTACGCTGTTCCGAGTGGACCCACGCAAGGCTGCTGGACCTGACCACATACCTGGTTGCGTGCTCAGGGAATGCTCATAGCAGTGAGCAGATGTCTTCACTGACATCGTCAACATCTCCCCGAGTTAGACGATCGTCCCAGCATGCGTCGAGGCCACGACCATCATTCCAATGCCAAAGATATCAACAGTGCCCTGTCTATATGCCTATCGCCCTGTGGCACTCACAGCAACCATGACATGCTGAGAAGGGCTAGTCATAGGCCACATCAAAACCACTCGATCCCCTCGCGAGATCTGCTCCGGTTCGCATATCACCAATAAATCAAAATCAATGTCTCCACTTCCTCCGACGACTGAGGAGGGCCAGCCTTCCTCCAACCATGCTCTCCACATTCTACAGGGGAACCATTGAGAGTGTTCTGACCAGCTGCATCACTGTCTAGTATTGAGATTGCAATGCCTCTGACCGTAAGTTCCTGCAACAGAGAGTGAAGATAGTGGAAAACATCATTGGGACTCCTCTCTCCCCTCCATCCGGGACATCTACTTTAAACGCTGCACACACAAGGCCTCCAGTATTGTATAGGACCCCTCCAACACCTCCTATGAACTCTTTACCTGCCTGCCGTTTGGCAAAAGGTACCACAGTAGCCGGGCTAGATCTACCAGACTCATCAGGCTCCTCAATACCAAGTTATGCCGCTCCTCTTTATCAAAACAAACAGGATACAGATGTAAGATTACAATAGATTTTACCGTATCTGGCGATTATGCAGGTGCTAAGATCTTAACACCTGCATAATTGCCTGCATAATTGCCTGGCAATTATGCAGGTGTTAATTTGTATACTCGGCGATGGACCGGCGTCCCGTCGTCGGGTGTATTCCTGCCTTACGCCCTATGTTTCCGGGATAGGCTCCGGCTTCACCGTGACCCTATATAGGATTAAGCGGTTTCAGATAATGAGATGAGATGAGAGAATTTGTATACTGGCAAAAAAGTACCCATAGGATACAGATGCTCCACACGTCAAACAATCTTATGCATACCTGTACGGGCCACTTCACTCTGATCTTGAACGACAGTCTGGACCAGCTTTGCATAACAGAGACCTGGTACCATCAATATGATTTTCTTACATTGAATCAGTGTCAACCACGGGACTTTGCACTCCATCAGAAGTGGCGGCCTTGCAGTTCTCCACCATGTTACTGCTGACATATATGTGATTCTGTCACCGACCTTCCATTCATTCGAACATATGTCTCTGGATTGGAGGTCGGCTCAACCTGTGAAGTTGGTGCTGCTCTAGCACTCACCTGGAGCCTCCACTTCTTTTGTAATGAAAGGTCTGAGCTCCTTGCTAAGCTGTGCTCCAGTTCTGTAAGGCTCCTAAGTCTTGGCGATTTCAACATTCATGTTGACTCTCTAAGAGCCCCCTTGCAAAAGGATCTCATGGCCACTCTGAATTCATTTGGTTTCATTCAACACGTGGCATCTGCGACTCACAGATGTGGCCATACTCTGGCCGCATCTTAGTTTGCTCAAGGGCCATATCTGTAATCAACCTGTCCATTACTGATCTTCGTCTGTCTGATCATTCCACTGTGTGGTTTGATCTTCAGGTACCGCCATCCATTTTCATCATCGAGCATACTGGATGATTTGCCTCCATTAATATCACGCTCTGTCTCAGGCAGAAAATAATTCCCCTGGTATATTGTTGAACTCCGTGACCTCAAGGCGAATGCACGCAGGGCCGAACAGACGTGGAGAAAATCTGGCCTCACCGTTCACGTTCAAATTTTTACGGACCAGCGCAATCACTACCGGAAGGCACTTGATTGCACCAATACCAACCACTTTTCCAGCATTCTGGCTGACACCTGCAACAAGCACAAGGTCCTCTTTTCGACCATTGATCGACTCCTTTATCCAATCAGTTACTCACCATCACCTCTCTTCTTTAATAAAGATCAGACCCGTGGTTGGAGAGGCAGCTGTTGGAAAGGCAGACTGGGAGACAATCCAGCAGCGGAGAAGAGAGTCACGCTCATATTATTTGAGGGAGAGAAATGGCTGTTGGAAAGAGTCGAGCCGGGAGAATATCCAGCAGTGGCGAGAGAAAGGTGAGCCCACCCTGTCTCCCAGACATTGTCTCCCAGAAAGGTGAACTGGGAGACAATTCAGGAACGGAGGCATCCCTATACCACACAACTTTGCATTAAAAGCTATTATGCACCCACGTTTCAGGCTGACAGGCAGATGGACACAGAAAATACAATAATGCTTTTCAAATGAGTTGGAAAGAATTAGAATTCAAACGGCGACACCAAGAGGAAGAATGTCGAGGGCATAAATGTACAGAGTAATATACAGAATATGAGAGGTTTTTTTTGCAGAGAATTTGATTAATTTAAAAGACACTTCCAGTGCATCAGTTTAAAAATGTATTACCATAAAAGTGTTTTGCTTATTTGGTAGTAATTACATGCATTACAGTGAAGATGTATTGGTTAATATATTTTGATAAACGCCAGCGGCTCACTTCCCACCCACAAAGCAGATGCATCGGCAGATTGTGGACTACCCAGGGAATCCACCTGGCATAGTTTATCTCACAACTGGTCTCCACTCGTCTTCAACGAAGTCCAACCAATAACTAATTGAAAAAGGAATAAACTGATTAAACAAAATACATGTTTTAAAATCATATCCAACATACAATTTTATTCTGTTGGCATTTAACTGTACACATACCCAAGAATACATTAAGGTAATTTGGAGTGGAACTAATTGTGAACATTATTTTAGATAAACATAAGCACATTTTGAGTGAATAAAATCACCCAAATCATTCGACATAAAACAGGTGCAGTAGTTATTACATGGAGTATTGCATAGAGTCCATAATAGATTAGCTCCATTGGTATTCCATATCTCAATTTCATTCTCGCATTAA
>JAZEWT010000002.1:17841838-17866696 GCA_036362905.1 Mordacia mordax | reverse complement strand
ATAGGCTCCGGCTCACCATGACCCTATATAGGATTAAGCGGTTTCAGATAATGAGATGAGGTGAGACCATCAAGTCATGACTCAGACAGCGGGTTCTAGTAAATATATATAAAGCGCGTGTACGGATGCACGGGTCGGTTCCTATGGGGAAGCTCGAGCAACGCACGCCCAGCATGTAGAGAGCCGCTGAGAGTATGCGAGCGTGACACGTGAGAGGAGGAGATGACGTGTTGTGTTCGTCAATAAAGCATCAGAAAACCCATAAGCCTCTGCTGTGTCTGTCGCGGAGTGATTGCTGGCGTGGATGCTGCTGTATGCTGTCGCTGCTGCTGACCGCAAGAAGCCCGCGCCACGTGGCCGCACGCTCACATCGCAGGCCGGGTGCCTGGTGGAGATGCGTTGAGTTCGACTCAACGAGAGAGGGTTCTCCACCGGGAACCACACACCTATAGCTATAGTAAATATCCATGACAGGCACCACTACTGATGTAAGGGAGCTGTATTACCTCTGCGCAACTCTGTGCAGCGCTTTGTGACCCTCGGGTGAAAAGCGCTCTATATATGCAATTATTATTATTGTAGAGTTTTAAATTGTGCAAGCATATTTAACGTAAATAATGCGCAGAGTAAATACATTGTAATAAATGTATCTGCATTTTCATCTTTTTTTCATATAACCCTTTGTTTTTTTGATTAGTCACCAATACAACACACTATTCTGGAAGTCATACTAATGATACCTCTCTACAATCAATCAAATAGATTACACAAAACAACACTATTACTCTGACTCATTCGGGATATGTAAAGTGAAAAATGTCCGCCCATCCGTCACATGACGCTGTTATGCCAAAAAAAATCGGCAGAGGGGGGCATTTTGCCAAAAAAGTAAGTTTCAGAATTTGTAAAAAATTAAGTTTAATCATCGATTTCTTATTATTTTCCCAAGCAAACTGATTATTACACTCTTATTTACGCGTTTTAATCATGCCAAACAACGAAGTGACGCGGAGCAATCAGAATATGGTTTACTAAGAGGTGATGATGTTGG
This sequence comes from Mordacia mordax, assembly GCA_036362905.1. Lineage (NCBI taxonomy): Eukaryota > Metazoa > Chordata > Hyperoartia > Petromyzontiformes > Petromyzontidae > Mordacia > Mordacia mordax. The sequence goes on along the minus strand of JAZEWT010000002.1, from coordinate 17,865,645 downwards.
GCTGTTCATCGTCACATTTTGACACATTTTGAGATTTGACGATGACAAAGCCGTGCAAATCAGGCAACTATTAATTTAATGAGCGCAGACGAGAGCGGGGGGGAGGGGGGGTCGCGGGGAGACACAGAGACGAGAGACAGAGACACACACAGTCTTCTCCGTCGTGTGAGACACACGGGGACACGGGGAGACACCGAGAAACAGATACACAGCGACACAGAAACAGGGATAACACAGACACGGATGCATGGAGATAGAGACACAGAGAGAATGTAGTATTTGAATATGCCATACTGTCCCGGATTCGAATCTCTCGGCTCGGGTGCCTTTCTGTGTGGAGTTTGCATACTCTCCCCGTGTCCGCGTGGGTTTTCGCCGGGCACTCCGGTTTCCTCCCACAGTCCAAAAAGCATGCTGCTGCATAGGTTGATTGGCTCGCAGGCTAAATTGTCCCGCAGTGCCCGGCGATGGACTGGCGTCCCATCGTCGGTATATCCTTGCCTTGCACCCTGTGTCTGCCGGGATAGGCTCCGGCTTCACCGTGACCCTGTATAGGACTAAGCGGTTTCAGACAATGAGATGAGATGACTAGAATGTTAAGCAAATATGCCATACTGTTCTTGGTAGCTTTGAACTTAAAAATTGTCTGATTTATTTCAATATTATGCCATTCTGTGAAGAGTTTGCACGTTCTGCCCATGTCCGCGTGGGTTTTCGTCAGGTACTCCGGTTTCCCCCCAACATCCAAAGACACGCTACTGTCTCAGTTAAATGGCCTGCTGAGTAAATTTCCCCCGGCGCCCTGCGATGCACTGGCGTCACATCCTGGGTATCGCCCCGCCTTGCACCAACTCTCTACCGGGATAGGCTCCTTGTACAGGATTAAGTTGGAACTAACAATATAACATAACCTGTATAAAATAACGTGGGATATAATATAACACAACGGCGTGGCCTGAGTATCGGGCCCAAAACATCCCAGTATTACTATAATTTTTATAAAAAAGGATATGACTGCGCACATCTCTAGTCTACAGCTGTGAACGAGTGGCAAAAGTTCAATATTCCGGTAGTAGTAGGATGTATATTCACAGGCAGCTATTACACATGCAAAATATATACATAGTCGCGATATTCACTTTAGTTTAAGGTGCGATTCATCTATCTTTACCACAAAACTACTGATTATGGCAACCTTGAGGTGACATCGAATCATGAAATTAAACAACATGTTAGTACGTCAGTATTTTCCTTCGAAGCCTTTTATACTTGACAGAACATAGGCATAAAGCTACCAAATAGCTTAGAGGCTTACAGGACGTGGCGATCTGACTGCGCGGCCCTGTCGGTTCTGCCTATTTTTACAACACGAAGACAAATATCTCCCGTCTAGCCCGGATTGGAGGTCGGCTCAACCTGTGAAGTTGGTGCTGCTCTACCGCCCACTTGGAGCTTCCACCTCTTTTGTCAATGAACTGTCTGAGCTGCTTTCTAAGATGGGCTCCAGTACTGAAAGGATCCTGATTCGTGGCGATTTCAACATCCATGTTGACTCTCTAAATAGTCCTCTTGTAAGAGATCTCATGGCCACTATGACCTCAAATGGCTTCACTCAACACGTGACATCTGCCACTCACAGATAATCTCATCTCATTATCTGAAACCGCTTAATCCTATATAGGGTCACGGTGAGCCGGAGCCTATCCCGGAAACACAGGGCGTAAGGCAGGAATACACCCGACGACGGGACGCCAGTCCATCGCCAACTCACAGATAATAATAATTGCATTTATAGAGCGCTTTTCACCCAAGGGTCACAAAGCACTTCACACAGTTGCGGAGAGAATAGCACGTCAACAACTATGACACCAGAATGGAAAATCAACACCAACATTTTTTGGGGTTTTTAAAAATATACACAGCGTTGCAGAACCACAAGTAAAACATGATAAGACCTTCAACTACAATCTTAAAATGCAAAATTATCAGTGAATATGATACATATAATCAATGAAGAATTACAAAGTTTTAAAAACAACAGAAATATAATATAGAAAACTATAATTGAATGTTTCAGACTTCTTTGAAACACTCAAAAAATTGTCCTCTAACTGGTGTTTTGCGAAAAAAAAATCTGGCCTCGATTGCAACATCCCTGATAATTTATCGGCCCATCTCAAATCTACCATTCTACTCTAAGGTCCTTGGAGGTGCCATAGCCGCCCAATTCTAGAAACAGGTTCTTAACAATGACCTTCTCGATCCCTTCCAATCTGGGTTCAGATTCGGCCATAGTGCTGAAACTGCTCTGGTAAAAGTAGTTGATGACTTATGAAGGCTTGCCAAATATTATTGTCCTCCTAGACCTCAGCACAGCCTTTGATACTGTTGACCTCCCAATCTTACTTGAGTGACTAAAGGGTATAGGTGTCTCTGGCAGTGCCCTGCACTGGCTGAGCTCCTACCTGTCCGACCAGAAGCAGTTTGTCAGCCTTGCAGCATAAAACTCAGAAATCCATCCTGTGTTGTCTGGCGTTCCTCAGGGTTCAGTTATCGGCCCATTCCTGTTCAGCATCTACATACAACTTCTTGGCCACATCCTGCGCAGCCTCTACCATAGCTATGCCGATGACATCCTAATCTATATCCACGCAAAGTCTTCCATCAATGTGTCTGCTCTTTGCATGTCATCCTCAAGGTCAACTGTGAAGGTCTGGCTCAATTCAAATTTTCTAAAATGAAATGGCGACAAAACAGAAGTTTTGCTTGCGGGAACTCCGCATTAGTTATCCAAGGCTAAACCTATCCAACTGATGCTTTACGACCAGACCATCGAAGTTGCTAAGGCAGTCCGGAGTCTTGGTGTGACTCTTGATTCCTCACTCACCTTCGAGACACACATCAACAAGGTGACGAAGGTAGTCTATTTCCATCTCAGATATACAGCCAGATTGTGCAACATCCTGTCACCTGCTGATGCTGAGAAGCTAATACACATCTTCATCTCTTCACGAAGGGCGGCGCGGTGGCGCAGTGGTTAGCGCTGACGCCTCACAGCAAGAAGGTCCCGGGTTCGAGTCTCTCGGCTCCGGTGCCTTTCTGTGTGGAGTTTGCATGCTCTCCCCGTGTCCGCGTGGGTTTTCGCCGGGTACTCCGGTTTCCTCCCACAGTCCAAAAGCATGCTCCTGGATAGGTTGATTGGCTCGGAGACTAAAAATTGTCCCGCAATGCCCGGCGATGGACCGGCGTCCCGTCGTCGGGTGTATTCCTGCCTTACGCCCTGTGTTTCCGGGATAGGCTCCGGCTTCACCGTGACCCTATATAGGATTAAGCGGTTCAGATAATGAGATGAGATGTGATGAGATCTCTTCACGAATCGATTATTGCAAGGCACTCTCCGTGGTAACCCTGCCTACTTGATGAATCGTCTCCAAAGCGTCCTTAACCCATCCACGATCATATTTCCCCAGAAGTGATGTTTCTCCACTGGTTACCTGCTAAATTCTCACATACAAGACTCTCACTGGCGCTGCTCCGACATGACATACACCCGTGACCTACTTCAGGCACCCTCCTCAACACAACTTCGATCCTACAACACGGGCTTGCTGCATATGCCCAGGTCGCACCTCCATTCGATGGGTGACAGAGCCTTCTCGCGCGCTGTTCCCAGACTCTGGAATGCCCTTTCTTTTGAGATTCGATCAGCTGAGTCCTTGGACATCTTCAAATCTCATCTCAACTCTCAATTGTTCCCTAAGGTTTTCAAGTCCTCCGGCTAGGACTCGTGACTCTTATCTCTAACACCGAGACTCCTATCTCCAACACTCTGCCTCCCATCTCTAACACTGTGACGTGCAGGGATGCACAGCTCTCTAGGTTGACTGATGTGGCTCAGTGTTGTCACGTCGGGATAATGGCAATCCTCCGCCTGCTCCTGCTCTTGAAGATTTATTCAATCCATATTTGTAGCAGAATAATTATTTTTTTATTAATCGCTTATTTCTCATCTTTCTATCGTGTATTTCCACTTTTTATCTTTCGGTTGGGCTGTCCTGGTGTTGTTGGCATTCCGTTCTCTACACAGCTCGGACGTGTTAACAAAAAAAACTCCAGAAAACGTTGCTGATTTGCCGTTCTAATCTCGTTATTGGGGCGGCACGGTGGCCCAGTGGTTAGCGCTGTCGCCTCACAGCAAGAAGGTCCCGGGTTCGAATCACTCGGCTCGAGTGCCTTGCTGTGTGGAGTTTGCATGCTTTCCCCGTGTCCGCGTGGGTTTTCGCCGGGCACTCCGGTTTCCTCCCACAGTCCAAAAGCATGCTCCTGCATAGGTTAATTGGCTCGCAGGCTAAATTGCCCCGCTGTGCCCGGCAATGGACTAGCGTCCCATCGTCGGTATATCCTTGCCGTGTGCCCTGTGTCCGCCGGGATTGGCTCCGGCTCACAGCGACCCTGTATAGGACTAAGCGGTTTCAGACAATGAGATGAGATGATATCTCGTTGTTGATCTGCCGTTCTCTCCGCGGTTCTGTACAGCGCTTTGTGACCCTTGGGTGATGAGCGCTCTAGAAATGTTAGTATTATTATTATACAATAAACCTTAAATTAAACCATTTCCCAATATATGTATTATAAACACTTATATTTTTTGCATTTTAAATTTATAGTTGAAAGCCTGATCATATTTTACTTGTTTTACTGCAACGATGTGTATATTTGTAAAAAAAATCCCAAAAAAATGTTATTTCTGCTGATTTTCCGTTCGAGTGTCATTGCTGTTGGCGTGCCGTTCTCTCCGCAGCTCTGTGAAGCGCTTTGTGCAATTATTATTATTAAACAGACTGTTGTCAAGTGCTGTTAGCATGCACCTCTGGAGGCCAGTACGGCCCACGAGAGGGTGTTGTGGTGGCCAGCAGCCGCCTTTGTCTCCTTATTGGCAATGTTTGCACACTGCACAAGGTACTCATTTGAGGCTGAGTCGACCGAGGGAAAGCCATGAACTGGTTGGCCGTCAGCTAGAATTGTCTTCTGGACACCGGGTTCGAACAACAGCCTTGCTCATTGCTAGATCACCACTCCCCACAAAGCACACCCACTCTGATCACTGGCACGTCTTTATATTAACAGTATTTGGTGATACTGTGCTTGCAGAGGCGGACAAGTACACAAAACTGAACACATTTGTCAATTACACTACTTTATGGTTAAAAAAAAACATTATGCAAGAGGCGATGTCTTGGGCAATGGCTCTGCAAATAAGTGTGCAATTGTAGCAAATAACAAGTATGTGTGCAGTATGCAAATACACAATAGAACATTTACATATTGCATTTCTGAGGATTGGGAACACTGTAATGTCACCTTGGATTATTACAGGGGATTGCTGGTTGCAGACATGGTTGGGCCTGGTGAGTTCTGATAAGACCTAGCAGACTTACTGCCAGCAATTTCCCAGCCTCACTCCCACTGCAGAATGAATGAAAGTCACAAGAGGAATGTTTGGTGCAAGTATTTTCCAGCAAGGGCATTCAAAGCAAAGTTCTGGGTTCTGCAACGCGAAGTATTTTTTTCTCCTCATCTCTGCTCACTGTCAGAAACCGCTTAATCCTGTACAGGGTCGCGGTGAGCCGGAGCCTATCCCGACAGACACAGGGCGCAAGGCAGGGATATACCCATGATGGGACGCCAGTCCATCACCGGGCACCACGGGCAATTTAGTCTGCGAGCCAATTAACCTATGCAGCAGCATGTTTTTGGACTGTGGGAGGAAATCGGAGTGCCCGGCGAAAACCCACACGGACACGGGGAGAGAACATGGAAACTCCACACAGAAAGGTACCCGAGCCGAGATTCGAACCCGGGACCTTCTTGCTGTGAGGCGACAGCGCAACCCACTGGGCCACCGTGCCGCCCTGTGTTATGGAAAAAATATATTAAGGAGTTTTTTTTATACAAATTCAACGGGTGTGTTTCAACGTGTTTTGAGATCTGAAGAATCAACAACGTAGGCACTATAGAAAATCAATACATTAACATTAACAGTGAGGTAAAACCATTAATGCTGGTTGGCACATAGGTAAAATCAGCCTTTTTCAAAGCTGATAAACAATTCCTGTCATCTTTATTTTTGGTTTTGTTTAAATTACTGGCAAAACATATAAGTTAATTCCTTTTTATACAAACCAAAGACGAAGTTTCTATCACGTGGGACTTCATAAATACTGCATCATTCAGTGGGTTTTATATAAAAAATGGCAACTAAATGTAAGCAATGATTGCCAATAAACCTAAAGACTGGAATTGAAATAGTTATGCTTAATGTAATAAGTAGAACAGGTTTTTACAATTGCTGGCAATTAAAAACCTGTTCTACTTATTACATATGTACACTGGCAAAAAGTACCCATAGTTTTGCTTAAGTTTAACTTTGAAGCTATGTTTTATTACATTAAATGAAACACATTTTTAAAACGTTATGAAATCTTTTCTGATATGTTTTAATTGAGATACACAAGTCTTGAACAATTACGAACTCAATTTCATTGAATAACCCCTTTGTGACCTTTAGTTGTACTTAGTATGAGAGCTTTGGCCAAAATCTTGCAATTAAGCAGGTGCGCTATACATTAAAGCGTATGAAAAGCATAGCCAATATAGCTAATTGATAGCTGGTGTCGCGGATGAGGCCGAGTTATGACACGCACACACACCAACACATACGCTTCAGGGAGACCGTGAGCCCGCGAGGGTCCCATTATATTCTGGCATCTCTGTGACGCACTCCCTTGAGAACTGGTTTCGACTCGCAACGACCTTACTGGCAGCAAGGAGTCTGGGTAGAGGCTACCCTGAGCATTCCTCGTAAACAATCCGTGGGCTGCCACTTATGAGGCAATTACGTGATACAGACGGTTAAAGATGGGGCTCAGAGACACATGAAAGGAGGAACGTGGATGCGCTCCATTTACTTCATCCCCGGAGGCAGCATAGAGAACATCACGCCTGCACAAGCGCATCAGCGCCGGGCCCAACACACTGCCACGACAACCCCTCTGCCAAATCAGAGGGGGAGACGACGGGCGCTGTCGATATATGTGGGCATGAAATCACGAAGACATATAGAGTAAGACAAATGTTCAATTTATATATTCAGAGGTGCACGGGACAAACGTTACCTTCCCTTCGAGGCTTTATGTGCTGAAGTACACTATCTGATATGAACTGACTACTGACAGCGCATGATATAGTATGGACTCCATGGATATGATATTTTCATTACGCATTCTGCTGAGAAATGGGATTATTACACAAAATCAAATGCATTATCAACTCGGCAATATCAGTATTAAATTCTCTGACACAACGTCTGAATTTACATTTACAGATGGAACATGCAGTGAAAATATGGAACGGTAATTCGAGACTGTAATAATCATACAATGAGATGGTCCACGTAAAAATCTCTCCGTAAGAGCTGTTGTTTACGATGTTGCTAATATAAAAATCATTATTATCAATCGGCGCAGGAGGTCTGCAAATATTTGAACAAATTTGGTGCTCAGGTTGGCATGCACCCTGCTGCACCTGCTGCGTGTGCATGTCCTTGGACAGACTGACGTACCAGTGCAGACGGAGTGCATGAAGGAAGGCAGAGAGGCCCTCCATGATGAGCAGGACAGCAATCGTCAGCACTTCAAACCCGACAAAGGTGAAGCATACCATCACCATGCCCACGTATCCAGTCATCATGACGAACCCACTGCGTATCACCATGGTCCACAGCACCTCTGACAGCTCTACAAAGGAGACACAGAGTTTGGACAAAGTGGAAGGTTACTGGGGGACGGAGTAGGTTCAACGATACATCCGTTCGGGTGGCACCGTGGCCCAGTGGGTAGCGCTGTCGCCTCACAGCAAGAAGGCCCCGCGTTCGAATCTCGGCTCAGGTGCTTTTCTGTGTGGAGTTTGCATGCTCTCCCTTTGTCCGTGTGGGTTTTTGCCGGGCACTCCGGTTTCCTCCCACAGTCCAAAAAACATGCTGCTGCATAGGTTAATTGGCTTGCAGACTAAATTGCCTGCAGTGCCCGGTGATGGACTGGCGTCCTATCGTGGGTATATCCCTACCTTGCGCCCCGTGTCTGCCGGGATAGGCATCCGTTCGTTGGTGAACAATTAATGTTGTATCTCATCTCATTATCTGAAACCGCTTAATCCTATATAGGGTCACGGTGAGCCGGAGCCCATCCCGGAAACACAGGGCGTAAGGCAGGAATACACCCGACGACGGGACGCCGGTCCATCGCCGGGCATTGCGGGACAATTTTAGTCTGCGAGCCAATCAACCTATGCAGCAGCATGCTTTTGGACTGTGGGAGGAAACCGGAGTACCCGGCGAAAACCCACGCGGACACGGGGAGAGCATGCAAACTCCACACAGGAAGGTACCCGAGCCGAGAGACTCGAACCCGGGACCTTCTTGCTGTGAGGCGTCAGCGCTAACCACTGCGCCACCGCGCCGCCCTCTTATAGAATTATTGGCCATTAATATTGGATTTGTACTTTGCATTACGTGTATAGAAAAATATTTTGTGAGCAAAAGTACATATATAGCAATGACGACAAACCTCTCCTCAGTGTTATCTTGCAATATAATATTCTTGCTTAAGTGCCACACTTTGTTTTTTTTATATATATTTTATATTCCCACTCGATGACAAAATAAGAATTGTATTTTTATCAGTGGTTGCATTATCATGCATTAAAATATCTCTCCGAAATGCAATGTGCCAAAAATGCAAATGGCGCAATAGTCTTTGTGGAGAGATGTACATGCGTATTCTCGTGCACAACTGAACCTACACACAGGTTAATCGACTCGGTATGCATTTGTATAATAAATGAGCTCCATACGATTAATGTAATTCTCAACGTATTGTAGACAGGATTCATATTATTCCAGAGAATGATAATGAAACACATTGGTTCAGTGGTATTTTGAATATCTTGTCAAAGACATTTATTTTTTGCGAGCAGAAAATGGCTTCCATTATTACGAGCCATTCTTGATGTGTTATACAGCAGAGACTGTTTGGAAGAATAAAAGAGAATGTATAAGCACTTAAAACAAAAAACTCCCCCCACATCGAGCGTTTAATAGACATTGGTGTTAGTCCTGTTAGCGAGCACTAACGAAGGCTGGCACTGCATCCCAGGGGTTGGGTGGCCAGCATCATGCCCGACCGCCTTTGTGTCCCCAGTGCGGATGTTTACACATCACACTCGGTATTCATTTAAAATTGGGCCGATCTAGGGAAGGCCCAGGACTGGTTCAGAAAATTCTCATTGATGTTGGTCTTCAGTGAAAATCCAAATCGGGTCACTGAGTTTGCAATGACAATTATACCACGGCTTCCAACACACGCTCACTCATCCCTCAGAACTTCAAAAACACACTTCAGTGGATTGTACACTATTCATCAAGAGATTCTTGCTTTGTCGTCAAAAAAATTGGCACTGCTTTATTAACTTTTATTTGTGGATTGCCACAAGACAGTTCACCTTGCTGAAAACAAGAACGTATAACCACAGTAGAATCAATTATTGTTACCTTGATGCTTTCCTAATTGTATTTAAATTTAAATATCTGCAAGTTATTGTACATGCTAGGCAAGATGTGTATGGCTGATGTTAATGTATAGTAACAACTAGAATTTGATATTGAGGTGGGTGAGTCAGATAATTGTGTCAAGCATCGCGGAGTGTATTGTTGCGATGCTACCTCTTCATATTTGTGACGCGTTAAGTCGTTTTATGTTCAGTGGTCTGTTCTGGGTGACCTGTCGCACACGTGGTGCATAGTCGTTGGTATTCGTTCATATGATCCAAAATGGATTGAGTTAACTCTGTGACCGGGTAAATCTCATCAGAATCCACCACTCTTGTGATTAAAGCCCAACAGTATGATGCCAATTTATAATTGCTGACTATATTTATATTGTAAAGAGTAGAAAAGTTTGTTTTAGCATTCTTTTACCATTTCTGGCAATTATACAGGTGTTAAGATTTACAAATGTACATATGTACAGGTGTGAAGATTAAGATATGTCCACTGGCAAAAGTGCCCATAGCTTAAACAGCTCGACCTGAGTTACTAAGCATTGAATTTGCATTGTCCTGAGCTGACTGCCTTTTGACATCATCTGGCTACCACTGACAATCAGTCTCAAAAGAAAGCCATGTCTGGTGTAGGCCAATCAGTTTGAAGGACAATGCACACATTATCAAAGCTTCTAGTTTGCATATTTCGTCACAAGTATGTGTGACTTTTTCAAACTAGACACTTTAATAAATGTGTCTATTTTGGTGTTTTAGGATCTGAACACCTGCATAGTTGCCAGGAATGGCAAAACAAAGCTTGAATTAAAATGTAGGTACATTAATGCACTTTGTTCTGCAATTTTGAAATGAGTTTTCAGAAGAGCAACAACATTGACTGCCTTGGCATTACAATCAATATTGCTTTCAAACTAATTTCAATAATCAGGAGGAAATCGAAATTGGAAAAAATAAGGCAGACCACAGTTTGTTATATTCAAGATCTGACACGGTACAAAACCAGTATTTTTTTATTTGAACTTGCTCAGAGCCCTGGGTGCCTAATAATCCTGCTCTTGTCCTGCCTTCCTAATGTGGGGTTGAGAGCAGCTGCATTGGGTGGGATGACAAATTATCCAATATTGCTCAAACTCAGAAAATGCATGCCTATTCAGCCAAGAACATGCTTGGGAATTCACCAGTGAATGAGCGAAAGCTATGCAGTGTTTGAATATATGTAATGATGTAGGTTTTCATGGCTCGATGCATGATGATTGCTTCGAAAAGCAGCTCTCTCGGGACAGCCGCGTCGATCGCTCCCTCTTACCCCATCGCGACGTCTTGCCTCACACGTTAGCTGCATCCTCAGGCGCCTGAGGAGTGCCTTTCAGTTTCTTTTTCTTGTGCATGTGTTATCCCAGATACTAAAGTTTCCTCTAATCTACTAAACATTTAACGGTATTTCCCAACAACATAATAGAGACCGTCCTTATAAACAGAGCACTGAGATCCGATGAGGCTCTCTTTGGAATATAAAGGTGTTATGATCATTTGCTGCTGTATGGTTTCAGATGGGAAGAGAAGCAAAGCATGCAGAATCAATGTACAAGCAATATTGTATCAGCGTCTTCTTCTGGCATGCGTGCTACATCTGACTGATTGCACAAACACTTCACCACAGCTGCACTTTCATGGCACAGCATAAGCCCTGAAATAGGAAATACTTGAATCGAAATTTTCAACAGGCTGTCATCACAGGGGACATGCTATTGTGACGTGAGGTGAACTAACCTTGTGTTAGCCGTTTTAGCTAACACATAATTGACTAGATGAAAAACGGATATGTATAATCATCAGCCATGAACAATCGACTGCTGGATCAAGGCCTCACGGTTCTATGAGAACATTCACAGTAGAGATAGTGATGAAATCAGCTCATGTGTTTAAGCAAGACAGATTGCAGCAAGGCCAGACCACTGGAGATGACGATGCCTTTGATAGATGATGGATGATGAATACATAAATTATACAATAATAACGTATTAAATACGTATATGATCGGCAATATTTCATTCAGCAAAACGCCTGTAAGACAGCACAGTTTGAGGAATCGGCCAATTCATATAATTAAAAGATGCAATTATTTTTTGTTGAGTCACAATCATGTTGTACAAATCTTAATAAATTGCACATCAATCATATGGAACAATGATAATTCCCTAAAAAGTATCGCAATTAATGTGCTGTTTAGATAGAGTTAGTATGTGCAGGAGAATATAATCTGCCATGCTGATATATATTTGCATTCGTGAGCTCATGTCTTCTGTCAGATGTCCTACATGATGGAGTGTGAGAGGGCAGTAGTACAGCCAGGCTCACATACTGTCCACTCTCGTAAACAGTACCCCATATTTAAGCATTGGAATTTTATAGAACTGGCAAAATTATGCTGCCAAGCTTCTGTGATGCTGGATGCCAAACATTCTGTACATTTAGTCAATAGCTGTCTACTCTGATGTACGGTCTCAAGTTGCAATTTATCAGATCGGTGCAGGCACACTTCAAAAAAAGGTATTCTGATTTCCTATGAAGTAATGAGCTGTGTTATTTACATGCTTTCCAATGATATGCATGCGACGAATGAAAAATGGGTACATTCTCATTGGAAACGTCTGCAATCGAGTTGAATTTCTACAGTTTCATATAATCTCTTCCCACGCCCTACAACACCCAGGTCAACATGTGGCAGTTATAGTGACACCTAAGAAAGACTTCATCACAGACATTTTGATGTTGGAAGTTAAATACTATTCTTTATGAATGTAATCGTTTTTTATAAGTTGTCATCGTATAAAATGTACTCACTTTGTTCCAGTTCTCATCTCATCTCATTGTCTGAAACCGCTTAGTCCTACATAGGGTCACGGTGAGCCGGAGCCTATCCCGGCAGACACAGGGCGCAAGGCAAGGAAATACCGATGATGGGACGCCAGTCCATCGCCGGGCACTGCGGGGCAATTTAGCCTGCGAGCCAATCAACCTATGCAGCAGCATGCTTTTTGGACTGTGGGAGGAAACCGGAGTGCCCGGCGAAAACCCACGCGGACACGGGGAGAGCATGCAAACTCCACACAGAAAGGCACCGGAGCCGAGAGATTCGAACCCGGGACCTTCTTGCTGTGAGGCGACAGCGCTAACCACTGGGCCACCGTACCGCCTCCTTGTTCCAGTTCTTCACCAAGAAATTTCAATATTAAATATCTACATTCTCTATATTATTCCAACTATACAAATAAAAAACGATACAACGGGGTTTTAAAATTATATTTTGTTACACAGTAATGAATAATAATTGCATTAATAGAGCGCTTTTCACCGGAGGGTCTCAAAGCACTTCACAGAGCTGTGGAGAGAAGGCACGCCAACAACAAAGGCACCAGAACAGAAAATCAGCAGCAATAACATTTTTTCGGGGTTTTTTAAAATATACACATCGTTGCAGAACAACAAGTAAAATGTGATCAGACTTTCAACAATCATTTTAAAATGCAATATTATAAGTGAATATAATACCTTTATTGGGAAATGGTTTAATTTAACATTTGTCGTATAATAATAGCATTTCTAGGGCGCTCATCACCCAAGGGCCACAAAGTGCAACACAGAGCCGCTGAGAGAACGGCACATCAACATCAAGATAAGAACGGCAAATCAGCAACAACTTTTTTGGAATTTTTGTTTTAAATACATATCCGAGCTGTGGAGAGAACAGCACGCCAACAACACCAGGACAGCCCAACCGAAAGATGAAAGGTAGCAACAAACTTTAGAAGGAACTAAAATAAGTGATTAAAATAATAATAATTCTGCTACAAACGTGGATGGAATAAATGTTTCGGAGCAGGCGCAGTTCAGAGGATTGCCATCATCCCGGCATGACAACACTGAACCATATCAATCAACTTAGAGAGCTTTCGCATCCCTGAACAGCAGCAGGAATGGATCACAGTGTTCGAGATGGGAGTCTCAGTGTTAGATACAGTAGTCACAGTGTTAGAGATGGGAGCATCGGTATTAGAGATAGGAGTTACAGTGTTAGAGATGGAAGTCTCAGTCTTAGAGATAGGAGATGCAGTGTTAGAGATAGTAGTCTCAGTGTTAGAGACAAGAGGCAGAGTCCTAGCCAGAGGGCGTGAAAGCCTTACCGAACAAGTGAGCCTTAAGACGAGATATGAAGACGCCCAAGGACTCAGCTGATCGAATCTCCAAAGGAAGGGCATTCCAGAGTCTGGGAGCAGCGCGCAAGAAGGATCTGTCACCTATCAAATGAAGGTGCGTCCTCGGCACACGCAGCAAGCCTGTATTGGAGAATCGAAATTGTCGTGTTGAGGAGGGTGCATGACGTAAGTCACGGATGTTTGTCGGAGCAGCGCCAGTGAGAGCCTTGTCGGTGAGAAGGAGGATCTTGAATTCAATCCTGTATTTAACAGGTAACCAATGTAGATACATCAGTACTGGGGAAATTTGATCGTGGATGGGTGTGCGAGTGAGGGCTCTAGCAGCCGCATTCTGCACACGTTGCAGACGACTGATCAGGTAGGCAGGGGTGCCAGGGAGCAGTGCCTTGCAGTAATCGATTGTGAGTAGATGAAGATGTGTATTTGTTTCTCAGCATCAGCAGGTGACAGGATGTTGCACAGCCTGGCTATATTTCTGAGATGGAAATAGGTTACCTTCGTCACCTTGTTGATGTGTGTCTCGAAGGTGAGTGAGGAATCAAGATTCACACCGAGACTCCGGACTGCCTTAGCAACTTCGATGGTCTGGTAATCAAACATCAATTGGATAGGTTCAGCCTTGGACAATTGGTACGGGGTTCTGACAAGCAAAACTTCTGTCTTGTCTCCATTTAGTTTTCGAAAATTTGAATTAAGCCAAGCCTTCACAGTTGACAGTGAGGACGACATGCAAAGACCATTGATGGATGACTTTGCGTGGATGCAAATTTGGATGTCATCGGCAACACAATGGTAGCTCAGATTGAGGCTGCACAGGATATGACCAAGTGGTTGTAAGTAGATGCTGAACAGGAATGGGCCGAGAACTGAACCCTGAGGAACTCTTGACAAAACAGGATGGATCTCTGAGTTTTGTCCTCCGAGGCTGACAAACTGCTTCCGGTCGGACAGGTAGGAGCTCAGCCAATGCAGGGCACTGCCAGAGACCCCTATACCCTCCAATTGCTCAAATAAGATCGGGAAGTCAACCGTATCAAAGGCAGCGCTCAAGTCCAGGAGGACAACAATACTTGGTAAGCCATCATCAGCAACGACGAGTAGGTCATCAACTACTTTTACCAGAGCAGTTTCAGTACTATGGCCGAATCTGAATCCAGATTGGAAAGGATTGAGGAGGTCATTATTAAGAAGGTGTTTCTGGAGTTGTGTGGCTACAGCACGTTCAAGGACCTCAGAGATGAATGGTGGATTTGAGATGGTGCGATACTTATCAGGGATGTTGCAATCGAAGCCAGTTTTTTTTAAGCAAGGGGTGACTGCGTCACATTTGAATAATAGAGAAACGATACCAGAGTGAAGTGATGAACGTGGCAAGGAATTTGAAATTTGCCCGGATGATCTTGG
Organism: Mordacia mordax; assembly: GCA_036362905.1. Taxonomy (NCBI): domain Eukaryota; kingdom Metazoa; phylum Chordata; class Hyperoartia; order Petromyzontiformes; family Petromyzontidae; genus Mordacia; species Mordacia mordax. The sequence continues at coordinate 17,850,409 of JAZEWT010000002.1, read as the reverse complement.
ATGGGAGAGGATTCAGGGAGCAGTTTGTGAGCCGAAATCTGGTAACTAAAGAATAGACCTTGGATTCCGTTAATTCAGAAGATTCCAGGAGTTTTGAGGTCGATGTAGGTAGAGGAACATTCATTGAGGTATTGGTTGGTGATAGAGGCTGGGAAGAGATACCTTGAGCTTCAGTTTTTTCTGAGAAAACTGAATCAACTGATCCACCTGTGCTTTCTTAGTGAACACAGGTGAGGGCAAGTGACTAGTTGATGAAGGAGCTGATTAATGGTCGAGAAAAGAAACTTGGGCTTGTCACAGGTATCAGCCAGAATACTGGAAAGATGTCTGGTACGGGCACAGTCAAGTACCTTACAGTAGCGGATGCACTGTTCCTTAAAGATTTGACCATGAACGGTGAGGTCAGATTTTCTCCAAGTCCGTTCAGCTCTGCATGCATTCGCCTTGATACCCCGGAGTTCAGCAGTATACCAGGGGGATGGTTTTCTGCCTGAGACATTGTGTGACTTTAATGGGGCCAAATTATTCCACATGCTGGAATGCACTTAGTTGTAAATTTCTACTGTCGCATCAGAGGCAGAGTGAGCTGATGCCAAGAGTAAAAAACTATTGATTGCTGCGGTGAATATATCTGGAGTGATGGCGTTAAGGTTTTGAAATTGGTTATGGCTTTTGGTGATGGAAATGGGAGGCGGTACCTGAAGATCAAAGCACACAGCAGAGTGATCAGACAGACCAGGATCAGTGACCGATATGCCCCATGAGCAAACCAAGTCGAGAGTATGGTCGCATCTGTGAGGATTTACAAGAAAAGAAAATTAGCATCGACTAACTTCGGTTTGACCAAACTGGTTGAGTCATTGGTCCTGCATATGAACAATTAGTGTATCTAATGTGCTTTACAAAAATGGTTTACAAAAAATGGTTTACAAGAAAAGAAAAGAAGTGAGAGTAAAACGAGCCACGCATCATTACCCAAGTATCTGTTAGATAAATGCTAAAGAACATCTCATGCTCTATAATGAAATACAGGACAACTTCAATGATCGTGTGTTAGCCATTCATTGATTTGCCCCTTGTCACAGCAACCCACAGGTATGGGCAGGAGTGACCAATGCAATGAAAGGGGGAGAGATTTGGTTTGATCGCAAGGCGTATGCTCGCCCCAGGAGCTCGATTGGGGCTGGCTGTGCAGGGAGAGATGCGGTTTCACTGGGCGAGGGTCAAGGACGGATACGAAGCAGTTGCATTAACACGGTGTTAATTTAATAACCTTGGTGAACTGGTTTCACAACTCGCATCATCAAAATAGCATGCTCGGTTTCTTCCCGCGTACTATCCGATCGCATAAATAATCCAACTATGAACCTTAACGTGTGCTGTCTATATTTTACCCGCTACCCATTACTTGTGAGCACACACGTAGTCTGTGTGAGTGACTGCGTGTGCCAGAGTCTGTGTACACCTAGCACCAGTCCTCGTGCATCTGTGTCTGCGCGAGCATTTACATAACCTGGTGGCTTCTTGACCTGAAACTGTGGAGTCCGCAGTTACTTTCCCCACAGCCTCCAGCTGTTGGTGTAAGATGGCCGTGGCCAACCCGTTGGTCACCAATCGCAGCGTCATTTCGTTAGCGTTTTCTATCACCCGCCGGGTTGCTACGCCGCCGCCAACGCCATGGCGAGCGGCGTTATGCTTCTTCACAGTCACTCGCTTCCCCTCATTCACGTCTGCTCATGCTGAGCCTCACGGCTCCTCCTCACTCCATGTCTCCAGTGGCGCCTGGTTCTAATCTCGGTCACTGTGCCTTGGGCAACACCAATGTCTCACTGAGGCAGCCGCCACTCTTCCGCACGCCAGCCACCGGGCAGTCATTGCATGTCACGCTTGCAGTCGCTGCTGCTGCTGCTGCTGCGGACGGATGCATCCCGTGCAGTGCTGCTCGCGTGCTGCAGGCTTACAATGTCTCTCGGAGCTGCTGCCACTCTCACCGTTGATCTCGAGACACCTCCCGTTATCGCGGGTTCGCTTGCAGCCACGAACTTTCCCCAAAAAATATTCAATGAATGGGTGGCGTGATAGATGTTAAATTGACTATCCACTGTGAAGCGTTATCCCCTCTATATGTATAAACAACAATTGAATTGATGATTGCTTCGAAAAGCTGCTCTCTACATCATGACAACAATTGAATGTACTGGTATCACAACCCCCGGTCGTTATCTACTATGTCAAACCACAACAACAATGACATTATTTCCGCATCCCAATTCTCAGTCGCTATTCCCCCTCCACATACATCGACAGTGAAATTACTTCGAATCTCAATTGCCAGTCATTATCGCCTCTTTATATATATATAAAACACCAACGATTAAACGGTGTTACAGCACAACTTTCAGTCGCTAACCCTCCTCTGTATGGAGCAACAATGATAGAACGAATGTGTATCGCAACAGTCCCAATTTTACACCCATGCGAGCACATGGCAGGCTCCAACACCCCTGCACTGCCAAAGCGGTTGGTACGCCCAGCACCCCGCGATGTGAACGATACGATCAGAAAGATATCAAGCTCACCCGAAATTTATATCAAAACGGTCTCTGACAAATGTTGATATCCAGTTATAAACACATAACGTTTTCAATACCGTGGGGAATGCTCAGGATTTGACGCCAGTACATCGCAGGGCATACTTTTTTGGGCAATTTACTCAGCAGGCTAATTAACCTAGGCAGCAGCGTGTCTTTGGACAGTGGGACGAAACCAGAGTGTCTGACAAAAAATTATAAACGTGCTCCATTCATAAAATTCTACATTAAAGAAAACCGTCTACCTTAGTTTGACCCACAAATGTCTATCCTCATAAGGACCAGAGATGTAGCATAGAAATCAGCAAGGAAGAGGAATCTCAATAAAAAAAAAACTGGTTAGAGTACAGAATCTTGCACAACCGTTGCACTAAATTGGTACGTAATGTTAAACGAGACTATTTCTGGAATAGCATCTTGGGGTACCATGGAAACTGAAAGTTGATTTGGTCTGCTATCAAAGCAATTAAAAACAAGTCTAGTTCCAACAGTTTACCAAAGAACTATTCAGCAGCAGGAAAGAAAACTCCATACAAATATCTCAGATATTAATTTTCACTTCTCTACAACTAGTCATATAATTTGAAAAGGCACATCATTCCAATGACTGTTTCAAGCTCATCAAATACGTTCCTAACTTCAACTGGGGCTGATTACCTTCTTCCAAATTCTGTATTTGTAGTGGCTGATATAAATTTTAGACCTTAAACCCATATGTTTAACTTTTCTATTTAAGAAGTGACGGCTCCTGCTGAATGGAAGAATGCTTTCATTCAACCTCTTCATAAAGAAGTGTTTCTTAATGATCCTAATAATTATAGGCCAATTTCTATTCTCCCGTGGCTAAAATAAATAGTTTTTGAGAATTCTCAACTGATTTCTCAAAAACATATATTTCTAATTTAATCTCCATGAACGATTACTTTTTCCAAAAAATCAGGCTTTCGGGAAATATACTATACAACTTCGAAAGTACTAGATTACCCAAATTTAGTATTTGGCACCTTTGAAAGGAAGCAATGCTGTGCCATTCAATTTCTAGACTTGCCTTTGACACAGTAGATCACAAGACTCTTTTAAGAAACAATGCTTTGTCATTCAATTCCTATACTTGCCTTTCAAGAGAAGATCACAAGACTCTTTTAAATAGACTCTGAAGCCTTTGATTCTCCAGTCACGTGGTTGGATGGTTTAAGAGTTAGCTTTCTCTATGTAACCAGGCCATTTATGTTGATAACTTGATGTCCAAAAAATAATAATTACAAAGGGTGTACCAGAAGGTTTCACTCTTGATCCATTGCTATTCTTTCTATTAATCAATGACCTGAGCACCTGATTTTCTCACTCCACTATCAATATTTTTGCAGCTGACACTGCACTGTTAGTGACCAGAGATTCCCCACGATATGTAATTAGTAAACTACAAGACGACTTCATTAGCCTGCAAAACAGCTTTTCTCACTCAAACGAGTCCTCAATTGTTAATAAAACTAAATGTGTTTTTACTCAGAAAAAAATTACATTTCCACTTCAGTTACATACACTAAATAACGAACACTTTGAGCAAGCTGAGGAACACAAATATTCATTGATTTTCAGACTTCACATTAACTAGATTGCCAAGAAGATTAACATTAAAATTGTCTCTCTCTTAAGACATAAACATTGCTTACCAACAAAGTTGCGCTTAAGAGTTGATTAATAGAACTACTCTACTACCCTTGCTTGATTATTGTGACGTTATCAATCAAATGACATCGACTACTATATTAAATACACTTAACCCACTATATCATCCTATTCTTAGAGTGTATTTGGGTGGGCCCTACAAAACCCACCATGTGATTTGTACATTGGCTCAGGCTTAACTTCTCTTGTGACTCTCCAGTGTAAAGCGCTGTAAAAGTGCAACTATTATTATTAACAATCGTAGACATATTCACTGGGCTCTATTCATACTTAAGATGCTACATAACAAGTCGACAAAATATTTGATGGATGTTTTGTCATCACAGACAAACTCAATGTACAAGCTAAACCTATTGGCTGCTTCATGTTTCTAGATCTCATCTCATCTCATTATCAGAAACCGCTTAGTTCTCTACAGGGTCGTGGTGAGCCGGAGCCTATCCCGGCAGACACAGCGTGGAAGGCAGGGATATACCCATGATGGGACGTCAGTCCATCACCGGGCACTGTGGACAATTTTGTCTGCAAGCCAACTAACCTATGCAGTGGCATGTTTTTTGGCCTGTGGGAGGAAACCGGAGTGCCCAGTGAAAACCCACGTGGACACAGGGAGAACATACAAACTCCGCACAGAAAGGCACCCGAGTCGAGATTCGAACCCGGGTCCTTCTTGCTGTGAGGCGACAGCGCTACCCACTGGGCCACCGTGCGGCCCCATGTTTCTAGATGTTTCTAGATGCACATTAAAATTCTGGAAAAGGGATTTTAAAGCTACAGTCACTAACATAGTTGAGTTACATTAGATCTTGATTCGTACTAACATTTCGGCCCGGCTGAAATTGCATAAATTGATTAGTCTTTTTGAAGGGTTACATATCATCCTTCCTTTTGTTGTGCTAAAAAACGTATTTTTTTCTATCTATTGGCCAAAATCTCGAATACATTCCAATTGTAACTCTTCATGGTTCATTCTAGGGATGTTATTCAGGTAAAGAATAGTTAAAAATGCACAATTATGAATATATATTATTACGTTTATCTGCAAGTACAACTCTGAACACTGGCAGCAGTTATAGTTGTCCGTAAAGAGTTGGTGCTGCCAATGTAAGAGATCATAATAAATACAATAAACCAATGCATATGTACAGTATTTCGTCCTCTGCTGGATACCGGCCTTCCCTTGCTAAGTGGGTCATGGGGTTATTTGACCACGGACACATATTACTAGAGTTTAACTATGGATTTTGACGCACTGCCCTCTGTTACTTGCAATGTAACCACGCAGCATAAAAACCTGTTGGGCATGGTGGTCACCAAGAAATACATTATGCAGGCTGAATACGGTATTGCTTCTGAGATCTTATGAGACTGGGCACAATCTAGGTCATTCAGTCATTGGTACGATAAAGTATACAATTAATGTGCGGCATAATTAATGCTATGTCCGACAACACATGGTTTTCATATTGATATATCAAACAGAGGGCTAGGTCATTTCACATTCTTGTCACATTGCAGACTGGGTGTAGGGCAATGCAGCAGCCTCTAACACACTGTCATCACATTAACACATTACAGCTACAACAATCATTGGAGCCCAGCATGATGCTCTAACCTGGCTGGTTAATTATAGCAGTGCACGATGCTAATTTGTGACAATTATCTGGCTTTTCTGAAGGTAATTTTATCAAATTGAAAGCATTACGGAGTTGGTAGTTGGTCACCCTATACATGCTGTACAGAAGTCGTTAGAATGGATTAAATTGTCATGCATATATATAAAATAATGTGAAACATGTTGTGACTGATTCCCCCCCCCAACCCCCCAGTTCCAAACGAGCTCTATGAGAGAACTGCACAGAAAGTGTTGACAACTTTAGGATCAAATTAGGGCTCGATATATTCCACTGAATATTGCATTTTTTGATGATAAAGTTTGTTGATGGAAAATAACAGGTGGATGTCGACACAAACTTATCAGTAAAGACAAGAAAGTCTATAGATTCCATATTTTGGTTGGGAACACATCATACATTATCAATTCAAGCTAATGTAAATACTTAAACATATATTCTGTGTATTGCAACAAATAACAATTGTGCTATGCAGGACCATTCCTTAAATGGCACCTGTTATGTACTTTCTAAGGCCGTAGTGTTATTGACGTATTCATTTTTGCTGGTTTTATTTATGCAACATTGCCAATGCAGCATCACCACACAAAAACTTGTTTGTTCAATTGGTGGATGATCACACCAAACCATATCTTTTGTTGTTTTAAAATATAGCAATTACTTAAACATATTCGGCGCAGTGGTTAGCGCTGACGCCTCACAGCAAGAAGGTCCCGGGTTCGAGTCTCTCGGCNNNTCGGGTGTATTCCTGCCTTACGCCCTATGTTTCCGGGATAGGCTCCGGCTTCACCGTGACCCTGTATAGGATTAAGCGGTTTCAGATAATGAGATGAGATTTTCTTAATCATTAATGGGATGTAATGATATATTTATATATAGTCTGGCTAACAATATGTTGTTAAATGTTTTATATTGTATTACTCATTATAAAGTCGTAAATTAAAATTCAAGAATGTATTGTAGCACACCATATGTTTTGAATGTATGTCATACTTTTGCCTACAGTGTATTGCATGATGGAAGACCGAAAGAGTTTGTCAACTGTCACAGATTTGGGACATTTTTGTTTTCATGCGTGCATACATACACATACACATGCACCCGAAACTCCACAAAAGGACTGAACAAATGCATAAATGGACTGGGTGGCTACACGTATGCCACATTCACACAAAGACAAAAGACATAGGATTGTGTATAAAAACAAATGGAGGGCCCATGCAGGTGCCGCACAATTGGGGTTGTCGGAGAGCGAATTGGGTACATGGCAAGTAGCGCCACATAATCATAGTGCAGGCATAGCTGCGTGCGCAAACGCTAATTTGAGAAGAGTGGAAAGTCAATGATTGCCAACTCACGTGGCGTGAGATCATCATGTCGTTGAGAGAGGTTGAGGTGCGCCCGGTTCAAACTGGTGGACGCATGCGAAATGGGATCATGTGTTGACGAACTGTGGATGGAGAACAACTCAGACGAAATTGGTCGAAGTGGGAACGGCTGTGTGGGGAGAATATAAGTGGGCAGACGGAGTCACGGGAAGATGCAAAGAGTGAGTAAACACCGGGAGGAGACCACAAGGAGAAGCCGCAATGACGGCAAAGCAGTAAGATCACAATAGGTTTTACCGTATCTGGCGATTATGCAGGTGTAAAGAACTTAACACCTGCATAATACTGGCAAAGAAGCGCTAACCACTGGGCTACCGTGCCGCCCCATATACAAAGTCACACACACTCATATGCAAGGGCGTATGGGTTATTGGGTAACAGCGTGGCGGCGGGTAAAATATAAACATTACAGTTCATAAGGGCGGCGCGGTGGCCCAGTGGTTAGCGCTGTCGCCTCACAGCAAGAAGGGCCCGGGTTCAAATCTCGGCTCGGGTGTATATTTGTGTGTGGAGTTTGCATGCTCTCCCCGTGTCCGCGTGGGTTTTCGCCGGGTACTCCGGTTTCCTCCAACAGTCCAAAAGCATGCTCCTGGATAGGTTGATTGGCTCGCAGACTAAAATTTTCCCGCAATGCCCGGCGATGGACTGGCGTCCCGTCGTCGGTATATCCTTGCTTTGCGCCCTGTGTCTGCCGATAGAGGCTGCGGCTTCACCATGACCCTGTATAGGACTAATCGGTTTCAGACAATGAGATGAGATTGGACAGTTCATAGGTGGTTTATAAAATGTGAAACTGGTTCACTAGAGTTATTAAATTGACACCATTCGAACGCAACTGCTTAGGATCACTGGTTGACTCTCGCGTGATGAAGCGCTACCTCTTTCTTACACGGCTGGCCCCAATTGAGCTCTTGGGGCGAGCCCACTCCTTATGGTCTCATCAAACCTCCCCCACTCCTTATGGTCTCATCAAACCTCCCCCACTCCTTATGGACTCATCAAACCTCCCCCACTCCTTATGGTCTCATCAAACCTCCCCCACTCCTTATGGTCTCATCAAACCTCTCCCACTTCTTATGGTCTCATCAAACCTCTCTCACTCCTTATGGTCTCATCAAACCTCCCCCACTCCTTATGGTCTCATCAAACCTCTCTCACTCCTTATAGTCTCATCAAACCTCTCCCACTCCTTATGGTCTCATCAAACCTCTCAAACTCCTTAAGGTCTCATCAAACCTCTCCCACTCCTTAAGGTCTCATCAAACCTCT
>JAZEWT010000002.1:17813630-17823764 GCA_036362905.1 Mordacia mordax | reverse complement strand
CGTGCCCCCCAGAAAGCTCCAACTCCACAACGCTGTGCGCGCTAACCGGACTCTCCAACATGCAAGTACATGAATGCCGAGCCGCGCGCTCCCGTCTCACAGCCCGTTGTTCTCCCTCTACATCGTCAATGTCGTCAGCGTGCCGAACTCCCATTCACCAAGTCCCCAACTCAATGCTAGTCGTGCCATATATATCCTTCTCCCCTGATGCCTATGTGACTTCTAACACACATTTTGCCATCCCATTCTTCCAGCCATCTGCCCCAAATCAGTTCGTCCATCCTCTTCACTGACGCGCACCACGTCTTACTCTCCCTTCTGAACTCTCCATTATCCCCCTCGACTCTCACCCAGCGAGAGCACCCCGTGACCCATTATCCCAGCCAATCACCTCCCAGCTCTCTCTCCGGGCTCAAACCCCAGGCGCGTGTGCCAAGGCACTCCCTGCCTGGCACTGCAGCGGAGCTTGGCACCACAGAAGCAATCATCAAAACAATTTAATGTTGTCAAAATGATCGTTCATAAAGACAAACCAACACAAATGCGACGTGCTTTACTAGCATGAGGACTTGACTTGTTGCATACAGACTTACATTTTTATGCATCACAACTTCCTATACGACATTCATGTTTTTCGTTGGTGTCAAGTGGATCTTGATTTCCTGTAAGAAATAATATAACTGCCAATCTTTTCTTCAAACCTCTGGCACAAACAGTTTGTATGCAATGCATTTTTGTAAGCACCGGGATGCGGTGCCAGCTGTTATTTAATCAGTGGCCGGGCTGAACTAGTGACATGCTCATCCCAAAACTCATGCAATTATACTGCCAGCCCCCTTGGGCACTTTGACGTAATAATGCTAATAGATAATCTCATCTCTCTTCCGCTCGCTCCCTTTACGTCTGTTCTCTTCCCACTCTCACTTCTTATTCTTATCCCCAGGCAACTGTCAGACCCACTTGGAACTGTTTTTAATGTGTGGACATGGAATTTTCCTTTAAACTGTGAACTTTACTGCCACGTTTGTGCACTTGTTTGTTTCGTCCTCTGCCCAGGCGCACCTCGAGGTTGAGTAAATGTCATTATAATTGTGTAAGCATGGGCCCTGGCGTGGTATAGCAGTGAGGACGACAATTGTTCAAGTTCTGCACAACACAGAAAAGCATTCGAACAAATACGCAGATTGCCCCTAATTTCTCGCTGCTTCATGATATTGATTTTTTGGGTGACTCAGCTTGCAAATCAGAAGGTTGCCAGTTCTAATCATTTTTAAGGGGTGATTCAGCACGTCATACGTTTGGGATTGATTAAAAAATCAATTTGTGCGAAGTCAGCAGCGGGTTATTTTATTGATGGACTCCCACCTGCCATAGGAAAGTGACATTTCCAAGAGTGGACCATGGCTTTAACCAGGAGACGAGCACTATCTCAATGCGAACTTGAGCAGGAAATCACCTGGACCTTCTTTGTTTATAAGCAAACAGCGCCTGAGGTGCCTTCATTATTATACCGTGCCATGCTAGTGACGACAGATGTGCTGAACTTGAAATACAGTATGCTTGGTGTGCCTGTGTGTATGGATGCGCGTGATTGCTTTTTTTTTGCACGTTTACTCTGTATATTATTGCTATTGCCCTGTAACTATAATTCAAATACATTAAAAGTAACACTTAATGCACAATGAATAGAACTGATGAAGTATAAACCTGTTAATGTACCGAAATTGTTATTGTTTGTTCGGGCTAATCATGTAAGCGTGCGTGCATAGTTTTAGTTATTTATGGCTATATGATATAAAATGGGCGGCGCGGTGGCCCAGTGGTTAGCGCTGACGCCTCACAGCAAGAAAGTCCCGGGTTCGAATCTCTCGGCTCAGGTGCCTTTCTGTGTGGAGTTTGCATGCTCTCCCCGTGTCCGCGTGCTTTTTCGCCGAGTACTCCGGTTTCCTCCCACAGTCCAAAAGCATGCTCCTGGATAGGTTGATTGGCTCGCAGACTAAAATTGTCCCGCAATGCCCGGCGATGGACTGGCGTCCCGTCGTCGGGTGTATTCCTGCCTTACGCCCTGTGTTTCCGGGATAGGCTCCGGCTTCACCGTGACCCTATATAGGATTAAGCGGTTTCAGATAATGAGATGAGATGATATAAAATGATGCAGACTTTTTGTTGTTATTGTTGTTGTTATAAAACCAAGGAGCGCATCATCGTCGTGCATGCAGCCAGTATTTGGGCTGGCAGGGCATTATGTCGTCTGTTGTGATCACGTCTGGAATTCTGCTCTCATCCAAATTTCATGCAACATCGTAGCCAGAGAATATAGAACACCGATCAGCATGCTGTAACAATGTTCTCTTTTACTAAAATACATTTTAAATTGCATTAGTGAATCTAAACACACTGTGGCTGTTAATTGCAAGTAATGTGTGTGTATTGTTACATGTACAAAAACATAGATCAGACTTTAAACAGGTTCCTACTATAGCTGTCAGACGTAATCATACTTTTGGTTTGGAGAGTAATGAAATAATGCACTTAGATGCTTTATTTCACTGTGCTATACATGATGAAGTGTGAATTTAGTCTCTATATATTAATGCTTCGTGAACGCTAAATGCTTGAAGCCCTTTTTTATGCACTAAATATGCCAAATCAGATTACAATAAACATCACAATAGAGAAATTTCTGGGTATGTGTGTACATTTTAAATAATTAGGCTTTCGATAAACAAAACCCAGCAAATACATTAAAATCCCATTGCATGCATGGAATGATCTTTTATTTGGCTGGACTCAAACAGGTGTGATACCATTCTCTAAATTTTCATTAAAAATATTCCTTCTGAATTCGCCCTGTAATATATGATAATATATTGAACTATGACTATGAATTGATACTGATAATATCAGGCTGTATCTCTCAGCAACACGCTTTTATTAAAAGTGATTTGTTAAAATATACAGAAAATATGCGCAGTGGTTGTTTTCCTGCACTGAGATTAACCTGTGGAGTTAAGAGTTTTACGAGTGGACAGTGCGATTGCGAGACCCGTGATTCATCGAACTCGGGTTGTTGATTTACGTAATCCCTTGTTGGCGAGCCCCTGTTCACAATACACATTACACACGTGGTGCGTGACTCATTAGAACTCGTGACTACGTGTGAGGTCATCCGGAAGGTGCGAAGGGGGGGGGCGACACGGAGGAATATAAAGACGGAGAAGTTCATCAGTGGGGAGTCGAGTGGCTGTTTGGAGACGGAGTCAGGGAGAGTTGGTCGTCAACATGAAGTCGCCGCTCGAGTTGGTTATGCCCGGGCCCGCGCGCGCTGCTCAATAAAAACATCATAAGACAAGAAGTCTCTGCTCGCCGGCTGAAAGATCGAGGAGTGAACGCTGATCCTCACCGTAGCCGTTATCGCCGAGCCGCCATGAGTCTGCGGTCCGAGTCGTGGTGCCACAAACCGTCAACTACCAATATGAGACGGACATGGAATATAATTCGCAGCCATAGTGCCATGGTGTTTATTGGTAACCGTAGAGTAAAGGCTACCAAACGTTTGCATTTCGGTAAAAGGTAAATTTGTCATTAAACTTATTCTGATTGCAATGCTACAACAGTGTTTACTTGTATTAAAAAAATAAACCCGTTTATATTCATACTAGCATCGAAACAAAACAGTGATATACGAACTAATACATACAGTTTTGAATTCCATTTTTTTAGGCGACGTCACGTGACCTAACCCAAGAATATGGAATTTATCGATAACATTGGTCACGAAAGCCTTGAATTAAAGTTACATACAGCTTTGTTTTGGTTTCATTTTATTCAAAACTGATTCTTGCAGCTCACATATTGTAGCTAATGAATTACTCTAATGTAAAGAGGTAAATAAAGGCAAAGAAGTAGCGCTTACATTACTTACACTATCAATGTATTTTTGCATTTTCTTCCAGCTCGTCAGATGTCTTGGAAGCAGTGGGAGTACCTACACTTTAACCCACCACACTCGACCTGCTGATTGACTGCGGGGTACCCAATCATACTGCCAGGTGGAAAGCGATGGGACTATTTAATAAACGTTCACCAATGTATAAACTGCCACGCGAGGCACTTGAACCAGCAACCTGAAAGTTCGTAACATGACCCAGCAATAGTGCGTTTTATGTTTGTTTCAGGGGTTCAAAGTTCAAATTCAACGTCTCACTTTGTGAATACTACAGACGTATTCACCCAAAAGTACAAGCCTCCTGCCACAGAGTGCTCATCGTCTTGAACGTATTCTCTGCTTTGTCTGTGTAACCGGTGGCTTTGGTAATGAGTTGTACATATGCATGGTCGCACATTAAAATGCTGAAGTGTTAGCATCGCACACGCCCCACGTACAGGGAAACACGCCCACCCTTGCGGAAGCCTTCCTCAGTGTGAGCGAAGCATGATTGAGGTGAGAACGTTTGTCCTGGAGCTCCGCACATGTAAAATTATATCCGAAGAGGTTGATTACTAATGAGGTGTTTTGTACTATCCGCAGGGCTGTGGAGTTTTGATGTGACTTCGTATGTTGGTGGGTGTGTATGACGGTGCTGTGTCTGCAGAGTGAATAAATATCATCATTTTGAAAGAAGATACGTGTGGAATCAAGTCCTTGTGGTGGGAAAAGACTAACGAGTGTCAGCGGACCAGGACGGTGCATACAGAGTGCGAGGGGGATTCACAAAAAACACAATGCAGAACTTTACCATCAGAATCACCCCCTCCTCGCCACGTGTACACTCACGCATGCCGAGTTCACCTGGTGTCTGACATCTCGCTGGCCTAAGTATCGGCCTGCAGTCTCTCGTGCGATCGACGGCCGTATCGTTGGGTACAGAGAGACGGTGCAGGTTGGAGCCGGTTACAGTGGTGCCGTGACTCGGATCTTCTCTAAATAGACCACTGTCATTTGGTCGACGAGTGTTCTGTGCAACGTAGAGCGGGAGATATCGATCCTATTGTTGTTGTGTCGGAGTGATGGTGGACGAACAGCTGGAAGCGCGGGAAGATGTGAGAGTGAGTGAGGTGGTGAGCAAAGTGAGTGCAGCAGTGAGCAAGAGGGTGAGTAGCGAGTGAATTGGGAGCAGTGGTGCAGTGGTTAGTGCACTATGTGAATGGGGAGCGGTGGTGCAGCGGTTAGCGCGCTGTGTGTGAATGGGGAGCGGTGGTGCAGCAGTTGGCGTGCTGTGAGTGTAGTGGTGAGCAGGCTGAGTGCAGCGGTGAACAAGATAGTGAGTGTGGTGTGTGGGCTGATGAAAATGTGAGGGTGAGTAGTGGTGAGCGGAGATGTGAGTGCCTGAGAATTAGAGATGCATCTGAGTTTAATTTAGTATAGTTCCAGCTTTCGGGAACGTGTTGGTTGGTTTGGTCGGGGAGTTCGACGCAGAGGTTATTATGGTTTAAGGGATACAAGTAGTGGGGAATGTAGGTGATAAGGTAGTACACACGGAATTCCATACGAGATAGGGAATAAGGTTTGGTGGCGAGAGGAGTGGCGACTTAGGTGGTTGTTGTGGAAGATTCGGCAGGTAATGGTTGGATTGCGAAGATGGGATGCAGGTTGATCTTAGAGTATGATGGAGTAGTTGGTGCTGTGTTCTGATGGACAGGTGAAAAGCCGGGATATGGGGGGAAATGAGATCAATGTTGTGTGTACGGCACTACATTTAGGCTGTGTGGGTTCGAGACGATAGTCACTTTTGACAGAGTTTTTCATTAGGAGTCCGGATCTTCATGCATACTCGGGTGTTCCTGTATTCGGGTTGGTCAAGAGGAGGCAGAAGGAACCTCAGCGATAAGGGACCTAAGTAGATGGTGAGTGGCACCGTGGTGTTCGAGACGATAGCACTTTTAACCGAGTCTGTCAATAGGAGTCAGGATCTTCGTGGTATTCTTCGGTCTTATCATATCGGGGTCGGTTGTGAGAGAAGGGATTCTTGTAATGAAGGGTCCAAGTTGGTGATAGTTTAGATCACCGTATTTGTGCGAGGGAGGGATAAGCGGAATCCTGTGATAAAGTATCCGGGTTGGTGATGGTGTTCGTCGTCGTACTCGGCTGAAAGGAATAAAGAGAATCCTGTGTTAAAGGGTCCAGGTTGGTGATGTGGTATGTCATCATGATTGGTTGGGAAGTATAAGGGATGTCTGTGTTAAGGGGGTTAGGTTGGTGGTAGCGTGTGATAGACCATTGGGTTATGTGCAACCATGATAGTACAATTCAGGAGGGGTTAATGTAACCGGTGGCTATGGTAATGAGTTGTACCTATGCATGGTCGCACATTAAAATGCTGAAGTGTGAGCATCGCACACGCCCCCACATACAGGGAAACACGCCCACCTTTGCGGAAGCATTCCTCAGTGTGAGTGAAGCATGATTGAGGTGAGAACGTTTGCCCTGGAGCTCTGCACATATACAATTATATCCGTAGAGGTTGGTTACTAATTAGGTGTTTTGTACTATCTGCAAGGCTGTGGTGTTTTGATGTGACTTCGTATGTTTGTGGGTGTGTATGAAGGTACTGTGTCTGCAGAGTGAATAAATATCATCATTTTGAAGGAAGATACATGTGGAATCAAGTCCTTGTGGTGGCAAAAGAGTAAAGAGTGTCAGCGGACCAGGACGGTGCATACGGAGAGCGAGGGGGATTCACAAAAAACACAATGCAGAACTTTACCATCAGAATCACCCCCTCCTCGCCATGTGTGCACTCACACGTGCCGAGTTCACCTGGTGTCTGACATGCTTGCTGGCCTTGGTACCGGCCTGCAGTCTCTCGTGCGATCGGCAGCCGTATCATTGGGTATAGAGAGACGGTGCAGGTTGGAGCCGGTTACATTGGTGCCGTGATTCGGATCTTCTGTACGTGGTGTTAAGCGGTTGGATGGAGGTATTGTTATTTCGGAGAGGGGGGAATCTTTTGTGGGTTTTGGCGCGAGGTGCACGTGGCTGCACGGGGCAGCCATCTTAGGTGCGTGGTGTTTATCGTGTGAGTGAAGCGTGATTGAGGGCTGTGCAGTGCCGAGTTCACCTGGTGTCTGACATTCTCGCTGGCCTAGGCGCTGGCCTGCGAAACATCTCGTGCGATCAGCGGCCGTAACGTTTGTTATAGAGAGACGGTGCAGGTTAGACCCGGTTACATCTGCCATTCGATTACCAGTCTTATCCTTTGGCCATCATCCAATTTAATGGTGTCCTGCCCAAGCCTATTTACTTTTTTTATTTTCTAAATGACGTGTCAGATTTGTATTTCATCCTGTGTTCATATATTATGTTTCTTGTCTCTCAATTTAGTGTATATATACAGGAGCACGCAGATAATCCAGAGAGTTAGATTTTATACGGAGTTAAAGCTTGTGTGAAACATCCATCAGCACAGCAACGAAGCATCGATATGAGGTGGCATACAAAGTACGTTGAAAACTACTAGCATGTCTGTGAGATTTGAAGGTCATAGTATTATAAGTGTGGGTATGAATACAAATTTCACAAACCAAAAAACATTTATCGCCATAATAATGGCCCAACTAAAAACGAGGTTCTCCTAGATAAACACAAACGATATTATGAGCAGTTAGTATTCTGTGTATACACAAGAGCACAAACACCCGAGGAAGCGACGGTACAGTGTTTAGGACGCTGAGCTATGAACCCAGCGACCTCTGTTTCATTCCAAACCACAGCTAACATCACTGACTACCATGGTGCACTCATGATCAAACAACCACCTTGACTGATTGTAGTAAGGCCCTTCATCCAGCAGTGTAATGACAAAAGACTAGAATCTACAGTTTTACATATACTGGTGTATTTTAAATGCTATAAGCAGCACTCATAGTAAAATAGTTACTTAAATGTCAACATTATCTCAGTTACGTTGACAGGTATCTCGATCTGTTTGTACAAATCAAACCAACACAGGAAACAATATGAAGCAGCCAGAGGATAAAAACACCTCATACCCAGACACATCACGTGCTGGCAAATATAATTTTCGCAAACAAGGCAAGTGACAAACCTTAATAATAATAATAATTGCATTTATAGAGCGCTTTTCACCCGAGGGTCACAAAGTGCTGCACAGAGCTGCATAGAGAACGGCACGCCAACAACGACGACAAGATCAGAACGGCAAATCAGCAACAAAAACCTTTTGTGGGTTTTCTTTTTACAAATACGAGCTGTGGAGGGAACGGCACATGAACAATAACGACAGAGAACGTATAATCAGCAATAATAACTAGTTTTGGTTTTTTTTTTTAAACGAGCTGTGGAGAGAACGGCACGTCAACAACAACGACAGAGAATGGAAAATCAGCAACAACGCTTTTTTTTTGCAAATCCGAGCTGTGGCGATAACGCCATGTCAACAACAACATCAGAACAGTTCAACTAAAAGTCAAACAGCAGCGATAAATTATAGGACATAAAGTGAGCAAAAAAAGAATTTCTTAAACAAACAAGGAAGGAACATATGTTCCCGAACAGGTGCGGATCGGAAGAGAACCAACATCCCGCCACGACAACACTGAGCCGCATCAATAGTCCCAGCAGAAGGACTTGAAAGCTCTACGGAAAAAGTGTATGTATAATAATATTAAATACAGTATGGAGCACACATGATTTCTAAAGCTGGTTAACACGAGGAGCAGAGCCAGATACATACTATTTGTGTTTGTGAAAAGAAGAAAAGATAATACTTTGACCTGAGTCAGAATCGCTTTCTTAATTGAATCCCTGAAAGCCAAAGGAACAGACAAGTGCAAAAACACATTTCTGTTAGCATTTGTGTTTTTGTTTTTGTTATATATAAGGCATGTGTTTGATATATAATACATATTTATATGTTCCTTATTCCATTAATATTATGTAATATATGGTAATTTTGGAGAAAGTATTTTGCATCGTAAACATTGCTTGAAACACCAGACTTCCACACAGTAGTGTGAAGATATTGATCGGGCTTCTAACGCAGCCTGTCCGTGGGGAATGGCTATATTTGAGTGTGTAGCAGTGCAGCATTTGGATCGAGGCTTCAATCTGAGCACTTACCTGGAAAATGGAATGAGACGCCTAAATCCCACAAATGGTCAATTTTCAACTGTGAATGCAGTTAACCATCAAGCTATCCACTGCCACATTGCTATCCACTGCCCCATTCCTTGTGGAAGTGGATAGCTTTTTTTATGCGGAACAAAAATGTTCCTTAATTATAATCAGCAAATAATATACCTATGTTCAATAGTAGTTTTTATCACCCTGTGATATATAGAGTGATCCATCAATAGATTCCTCTACTAAAATTAATATTTTGGTTATGTTTTTGTGATTTTGATCACATTCGAGATTGATTAAAGAATATGCAAATTAATAATATCAAAGCGATGACGGCATTTACATATGCGTTAACACTGGAAGCTGTTTTTCAAAAACGCAGCAATCACAAGTGTTTTTTTATATACATAGGTGAAACATGAACTCCTAGAAAATACACGTCAGCAGTGATGAATATCAAGAAAAGCATATAATAATAATTGTATTTCCAAAGTGCTTTTCACCCAAGGATCACAAAGCGCTGCACAGAGCTGCGGAGAGAATGGCGCATCAACAACGAGATGAATGAGCAACAATAACGTTTTTGGAGTTTTTTTTTAACATATCCAGAGCATAGAGCAGGTCTGAGCTGTTCGCCCCAGGTTTGGCGTGGGCTCCTGACGGTGCTGGTTGTAATTATCATCGTATTTCATTGTAAATGCTGGGTGTTTGCTCTCTAACACAGCGGTGTGCTGAGCTAGTGAAGAATTGGCATGTTCTGTTCATGTGACAAGCCTTACTAATTGACCGTGTCGGGTGGTGGATGGTTAAACAACACGATTTTTTGCGTGACCAAACCCAAAAAATTGGATTTCATCGATAAGTAGGAGCTCAGCCAATGCAGGGCACAGCGAGAGACCTCTATACCCTCCAGTCGCTCAAGTAAGATTGGGTAGTCAATGGTATCAAATGCAGCACTCAGGTCCAGGAGGACAAAAATACATGGCAAGCCATCATCAGCAGTGACGAATAGGTCATCAACTACTTTTACCAAAGCAGTTTCAGTACTA
>JAZEWT010000002.1:17785901-17813326 GCA_036362905.1 Mordacia mordax | reverse complement strand
TGGTTTTCTGCCTGAGACATAGCGTGATTTTAATGGGGCCAAATCGTCCTATATGCTTGACAGCACGTTGTTGTAAGTTTCTGCTGTCGCATCAGAGGCAGAGTGAGCCGAGGCAGAAAGTGAAGTACTGTGATTGCTACGGTGAATGTGTCTGGAATGATAATTGCGCCACCGAAATAGTGGCACCATTATTGGCAGGGGGGCCGGGAGGGGGGGGGGGCTCCCTTGGAGGGCCCCTGTCTCAGCCAGAGCCCAAGGAACAGAGATGATGGAGGCAGGAGCTGCCGGGAGCCCATGTGTTATAGGTGGCCTTTGGAGGAGTGGCATGAGTGGCAGCGGAAGCAGGAGCCACTGGGAACACATGTTTTGTGGGTGGCCACCGGAACAGTGGCACCATGTTTGGCAGTGGGGCCCCTGGCCCTACCAAAGGAGGGCCCCCAACTCAGTGGTGGCCCGGGGAGGCAGTGGTGGCAGAGGCCACAGAGCCAAGACGAGCCAATGTTGGTGTCGCGCCAGTCTTGCCACGCCAGCGGCGAAGAGTCCAGGAGGACTTTCACCGCCGATGGGGGGGAACTGTGGCTAAGCCTCGCGCCATGACAGTCTGCGTGCACTTGCGAGCCCATGCCCGGCGATCGGGCCGTGGAGGGGTCGTGGTGATGTGAGGCAAATGGGATGTCGTGCGGGCGAGAGGCCATCGGAGGTGATGGAAAGTGTGGGGGGTATGGTGACCTTCCACCCACCTGAGATCATAAACAGCATGTGGTCTGGTGGGGGGGGCATAAGGTGAGACGTGGGGTGATGGTATTGGCCAGCGGACGTGGAGTGATGTCTTGTGGCTGTGTGACGTCTGAGGGATATAAAGCAATGTGCAGACGTGAACGGGGAGCGTTCTGGATGGGAGACTTGCAGCAGAGCCACATCCAAATGTAGTCAAGGCAAGTCGTTAATGCGCAGAGCGCGGGATGGGTAGTGAGATGAGAGTCGTGTGTTAAGTTGTGTTAGTATTGTAATGAGTTGTGTATTATTGTTGTGTTGCGTGTTAGTGGGTTGTTCATGTTACTGTTAATAAACAGCTGTGAAGACAAAATCTCCCATCTCCTCGCTGGAGTGGCTGCCGCGTGTATGCTAGAGTCAAGATAGAGTTGCCACCGTGTTCTGCGCATGCTGTCGGGACAAAGAAGGCACATCAGCAGGCGACCGATTGACGGTGGGGGGCCGACCCATTGGGTGCCCTCACAAATGCACCATTAATGTTTATTGGCCATACGACTGACACTTAATGATTAATGTTAACAATGACATTCCAAATGTGTGTGTATTGGCTTCTCTTCCTACTAAAATCACAAAACACGTTTCGAACACGTGCATCCACTCCTGACGTCCTCTTGCTCTTCATCACCAAATGGAAATTGAACAAAGTGTGCAAAAGCATACACAGGTGCATTCGTCGAGTTAATAATAATAATTACACTTCTTGAGCGCTGTTCACCTGAGGTTCACAAAGACAGACAGAAAAAGAATGCTTGAATTGGAGAGCATAACAACAAGGCCATCATATTGTTATTAAAAACAAGTCGGCTCTAAGGCAGGGAGGTGTCACTGTACAGGATGATGAGAGATGGATGAGATTGACGACAGACTGGTAGCCAAAACAGGGTACATGCGGAAATATATCTACCATCGCATGCGGGTGCTACGTGGATTTCTGCATCTCAGGACGTTGGGCGAGGGCAAAGTCTTACTAAGGTCTTCATACACAAGTGCATCCGACATCATACATTTGAACCATACGCTATATACCGATCACCGTGTAGTAGATTAATTTGCTGTTTTGTAAAAAAAAAAAATCCATCACGTGATATTAAAACCCAGATTGTTGTACTTTCGAAGCGGGGGAAGTGTGTTTCAGAGAGTAGTTTATGATTGATGTGTATACAGTAAAGATTTTGGAAGTTAATAGAAAGGTACTCAAATACCACATGGATTGGAGTATAAAACCAGCTTCAAACTGGTATTGCTTTGTTGCCATAACTCTAATTCAATTAGGTGAGGTATTTTTTTAAATCCACAACTAGCCTTGCTGGCCTAGGATTGGCTAATGAAATTGTATTGCACTAGCTCTTGCTCACTGCATTAAACGCCATCACATCTTACGCGTAGATTCAGATAATGAGATGAGATGAGATTTAGTCAGGTGTTTTGAACTACACGAGTCAGATTTAGACAAAAGGCCAAGAATGTCAATTTACCTTCATCAGTAAGTGTTATTAAACGTTTAGATTATATGTAACTATTACGTTTATAGTTTCATAATGCGTTTCCAAGCTACACTTAGTTTATAGCTGTCAACGATTGAAATAATTTTAATCATCAAGTTCAATAGACTCTCGGATTAGTCTCGACCAATAATGTTTAGTTCTGCATAAAATATCAACGTTGTCAAAATCAATTGTGTAACTTTGTTGGCAGGCATGTTCTGCAACTGCCGAAATCTGTATTTGTGGTGGAGGGTATATGACACAATTTTTTGCGTGACCTAACCCAAAAAATCGATTCTATCGATAATATTGGTCACAAAAGCCTTCAAATTAAAGTTAAGAAAATATAGCTTAATATATCTGTAACAAAAATAGTCTTGGAGTTTATAAAATCTTACTTTGAGGATGCAAATTTTATGGCTAAAGATCAAAATCCATTGAGAAATGCAAAGACAAAAGAGATGATGAATTCTGTCACGGTTTTGTTTAGTTCTGTGCAACATTCAGCACATTCTGCCAAGAGGCAAAACTTGGGGCATGATTCATGTATGGGGCATCACAAATCATTGCTATTAACATTTGAAATTAACGTCACCAAGCCTTGGTTACTTTTATGATTTGGTATATTTTTCCAGGGAATCACTCGGAAACTTATTTTACTTTAACTCTACATATTTCATGACTTTGGGTGGTAGGACGCGTCCTACCACCCAAAGAGTTGGGAGGTAATTTTTTTCATCATGGTTTCAAGTCAGGGCGGCGCGGTGGCCCAGTGGGTAGCGCTGACGCCTCACAGCAAGAAGGTCCCGGGTTCGAATCTCTCGGCTCGGGTGCCTTTCTGTGTGGAGTTTGCATGCTCTCCCCGTGTCCGCGTGGGTTTTCGCCGGGTACTCCGGTTTCCTCCCACAGTCCAAAAGCATGCTCCTGGATAGGTTGATTGGCTCGCAGACTAAAATTGTCCCGCAATGCCCGGCGATGGACCGGCGTCCCGTTGTCGGGTGTATTCCTGCCTTACGCCCTGTGTTTCCGGGATAGGCTCCGGCTCACCGTGACCCTATATAGGATTAAGCGGTTTCAGATAATGAGATGAGAAACTGGTACAGTATAAAGCATAGTGCCTGCTGAGTCTGACAGCATGTTACACAGCAGTTGTAGATCATGAAAAGGAAATGAATAAATAATATTATATGCATCACCGTCATTAACATCGGTTCTGATCTATCCACGGATCTATATTTCCCCACGTCACTATTCCACAATCCTCAGATGTCACGATCCATCTCCTTCCTGCACGAGATGATCATTGCCCTCTTGTGGTGGTCAATCTCTCAAGTGTGTCCTCTCCTTTGCATACCGTTATCAAGTTTAATTGCTGTAAGCAGGTGAGTACTCAACAAATCAGGCAAGTCACATTTGCAAGTCACCCGAGTCATGGAAATTATAAAATCAAATTTGATACCAGTCTCGTCCATCAGCCATCAAGCATTCTTAGCAATATGTTCTTACCGAACCGACCATGACACGCAGCATCTTTATACATTTGTCGTCTCTATTGAAGAAAAAAAAACTGACATTGCACATTGCACAGATCTTATCGACTGCAAATGTGTATTAAAAACTAGAACTGTGATGATCATGGAAAATTGAACTCAGAAGGTCATAATAAACATGTGGGCCAAAAAATGTCGAACAAAAGAATACATTTAAAAAATACACATTAGAGAAGCATCAGAGTACGTATATCTGGGGAAATTATTGACAGTTGATCTGAATCAAATATTAAATAAAAATACCCAAGAGAGCAAGAAAGAGGGCTTTTAGAAAATGAAATGTCAATGAAAAGCAACATACCATTGTGTCAAAGTAGAAGGATTTCAGTCAATGCGCACTGCCTGCTTTGGCATGTGAATCACAAACGGTATACACAGAGGCATGGCTAGATGCTCTTTGAGAATTACATTGAGATTCAGAGGAAAACATGGCTGAGCAAAAATGCAAATGAGAAATATCACATTTTACTGTCAAGGGTGCAATAAATTAATTAAAAGGTCAATAACCAACGGGCAAGACTGGCAATGGAATGAGAGCAAAAGTATAGAAACGATCAAGAGCATGACCACCATGGAGTGTGGGGGACGATGACAACATGGGTTGGCTTTCATCCGGCAGTGCATCGGTCATGGCTGATGATAATGATGTGATATTTGTTGCTTGCATGAGTATAAACAAGTGCACAGGTGCTGAAAGTTTTCCAGGTAAAAACTCAGCATTCAGAGTTAGCAGGCACTATGATATGATCATTGCTTGACTAAGAGGTAGGGGTCAACTCTGCATATCGTTCATTCACGAATGACTGTAGCAAGTTATCACGTGGTTGTATTTTGTAAAGACTTGTTATTTGCAACAGGAAAATGGAGTTTCCACAACTTCATCAGGGCTGTAAACAAAGGTGAGTGATGCTTGTTTGATTAGAATGATATACGTTGTCCACTTATGATTAAAATTATCTTTCATAGTTCTTTATAATTGTTTTTTCTAGAGTACAAGTTTAGTTAAGATTTCAACATCATTAGTCTTGGTAAATCCACTGATAAATGATGCCCCCCTACTATTCCACCATCCCTCACAACCCTGCTATATAACAGACAGAACGTGCTGGTAATCAAATAATATAATTTAAAGACATAGCTTATGTTAAATGGTATTTTTCGAGCAATCAGTAAGTTGAACTGTCTCATCTCATTATCTGAAACCGCTAATCCTATTTAGGGTCACGGTGAGCCGGAGCCTATCCCGGAAACACAGGGAGTAAGGCAGGAATACACCCGACGACGGGACGCCAGTCCATCGCCGGGCCTGACTAAATCTAATTAACCTAACTTGCAAGACATGCGTAGTATGTTGCCCCACCCACCCAACCCCCAATGGATTCCAGCAAGAGTGAACACGTAAGTCATGACATCACAACCTCCTTATATATAAAGGGACACACGGCGGGAGCACTCTCCTGAAGCTGTTCGTCCCAAATTGGTGTGCATTCCTGATCATGCTGATTGTAATTATCAGCGAACCGTCATATTTCGTTGTAAATGCTGTGGGTTTACTCTCAAACGCTTGTGCTGAGATAGTGAAGAATTTGATTATTATGTTCATATAACAGACCTTACTAATAGAGTGTTTTGGGTGGTGGATTGTTTGACACAATGTTTTGCGTGACCTATCCAAAAAATGGAATCTATTGATGTATTTTCTTAGTTCATTGGGTTTTCTGGCTCTGCCATAAATCTGGTAAAAATTGTTGAATTGTCAGCCATGGCTATTATAATTCGCATGTGATATCAGCTGGTCCCGAGCACCCGCTTCACCAACCCATACTGATCATAATGGTGAAATATGGTCAAATTTCTCGCAAAACCGATATGGAATGGGGTGGTCTTCTTTCAATAGTGGATTTAGAGGGTTGCAAATTGTATTTTTTTACTTCCAAGTATGCTTTATGATGTAAAAAATATTTACTGCCTCTTCATATGTCAGTTAAATAGTTCTTCTGCCTTTAAACAATATAAGGCTGGTGGAGATTAAGCCCATTGAGAAACATTCCAATTATCCTTTATGACATAAAAAATATTTACTGCCTCTTCATATATCAGTAAAATAGTTCTGCCTTTAACCAATATAAGGCCGGTGGATATTAAGCCCATGGAGAAACATTCTTAGGTAAGAGAAAAATTAAATGTCTTAAGATTGTGAACATACGACAATGCATTACTTGCAATTAACACATTAAGACCTCATATACCTCGCGTGATGGCAGCAGTTGTAAAAGCAGAAGAAACTACACTAACACAAACCCAGGCAACGGAAATAAAATTAAGTTTACGAGTAGACTTTTAAAGCAGTGATTTGCTGCACAAAGGCGTATTTGATTAAAACATTATATAACATTCGCAAAAGAGGAAATTGGATTAATCGGTCAAACACAGTTTATGCCGGTACTGATGTAATTTAAGAATACATAATGAGTTTTATTGTTTTATGTTATGCATATTCAAATCAGCTTGGTGCTGGGCAGCCAATTAATAAAATTAAACACTTCTTCAATCGTCAGACTGTTCTTGCCTCTCTGGTCTCTACGTGTGCTATCAATAAGAGTTATTTCCTAAATCATTGCCTATATGCAGGTTTTCGTACTCCTATATAAAAGGTTTTCCTAAAAAGCAATGCTATTGACGAATTTGATGAGTTGAAAGTATTATGGTAATATTTCAAACACCATTGACAATTTTCTTTGTCAAGAATATAGTTATACATGCAAATTGAAGTGTAGTTTTTTTTTCTATCATGTGGATTCTAATAAAACACGGACTGTATGTTACTCTTGCATGCAAGTGTAAAATCGTGATGTGATGATTGAAAGTAACTGTGCTTTGTGGCATTAAGAATTAATAACATTTGATGTTTTAAATTTGCCTTCAAACAAGCAATTTTTTTATAAGTAACCGTACATAAGGTCCTGACACGTGTCACTGCCATACAAGTTGGCAAACTAGAATAAAAAAAGTCCAACAGTAAATGTTTTCAGCTTTTGACATCGTTGTATACTTACAACGTAATTATTGAAATATGTAATCTAATGACTACACTAATATCATTGGATATTTTGGAGTCCATATATTGTTATTGGTATAATACATGTTTATAAGTCTGTATGAATGCATACATGCATGTTTGTGTATAATTATTCAGTTGAGTGTAGCCTTCTAAGAGATTGACTAAAAATAATTGAAACCTAATTGGGCAGCCATTCCTGTGAACTGGGTAATGCGATGCTCATACGACGCTCACCTGACTGACCCTCATCACACATTCACCATACACCGGATACTCACCACTCATCAGCTGTCAAATGACCCGTCTATTTATTATATAGTGCAAAGCCTACTGAGATGGAGCAGTCATGTTCCTGTCCAGCAGCTCCACGGAAATTGAGGTCAAATTAAGTCTTTCTACCATTTCTTACCTTATACCAACTTCACATCTTCGTTCATGTCTACACCTTCCTTTGCGCTTTACACATATGTTGTAAGCGTATAAAGGTATACTTTGTAAGGAATGGAATCACATGACCTCTGCGCCTGCTACAGGATGCTTATATTGACTGCAATACAAAATAGAGAAGGAAAACAGTCTTGGATTTAATCATGACTATTCACCCTCTACCATCCATTTCCCACCATTCACTGTCATGGTGGAAATGGATGGTAGAGGGTAAGTGTTGTGGAATAAAGTGTGGATACCTCTACCTCTTCCAGGATATCTACTCAGTGTGGAAAAGTAAACCAGTAACACCCCCTAGGCCACAAAGGATTACTACGGAGCTCCCGCTGCTAGTGGAGAGGGTCGAGGCCATTCTTAGCACAGTATCATGACGAAGCATATTGCAGAGCTGCACTTGTGCCCGTTTCCTTACCTACATTAGCACTGATGCAACAAAGAATCCCAGGCATGACGTTGAAAATGCTTGCCTCCCTCGCGCCCCCCCTCCCCCTTCGAGTATCACACCAACACTAATAAGTACTCTATGAAAATGCTTTCTGCAACATTTAATAAGGCCAAGTGGTGATGCATTGTACGTTTACATGACTGCATGTTATTTCAGCACCATATTTCACCATAATGGAACAGCTGCACACGTGGTTGAAAACACATGCAATGTTAATGTATGTCACACTCATCATTTCATTTATTTCTGTTTATTTCTGTGGTGTCTATATAATATAATGTGGCAGTCCGAGTGTCATTCCAGAGTCTTTCAGTGTTTCTTTTTTGGGTGACAGGGTGGAACAATGGTAGCAGCTGCAAAGACAGAAAGAAAGTCCTGCCCGAGGCAGTTCGATTCCTGCTTTGGGTGCCTTTATGTGTCGAGTTTGTGTATTCTCCCCTTTTTCTGTGTGGATTTCTTTCGGGTTATCTGGTTTTCTCCCGCAAAAAAAAATTAATTGGCCTATAAAATAATATAGTCTGCCAAATGTTGGTGCCGGCTGTCCGTGGCCGGGAATGAAATTTGCCCTTATTACAAATTGTACTATTGAATTATTAGCTGGTCGTGTCACGTGACAACTCTGCAGAGGATCTCGCCAATCACCTGTAGGCTGTTCTCTCGACTCAGAGCTGATCGCATCATCACCATCTAGCGACGCTCGTGAAAAACAAACTTTGCCTATGTGGTTAAAGGCTGCCAGTTTTGTCCAGCGTTATTAATAGGCATTGCATATGTATGTGGCACATCATTATTTTCATTGCTTTGTCTACCACACTGCAAAAGGAAAACCATCCTGGGCTCTGTTAAATCCCTTGCGTTGTTAAAAAGCACACATTACAAAAGCTCAACTCCTTCGCTAATAGCATTGTCCTAAAGAGGATAATATACAAGGTGACGTTTTGGGAAATGACCCTTCATAACAGAGGTAAAAAAGAAGCCCCTTCTACAAAGTAGGAACTCTTTGCTATGAATAAGGACCATAACCTGAAGTGGAATTTATTTAATTATTTTTCTTTTGGAACAATGAATGTGTTTGACTTCTATTAAAATGTTCTCATTATCTGAAACCGCTTAATCCTATATAGGGTCACGGTGAAGCCGGAGCCTATCCCGGAAACATAGGGCGTAAGGCAGGAATACACCCGACGACGGGACGCCGGTCCATCGCCGGGCATTGCGGGACAATTTTAGTCTGCGAGCCAATCAACCTATCCAGGAGCATGCTTTTGGACTGTGGGAGGAAACCGGAGTACCCGGCGAAAACCCACGCGGACACGGGGAGAGCATGCAAACTCCACACAGAAAGGCACCGGAGCCGAGAGACTCGAACCCGGCTAAATGTGTATATACAATATGGCATGCTGCTCCCGAGGGTTGGAAATTATTTTTCTGTAATTTTAGAGTTTTTCAATTTTAAAAGAGTTATAGTGTATTTTAATTCTAAAGTAAAAAAGAGGCTAACTTCAGTTAATTTTGCGACGAAAAAAATTTAATATCTTCATGGAGAAGAAAAACAACAATCCAATTAATTTCGTGCATATGAAATGCAGAACTTTGAGTTATTTCAAAATATAATTGGTTTGTTGTGGTTTAATGCAATTATCAAGATTATCTACTCGTATATAATGAAACAGTGAAGACCATGTAATTTCTTTATCTAATCATAAATATGCATTTTTTTTTTTAACAATCTCTCAAAGTTCTATCACTTGAGGGATTGTAAATATTTGTTGTGAATATAGCCTAATGCACTTAGACATATTCATTAATAAATTTCCACATATATGCCTGAGTGTCATACAGTGTAGAATTCCCCTGATCTGCAGCAAATAACAATAATTGCATTTATACAGCGCTTTCAACCGAGGGTCACAAAACGCTGCACAGGGAGGCGGTGAGAACGGCACGACAACAACGACAGAACAGAAAATCAGCAACATTTTTGTGGGGGGTTTTTTTACAAATCCGAGCTGTGGAGAGAACGGCATGTCAATAACATCAAGACAGTTCAACTGAAAGTCAAACAATAGCGATAAATTCTAGGACACAAAGTCAGCAGAAAGATAATAAAATAATTGATTATTCAACAAACAAGGAAAGGAACAAATGTTCCCAAGCAGATGTAGGTGGGGAGAGAGCTAACATCCCGGCACGGCACCACTGAGCCGCATCAACAGTCCAAGCCGGAGGAAAGAATAAATGTTTCCGTGCAGGCGCAGGTCGGAAGAGAGCCAGCATCCCGGCACGACAACACTGAGCCGCATCAATAGTCCTAGCCGGAGGACGTGAAAGCTTTACAGAACAAGTTGAGTCTTGAGACGAGATTTGCAGATGGCCAAGGACTCGGCTAAACGAATCTCGCGCGGAAGGGCATTTCATTGTCTTGGAGCAGCACGCAAAAAGGCTCTGTCACCCATCGACTAGAGGTGCGACCTGGGCACATGCAGCAAGCCTGTATTTGAGGATCGAAGTTGTCGTGTTGAGGGTGCCTGAAGTAGGTCACGGATGTATGTCGGAACTGCGCCAATAAGAGACTTGCAGGTGAGAAGGAGGATCTTGAATTCAATAATATATTTAACAGGTAACCAGTAGAGATATCAGTACTGGGGATATGTGATCGTGGATGGGTGTGCAAGTGAGAACTCTAGCAGCCGCATTTTGTACACGTTGGAGACGATTGATCAGGTCGGCAGGGGTGCTAGGGAGCAGTGCATTGCAGTAATCGATTCGTGAGGCAATAAAGATGTGAATTAGCTTCTCAGCGTAAGCAGGTGACAGGATCTTGCGCAGTCTGGATATATTTCTGACTTGAAAATAGGCTACTTTCGTCACCTTGTTGATGTGTGTCTCGAAGGTGAGTGAGGAATCAAGAGTCACACCTAGACTCCGGACTGCCTTAGCAACTTCAATTGTTTGGTCGTCAAGCATCAATTGGATAGGTTCAGCTTTGGACAATTGGTGCGGGGTTCCGCCAAGCAAAACTTCGATCTTGTCTCCATTTAGTTTTAGAAATTTTGAATTGAGCCAGACCTTCATAGTTGACAGCGAGGATGACATGCAAAGACCAGACACATTAATGGATAACTTTGCGTGGATATAGATTTGGATATCGGCATAGCAATGGTAGCTGAGATTGAGGCTGCGCAGGATATGGCCAAGAGGTCGTAGGTAGATGCTGAAAGAGGAGTGGGCCGAGAACTGAACCCTGAGGAACTCCAGACAAAACAGGATGAATCTCAGAGTTTTGTCCTCTGAGGCTGACAAACTGCTTCCGGTTAGATAGGTAGGAGCTCAGCCAATGCAGGACACAGCCAGAGGCCCCTATACCCTCAAGTCGCTCAAATAAGATCGCATGGTCAACGGTATCAAAGGCTGTGCTCAGATCCAGGAAGACAAGAATACTTGGCAAGCCTTCACCAGCAGCGATGAGTAGGACATCAACTACTTTTACCAGAGCAGTTTCAGTACTATGACCAAATCTGAACCCAGATTGGAAGGGATTAAGGAGGACATTATTAAGGTGTTGCTGGAGTCGTGTTGCTACGGCACATTCAAGGACCTTACAGATGAATGGCAGATTTGAGATGGGACGATAATTATCAGGGATGTTGCAATCGAGGCCAGATTTTTTAAGCAGGGGGGTATCTGCGGCAAATTTGAACAGTGGGGGAACGATAACAGAGTGAAGTGAGTTATTAAAGAGATTAGTGATGAATGTGGCAAGGAATTTGACATTTTCCCAGATGATTTTGGATAGGAAAGGATCCAGGGAGCAGTTTGTGGGTTGGGATTTGGTAACTAATGAGGATATCTCGGATTCTGTTCATATGGAAAATTTCAGAAGTTTTGAGGTCAACGAAGGTTGCAGAATAATTATTGGGGTATTGGTTGGTGATTGAGGCTGGGTAGAGATACGACGGGCATCAGTTTTATCAGAGAAAAACTGAATCAACTGATCTGTCCGATCTTTATTCAGGGGGATGGTTTTCTGTCTGAGACATAGCGAGATTTTAATGGGGCCAAATTATCACGTATGCTTAATAGCACGTTGTTGTAAGATTCTGCTGTCGTAAAGTGAGCCGAGGTGGAGAGTGAAATACTATTGATTGCCACAGCAAATGTCTGGAGTGAGGGCACTTAGGTTTTGAAATTGGATATGGCGCTTGGAGGTGGAAATGGGAGGCAGTACTTGAAGATCAAACCACACAGCGGAATGATCTGACAAAGCAGGATCAGTGACGGACAGGTTGGTTACCAATATGCCCCAGAAGCACACTAAGTCAAGAATATGGCCGCATCTGTGAGTGGCAAATGTCACGTGTTGAGCTAAAGCAAGTGAGGTCAAAGTGGCCATGAGAACCCTTGCAAGAGGGCTCTTTAGAGAGTCAACATGGATGTTGAAACCGCCAAGAATCAGAATCCTTTCGTAACTGGAGCACATCTTAGAAAGCAGCTCAAACAATTCATTAACAAAAGAAGTGGAAATTCCAGGTGGGCAGTAAAGCAACACCAACTTTACAGGTTTAGCCGACCTCCAATCCAGAGACATATGCTCAAATGAATTGAAGGTTGGCGACGGAATCAGTCGCATGTTGGCAGACACACGGTGGAGAGCTACTAGGCCGCCACCACCGGCATTTGAACAAGCCTTCTGATGGAATGTAAAGTCTCACGGTAGAGCCTGATTCAATATGAGAAAATCATCTTGATGATGCCAGGTCTCTGTTAGGCAAAGTAGGTCCAGACTGTTGTCTGAAATCAGCTCGGCAATGAGTGGGGCTTTTTCCTGTGTTCAGAGAGCGCACATTGAGCAGGGCAAAGTGGGTTTCAGTTGCAGGCAATGTTTGTGCTGGAAGAGAGACACTAACCAGCGGTATTTTATCAAGCAATGTCGAGCTGCTAGTGGTCTAAATTGTTGATTCCTAGGAAGCCGACATAGAGGGCTTAATACGGGGATGGGGATATGGAAATCATTTGTAGGCAGGTCAATGGCCTTTTTGTTGCTGGCGCCCCGATGAATATAACGAGGGCGTTGAAGTATCCTAAGCTCACAGCAAATAGCCAGAAGGCTGGGAGTACAGGTAACTGATAAAGGAATCAATCTCTTTAGAGCTGCGAAAGTGTAGGTTATCACATGGAACAGGGGTTGGAGCCCAACTCTGGGGACAATGGTCGTAAGTAAAGGCCACACCTAGGATGCGACACATCACTTCACTATAGACTGTATGGATAGCTTATATAGACTATTGACAGTATGTGTGGACTGTATGGACTAGACCGTATGTATAGACTAAAGGCTAATATATATTCAAAAGACTATACTCACTATAGACTGCATATATAGACTGTATAGTGTGTAAGGCATGTGTGGTGTGATATGTAATTGGAATATTTACTTTAATAATACACTAAAGACTGTCGGCGATGGACTGGCGTCCCGTCGTCGGGTGTATTCCTGCCTTACGCCCTGTGTTTCCGGGATAGGCTCCGGCTCACCGTGACCCTATATAGGATTAAGCGGTTTCAGATAATGAGATGAGATGAGACTAAAGACTGTATTTAAAGACTTTATACACGATGAATTCTGCATGTAAGGCCAGTACCGACTGTAATAAAAGACTATGTAATTACAACATTGACTGCATAATTCACCACATTCTTTATTTAAATATTTTATATATAATTTTATGCGTTTACCTGAACAGGCTCATGGACACATAACCAGAATATTGACTTTAATACTACACTATAGGCTGTATTTTAAAACTGTATATAAAATAGGCTATATGTTAAAGATAGGAGTCTCAGCGTTACAGATAGGAGGCACAGTGTTAAAGATAGGAGTCACAGTGTTAGAGATGGGAGTCAGTGTTAGAGATTGGAGTCACAGTGTTAGAGATGGGAGTCGCAGTGTTAGAGATGGGAGTCAGTGTTAGAGATTGGAGTCACAGTGTTAGAGATGGGAGTCGCAGTGTTAGAGATGGGAGTCAGTGTTAGAGATGGGAGTCGCAGTGTTAGAGATGGGAGTCACGATGTTAGAGATGGGAGTCGCAGTGTTAGAGATTGGAGTCACAGTGTTAGAGAAGGGAGTCAGTGTTAGAGATTGGAGTTACAGTGTTAGAGATGGGAGTCGCAGTGTTAGAGATGGGAGTCGCAGTGTTAGAGATGGGAGTCGCAGTGTTAGAGATTGGAGTCACAGTGTTAGAGAAGGGAGTCGCAGTGTTAGAGATGGGAGTCAGTGCTAGAGATGGGAGTCGCAGTGTTAGAGATGGGAGTCACGTGTTAGAGATGGGAGTCAGTGTTAGACACTAAAATTTAGAGAAGAGTAAAACAGAGATAAGTGATTAAAATTGTTTCAGGCGCACACAGAATGATATTTTAAACGCGATTAAAAAAAAACCTTTCCTTTTAATAAAAATAAGAGACCGTTGCAAACCGCTACACGAGTATTGAGTCTCGGCCTCAATACACGACGTTAAATGACTGATTGAGATGATGAGGGTTAAGTGGATGAGGGAGGTGAGAGTGGAACTTTGCTGCGTGATGAGATGCGGGTACTGAGTGGCAGCGACAGCTGTCGCTGCTCCTGCGAGGTGGAGGCGACCGGGCTGCTGTGCGAGGCAAGGCCGAGGCTTCAATCGCTCCGTCAATACGCAAGGCCCCAAGCGTTATAGACTTAAAATATAGCGGTTATGAACAACTCAGAATTACAAGCTTTAAAAGGAAAAGGAATAAAACCAAAGTAACAAGAATAAAATTATTAATGCTGCTTCGAATACACTGAAAAGTAGTCGTAAAACTGACGATCGTAAGAGCGGTGCAAATCAGCCAGCATACCTTACGTTGCCAGGGAAACAGTATGAATGCCGAATTTATTGAGAAACCTGTATTGACATATGTAATGTCTTACCATGTAAGCGTAATGAGAAAATAAGCACGTGTTTAAACATGCCACCTATATTTTAAACATATCTAAGGAGGATTTCTTAACATATTCATATAACTATTATCCATGTAAGAGTTTATTTGATATTTTAAAAATCTGATATGGCTACAGGCTTTCATACAGCCATCTATAATATTTATGCCACATAATATGATTTGTGTTCTGGAGCGCTAACACATTAGAAATGGTACTGAACTTATTCATTTCAATTCTAAAATAACGGAACCACATATTACATTTCCTGTCTGAAAACTCTCACCTACTTAAATGAACACCGTGCTGTGTTTTGTGTCTTAGCTTCACACATAATGACTGTCGAGCATGTACTTAGGAGGTGCAATAAATCAGTGCTTCAAAATATAATATTAACAGTCACTGGCTACGATCAGTGCTTGCGATGTGGTTGTTTATTTATTTCTCAAACAGCGAGGAATATTATGGAGAGCAGTGGTTTGCGTGATGCGCCGTGGCACCCGAGCCGAGAGATTCGAACCCGGGACCTTCTTGCTGTGAGGCGTCAGCGCTAACCACTGGGCCACCGCGCCGCCCTCTCTTATTTTTATTAGAACGAAATTGGTTTTATCGCGTTTTAAATATCATTCTGTGAGCGTCTGAAAATGTTTATTTATCACTTATCTCTGCTTTACTCTTCTCTAAATTTTAGTGTCTAACACCGTGAATCCCATCACTAACACTGACTCCCATCTCGAACACTCCCATCTCTAACACCGTGACTCCCATCTCTAACACTGTGACTCCCATCTCGAACGCTGTGACTTCTATCTCTAAAACTGTCACTCCCATGTCTAACACTGAGACTCCTATCTCTAACACTGTGACTCCATTCTTATCTCTAACACTGTGACTCCTATAATCGCCAGATACCGCATTGTCCTGAGCTGACTGCCTTTTGGCAACGGCTGACACCGGCAAATAGGCTCAAAAGGAAGCCACTGACAGGTGATGGTCGGTCAGTTGAAGGACAATGCATAGGTTATCAAAGCTACCTGTTTGCATACTTTGCCACTAGTATGTGTGGCTTTTGCAAACTGGACGCATTGTAAAATGTGTCTATTGTAGTGTTTGGGATCTTAACACCTGCATAATCGCCAGATACGGTAAAACCTGTTGTAATCTTATATATGTATACTGGCAAAAAAGTACCTATAGCGTTAACAGCTCCAACTGTGACTCCGATCTCGAGCACTGTGCCTCCTATCTCAAACACTGAGAGCCTATCTTTAACATATATCCTAGTTTATATACAGTCTTTAAATGCAGCTTGCAGTGTAGTATTAAAGTCAATATTTTTCTACGTGTCCACGAGGTCTGTTCAAGTAATCGAAAAATATAATATAGAAAGTATTTAAGTAAAGTCTGTGGTGAAATATTCAGTCAATATTCCAATTACATAGAGACTTTTATTACAGTCGGTACTGTCTTTACAGAATTCATCGTGTAAAAAAGTCTTTAAATACAGTCTTTAGTATATTATTAAAGTAAATATTATAATTACATATTACACCACACGTGCCTTACCTACTATACAGTCTATGCGCCCATTGTCTTCAAAGGTGGGCTCCGGCCCCTGTTCGATATTATAACCTACACTTCCGCAGCTCTAAAGAGATTGATTCCTTCATAAGTGCCCTGTACTCCCAGCCTTCTGGCTATTTGCCGTGAGCTTAGGATACTTAGACGCCCTCCTTACATCCATCGGAGTGCCGGCAACAAAAAGGCCATTGACCTGCCAACAATTGATTTCTCAATCCCCATCCCCGTATTAAACCCTGTATATCGGCTATCTAGGAACAACAAGTTAGACGGTTTGCAGCTCGATGTTGCTTGATTAAAATGCCACTGGTTAGTGTCCCTCTTCCAGCACTAACATTGCCTTCAAACGAAAACCACTTTGCCTTGTTTAATGTGCACTTTCTGAACGCAGAAAAAGCCCCACTGATTGCAGAGCTAATCTCTGACAACAGTCTGGACCTGCTCCGTCTAACAGGGACTTGGCACCATCAAGATGATTTTCTCACATTGAATCAGGCCCTATCGTGAGACTCTACATTACATTAGAAAGCTCGTTCAAATGGCCGTGGTGGTGGCTTAGCAGTTCTCCACCATGTGTCTGTCGACATCCGATCGATTCCGTCTCCGACCTTCAGTTCATTCGAGCATATGTCTCTGGATTGGAGGTTGGCTCAATTTGTGAAGTTGGTGCTGCTCTATTGCCCCCCTGGAGCCTCCACATCTTTTGTCAATGAACTGTCTTAGCTGCTTTCTGAGATGTGCTCCAGTTCTGAAAGAATCCTGATTCTGGGCGATTTCAACATCCATATTGACTCTCTGAAGAGCCCTCTTGCAAGCGATCTCATGGCCACTCTGACCTCACTTTGCTTCACTCAACATGTGACATCTGCCACTCACAGATGCGGCCATACTCTTAACTTGGTTTGCTCATGGGGCATATCAGTAACCAACCTGTCCATCACTGATCCTCGTTTGTCTGATCATTCCGCTGTGTGGTTTGATCTTCAAATACCGCCTCCTTAGCGCTCTCACTCCAGACGTATTCGCCGCCGCAATCAATAGTACTTCACTCTCCGCCTCGGCTCACTCTGCCTCTGATGCGACAGCAGAAACTTACAACAATGTGCTATCAAGCATACGTGATGATTTGGCCCCATTAAAATCTCGCTATGTCTCAGACAGAAAACCATCCCCCTGGTATACTGCTGAACTCCGGGATCTTAAGGCGAATGCACGCAGGGTGCAATGGACTTGGAGAAAATCTGGCCTCACCATTCACGGTCAAACAATTAAGCAATAACTCCTCCATGACCAGAAGGCACTTGACTGTGCCCGTACCAGCCATCTTTCCAGCATTTTGGCTGATACCTGCAACAAGTCCAAAATTCTTTTCTCGACCATTAATCAGCTCCTTCGTCCTACCAGTCACTCACCCTCACCTCCCTTCAATAATAAAGATCAGACGGATCAGTAGATTTAGTTTTTCTCTGAAAAATTGAAGCCCATCGTATCTCTACCCAGCCTCAATTACCAACCAATACCTCAATAATTTTTCCTCCATCTTCCTTGACCTCAAAACTCCTGAAATTTTCTGAATTAACGGAATCCGAGATGTCCTCTTTAGTTACCAGATCCCGGCCCCCAAACTGTTCCCTGGATCCTTTCCCATCCAAAATCATCTGGGCAAATGTTAAATTCCTTGCCACGTTCATCACTAATCTGTTTCATAACCCACTTTACTCTGGTATCGTTCCCCCACTGTTCAAATGTGTCGCAGTTACCCCCCTTCTTACAAAACCTGGCCTCGATTGCAACATCCTTGAAAATTATCGCCCCATCTCAAATCTACCATTCATCTCGAAGGTCCTTGAACGTGCGGTAGCCGTGCAACTTCAGAAACACCTTCTTGACAATTCATTCCTTGATCCCTTCCAATCGGGGTTCAAATTCAGCCATAGTTCTGAAACTGCTCTGTTAAACGTAGTTGATAACCTACTCGTCGCTGTTGATGAAGGCTTGCCAACTATTCTTGTCCTTCTAGACCTGAGCACTGCCTTTGATACCGTTGATCACCTCATCCTACTTAAGTGACTGGAGGGTATAGGGGTCTCTGTATGTGCCCTGCATTGGTTGAACTCCTACCTGTCCGACTGGAAGCAGTTTGTCAACCTCGGAGGACAAAACTCTGAGATTCATCCTGTTTTGTCTGGAGTTCCTCAGGGTTCAGTTCTCGGCCCACTCTTCTTTAGCATCTGCCTACAACCTCTTGGCCATATCCTGTGCATCTCAATCTCAGCTACAATGGCTATGCCGATGACATCCAAATATATATCCACGCAAAGTCATCCATCAATGCGTCTGGTCTTTGCATGTCATCCTCATTGTCAACTGTGAAGACCTGGTTCATTTCAAATTATCTAAAACTAAATGGCGACAAAACAGAACTTTTGCTTGCCAGAACCCCGCACCAATTGTCCAAAGCTAAACCTATCCAATTGATACTTGACCACTAGGCAATTGAAGTTGCTAAGGCTGTCCATAGTCGAGGTGTGACTCTTGATTCCTCACTTACCTCCGAGACACACATCAACAAGGTGACGAAGGTAGCCTATTTCCATCTCAGAAATATATCCAGACTGCAATATCCTGTCATCTGCTGACGCTGAGAAGCTAATACACATCTTCATCTCACGAATCAATTATTGCAATGCACTGCTCCCTGGCAACCCTGCCTACCTGATTAATCGTCTCCAATGTGTGCAGAATACGGCTGCTAGAGTCCTCACTCGCACACCCATGATCACATATCCCCAGAACTGATGTCTCTCCACTTGTTACCTGTTAAATACAGGATTGAATTCAAGATCCTCCTTCTCATCTACAAGGCTCTCACTGGCGCAGCTCCGACATACATCCATAACCTACTTCAGGCATCCTCCTCAACACAACAACTTCGATCCTCCAATACAGACTTGCTGCATGTGCCCAGGTCGCACCTCCATGCGATGGGTGACAGAGCCTTCTCGCGCGCTGCTCCAAGACTCTGGAATGCCCTTCCACTGGAGATTCGTTCAGCTGAGTCCTTGGGCGTCTTCAAATCTCGTCTCAGACTCACTTGTTCCATAGAGATTTCAAGTCCTCCAGCGAGGACTATGGATGCGGCTCAGTGTTGTCGTGCCGGGATGTTGGCTGTCTTCCGATCCGCACCTGCTCGGGAACATATATTCTTCCCTTGTTTGTTAAAGAAATGATTTATTTATTGCTGACTTTATGTCCTATAATTTATCGCTGCTGTGTGACTTTTACTTGAACTGTCCTGATGTTGATTTTCCGTTCTCTGTCGTTGTTGACGTGCCGTTCTCTCCACATCTCTGTACAGCGCTTTGTGACCCTCGGGTGAAAAGCGCTCCATAAATGCAATGATGATTAATTATTAATATTGTTTAAGTGTGTTCTTACCAACACCATTCAATACTGTCAGCACATGAAAATTCGCTCTTAATAATAATAATTGCACTTTTAGAGCCCTTTTCACCCGAGGGCCACAAAGCGCCGCACAGAATTGTGGAGAGAACGACACATCAACAACGAGATAAGAACGGCAAATCAGCAATAGAGTTTTTTTTTTACAAATCCGAGCTGTGGAGAGAACGGCACGTAGGGTCATCATGTTATGCCACCTACAGTAATGATCAGGACCGGCTGCTAGATTTCAACCATGAACCTCAGCATCAAGGGGCAAATGCTCTTCGGCTTGGCAACCTCATTGCCCAAGTTGTGCCCTTATTGGTATGAAATGAATTTTCCAGTTAGAACTCGCATTCCATGTCAACAACAACGACACGTGAACTGCACATCCACAACAATAACGTTGTTTTGAGGGCTTTTGTTACAAATCTGAGTTGTGGAGAGAGCAGCATGCCAGCAACAACATAGTTGTCCTTTCTTGCTAGCCGTGTCGAGCTGTGGAAACCTAAATCAGCACAGTGACCACACATGTCAAAATGAAGTCAGCATTTACATTTTGTAAGTTTTTGTTTTGAACCAAAGGTAGGTTGCCAATCCCACTCACTATGCGAACTCTTTTATAGTGTTTCACTCGAGTTTTAGCATCGATACATCTCTGGGTACATTTTCAGCTTGTTGAATGTGTTGAATTTATCATTTTAGAGAGTTTTTTTTAGTGTTTCATCAAGAAAGGATTGTTATCGAGAATTACATATATTACTTTGCTGTAGGCTTGCCTGTGGACATAGCTGTCTTTTCTTAGTCCGTTGTTGGTGAGAATTGCCATGGGGTACCAGTAATATTTCCCAGCGGTTAGCAATGAGTTTCCTATTTTAAACCTTGATGCTATTGTAGATCCATTCACATACGTGATTGCATGTGCTTATTGAGCAATGGGCTATGGTGGGTGCAATATCGTTGTTTATCAAAAAAATACATTGGCAGCAGTCCAATAGTTTAACCACAATAAAAATGCCTAAAGTTATGTAAAGGGAGTCAAAATCATTTTCAAGGGTGGAATAATAGATGTAGAGATGATTTATATGTACTTACCATGTACGTTGATCTCTCAAGCAGAAGTAACAGCTAATTAAAGATGTTACATCATTGTTTACATCCCACAAGACATAACCAATTAAGAAACAGCCAAGTGGAAACTAATCCTGGTTTGCGTTGTTCAAACAAATGCGGTTTAGTTGCATTTATCACTAATGTGTGATGGTCAGCAATTTAAATGTCTGTTTTTTATGTTTTTTTGACAATGAAAGACATACTTTCCCTGTGGGTTTATGTTAGCACTATAGGTCAGAAAAATGTAGAGTTGTTTGTCACTATACGTATTCTAGTTGCCACTGCATCCCTCTTAGGCAGCCATTAAAATATGTATTCATTAACTCAGAGGGCATGGTGCCTGGCCAAGCGTGGCAATGATGCTCCTGCCTCCAGCAATGGTCTTCGACCATTCCCGCACATTTCAACTCCTGTCCCCATGCTTCATGAGCCACACAGTTCGATGCACTGGACGCATTTCCTGAGTTCCTTCTGGGTTGAAGAGACGCGTATGCTTTCTTTTTGTTTTGCCACAATCTATTCCCATCGCACTCTTGCACATCATTGTCTCATTAATTTATTGTAATTATTAGTAATTTCTGTGCTGTGCAATTTTGCACAAAATGGTGCTATGAATTTCTTTATTTAGGTTATATTATATGTTGTTGCGTTGGTCAGCTCGAACGTTTGATGGATTGCAGGAATCCTGCATCCAGAGCTTGAAGGCTCACGAGGCATTTTTGATGCAATAGCAATCATCTATCATCTATCCATTCCCCTCGACCTCTCCTTTTCCCTTCAATCTGCAGCCAGAGAGAAGCTATTGTAAAAAAATATTTATTTGCCAGAAGAGCAGGATAATACAGCAAATTTAACTAAAATTGTCAATATACTATGCAGGCAAAATGTATAGGGAGGCGAAAAGAGGGCAGGACAGACATAAACAGCTTAGCCATACCGCAGGGGATGGTGATAGCCGAGCAGTTATGAATTTAAGAGTGTCTGCTGGTTCAAATACAAATGCAACTCATATTTTGCACGTCCAATCTTCCTATGCATTGTGCAATTGCCCTTTGGTATTGCACAATGTATTACACAATTTGCACAATATTCTTATGCTAATTTAAGCCGAGTTATATAACAAAAACTGTGCAAAGATGAACATGCACGTGGGGGTGACTGGGTGGCTTATGGAGCTTATCATTGCCGTGTTGGACAGTGTGTCAGGACACCTGAGATCATAGCTTGAAGCCCTTGGTCTGTATATTTACATTAGGGGCTTCATAAAAGGCCCTGTAAGAGCATCATTTCAGCAGCACTAATATCCGGGGTTCAAGACCTGCGTGTTAATCTCTTAGGAAGTTCACGATTGCTGTGTCAGAACTCAATTTCAACAACTGATAACCCAAGTTCATGTGTTAAAAGTTGAACTACGAACTGTTGCAGAGTTGGGGACGGGGGAAGGCTACCCTTATCCCTTGCATCTCCCACTCTCTAACATAGTCATGATATAATAGGCCTCCAAGGCTTGTCAACAAAAAAAATTGCGTCCCAACATCAAATTTATTCTTAACATCAGCAAAAGCAACACCACAACAAGCACCACTACACTCAGCGGCATAACTAAACTCCTCACTATTACCAAGAGCTCGACTAGTCTACCAACATCACCACAATTAATTCAATGATGTAGATTCCCCATGTAGCCGTAACAAACTGTAGGATAATGTACTGTTCGTGGGGGTGGGTAGCCAGCACCATGCCACGCCGCCTTTGTTTCCCTACTGGCGAAGTTCATACGTGACACCAGGTACTCATTTGAGGTTGAGTCGACCTAAAGGAGACCAAGGACTAGTGCAGAAAATTGTCACTGGTGTTGGTCGTGAGTAGGAATCGAACCTGGGTTGCTGGGTTGGTAGGGCAGCGCTCCAACTGCTATACTGCGACGACTACCAACACAATGCATTTATCTTACACTGTCTTAATGCGTATGAACTTTGGAACTACCGTTCAATGTTTATTTTCCAGAATTCTTAAAATCATGCTCAGATTAAGAAATATGTTATCTGCTGTAATGTCTGTGCTTATTGGCCACTTTGGATATTTGGGATTAAAGCTCTTAATTATAAAAAAAATATCTCATCTCATCTCATTATCTGAAACCGCTTAATCCTATATAGGGTCACGGTGAGCCGGAGCCTATCCCGGAAACACAGGGCGTAAGGCAGGAATACACCCGACGACGGGACGCCAGTCCATCGCCGGGCATTGCGGGACAATTTTAGTCTGCGAGCCAATCAACCTATCCAGGAGCATGCTTTTGGACTGTGGGAGGAAACCGGAGTACCCGGCGAAAACCCACGCGGACACGGGGAGAGCATGCAAACTCCACACAGAAAGGCACCCGAGCCGAGAGATTCGAACCCGGGACCTTCTTGCTGTGAGGCGTCAGCGCTAACCACTGGGCCATCGCGCCGCCCATAAAAAAAATATATATACTACCACTAATAACAATCACTAACAAACCAAATATAAAATCAGCACTGTTGAAATCCCGTGTTCCAAATCAGTCAGCCACAAAATATTTTACCAAATTCTCAAGACGAGTCAGTTGACAGCCTCTATCGTCAACGATGAATGTATATAAGGAATCATTATCGTGAACACACCATGTGATAAACCAGGCTGAACAACTCATACAGGAATTCCACGTGGTCGAGGCTTATGAAGCAACGCTGGAAAGACTCAATTTTTCTTCTCCCAGCTTTGCCCCCATATGTAATGTGAGACTTTGCTGACCAAGAGCAGTTCCAGGGTTTTAATGTAGCTTAACAGAGTATAAAGCGCCTTGTATTGTCACAATCATTACCAATACGTTGCACTAAAATTATATTTAGTCCCTGTGTTTTGAAGTAGATTTACCTCATCATCATAAAAAAAGTATCTGCTTAATCCTTCACAGGGTCGTAGCTAGATGGAGTCTATTTTGGCAAACACAGAATGAAAGGCAAGGCTATACCCAGGAAAGGATGCCAGTCCATCGCAGGAGGCTGAAGGTAATTCAGTCAGTAGTTAATGAATCTGGGCAGCATGTCGTTGAACTCTGGAAGGACACTAAAGCACCCTTCATTAATCACCCAGACACGGGGAGAACGTGCAAACTCCTGGACCAGATGTCGAACCTAGGATATAGTAAGGCGTTAGCGATACTCACTGCACCACCGTATCACCCCAAGTTGACTTTCATATTTACTTTTTTAACTCACACGTGGTCTAAACTCTCCTTGGGTAAAAAGGTGTGTGTTGATTTGATGCCAATCAAACATAAATCTAGATAAAATGGCGAAAATACTAATTTGTGTATGTATATCCGCAATGAATACCAGGTTTGAATCCTTCATCCTGATGAATGATAACCCCAAAAACATGTTATGGTTTCTGATTTTCCGTTGTCATTGTTGATGACGTGCCCTTCTCTCCGCAGCTCTGTGCAACGCTTTGTGGCCCTCGGGTTAAAAGCGCTCTATAAATGCAATTATTACTATTTTATCTGCCCAACACAAATGCTATAATGTCATATTTCATCTTCACTTCCCACGTATTATTACACGACTTCAGCTTTAAATGCCTACTTTTGCACTACCGTAATCCATCTTAAACACTCTTCCAGCTTTGTCCTGACGCTAGAAGAACGTGTCACAATTGTGGAATAAGATCGCCCATAGAGCTCATACTTTGCTCGTCTAAACAATATTTGGTAACTTTTGAGTATCGTTATTCGCATTAGTGCTTTTAGTGTAACAAGTTTACGAAATAAACTATTCACATTTTAACTTATTGGCAGAAGCTTATTTAATTTAAATTGAGAAATAAGCTAAAATTGAGATCCTGATTTCAAATAGTGGCAGTTTCCTCTGGTTAAACCGGGCCCTCAAACATAGTGGGTGAAATGAATAAAACCCTATGAAGAAAAAACATCACTTTAAAATCTGGTTATCCACTTAATGTGGCTACATTTTATCTCTGAGAATAAAAAATATCATTTATGAGACGAAGGTTACCCTCATTTGCAGAGGGATGGGAGAGTTTTGTCTGACCAGGGGTCACTGAATATCTATCATCATATACCTCTTTTTTTAGAA
This sequence comes from Mordacia mordax, assembly GCA_036362905.1. Lineage (NCBI taxonomy): Eukaryota > Metazoa > Chordata > Hyperoartia > Petromyzontiformes > Petromyzontidae > Mordacia > Mordacia mordax. The sequence goes on along the minus strand of JAZEWT010000002.1, from coordinate 17,788,348 downwards.
TTAAGAATTGCTATGCCCTGCGAAACGTTCAGAGAGATATGTTATCTCCTGGTACTTGATCTTTTGACACTCATAGTACAATGGTGATAAAATTGGGGGATATTTTTTTATACATAAAATCCTCCCGTATATGGCACATTTTCCAGGCTTGTCAATCATACTTAAGGTATAGATAGCATCGCCTATTCAAATATTCCCTTTTGTTGTGTGGTTTTGGACGTTGCTATTTGTAAATAAGTCAGTCAGTATTAATACCTGCTTAATTCAATACAGCATCGTAAGTGAGCCGGAGCCTATCCCGGCAGACATAGGACACAAGGCAGTGCTGTAGCCGGGATGTGACGCCAGTACATCGAAGAGCATATTTATAAATTAGTTTGTTTTAATTGCATGATCTGATCGGCAAAGGGATGTATGTGGAATCGCAGTGTCATGAATAAATCGGCTTGCAATGCAAATGCACTTGACGGAAATTATTTTGCCTTGTAGTTGTAATGAATTCGCTTGGGCAAAATTATAATGGACTAAGGCTTTTAATAACGGTTTCTTATTTATGTTTTTTTCATTTTATCACTATCAATATCGAGAGATTATAGAAAATGTTTTGTAAAAATTTACCACCAGATGCAATATTTACAGAGCACCTCTTGAGATATTGTCCTTGCAAAGCACTTCCAATGTACACAAAGTCCGGAATATTTTTAAAACAGCTAATTGTTATCACTTTCTGTTCAGTCAGTGAATAATAGTCAACTCAAATATCGCCTTCGCTTCGCTCTCAGTTGGTTATTACTGCCCATAGCATACGAGTATAATAACATTAAAAGTGCACATATTTACGAAAACATCCAAAAACTACTGATTATTTTAAGCTACCATTTAACTAGTTAAAGTGCATGTTTGTAGATGAATATCGTGTTATGATGTAGGCTTTCATGGCTCGATGCATGATTGCTTTCAATAGCTGCTCTTTCGGGAAAGCCTGAAGATGCTGCCAACGTAGGAGGCGAAACGTCGCGAAGGAGAGAGGAGAAGTGATCCACACGACTATCCTGAAAGAGCAGCTTTTGGATCAATGTATTTACCAACAGGAATATTTTTGGAGATCCTCCATCAGTTTTCATTATGAACTTTTCTGATAAACCATAGATAAACGCAGCTCTTGCGTATCAGCATCAAAAATGTAGACATTTCTATGAAAGTGTAGGTGTAGCAAGCTCCAACCTGCACCCTCTCTACACTCAACGATACAGCCGCCGATCACACGAGAGACTGCAGGCTTCGGCCAGCGAGAATGTCAGACAACAGGTGAACTCCGCACACGTGAGTGCACACGTGGCGAGGGGGTGATTCTGATGGTAAAGTTCTGCGTTGTGTTTTTTTGTGCACCCCCCTCGTGCTCCACATGCACCGCTCCTGGTCCGCCGACACTTGATATTCTTCTTCCACCACAAGGACTTGATTCCACCCGTATCTTCTCTCGAAATGATAATATTTATTAACTCTGCAGGCACAGCACCTGCAGCAATAGTAGTAACACCCGTGCATTACAATCGCATTAACCCCTCTTGCTTGCCTCGTAACATCTCCTTCCGACTCACGCACTGTCCGATGAAGGTGGGCGTGGCTGAATGTATGATGTTTAACAAAATATATAAAAAATAACGAAATATAACATTCTGCGGGCGGCGCAGTGGCGCAGTGGTTAGCGCTGACGCCTCACAGCAAGAAGGTCCCGGGTTCGAGTCTCTCGGCTCCGGTGCCTTTCTGTGTGGAGTTTGCATGCTCTCCCCGTGTCTGCGTGGGTTTTCGCCGGGTACTCCGGTTTCCTCCCACAGTCCAAAAGTATGCTCCTGGATAGGTTGATTGGCTCGCAGACTAAAATTGTCCCGCAATGCCCGGCGATGGACCGGCGTCCCGTCGTCGGGTGTATTCCTGCCTTACGCCCTATGTTTCCGGGATAGGCTCCGGCTTCACCGTGACCCTATATAGGATTAAGCGGTTTCAGATAATGAGATGAGATGAGATAACATTCTGCATTAACACCGCTGGTATCACCACATCCAATACAGCTAAGATGGCTGCCTTAGAGGACCACGTGTTTCCCACCCAAACCCCTTAATTAGCAACATCACTATAAACTCACTACCCGACCATCAAACGTTCAACACTTCAGTACCCTAACTAATACTACAAAGTCATCGCTTCTATAAAGCGCAATCTTTACGATCGAGAACCATAGCGAACATCATCGACATACCTGCAGCAATAGCAGTGCAGAGTTAAGGAATAGGGGAGAGGGGACTTTTACTGTAGAGGGGGGGCCGGCGCCGCGTGGGGGACAGGCGGGGCGGTCTGCGGCGACTTTTGCTGTAGAGGGGGGACAAAGCCACGTGGGGTGACGTCGGTTAGAACTTTCTAGAAGAGCCACGTGGGGGACGGACAGC
>JAZEWT010000002.1:17712179-17733239 GCA_036362905.1 Mordacia mordax | reverse complement strand
GTCAGCCAGATGATGCCAAAAGGCAGTCAGCTCAGGACAATGCAATATCAATGCTTAGTAGCTCAGGTGGAGCTGTTTATGCTATGGGTACTTTTTGCCAGTATACATATGTAATAAGTAGAACAGGTTTTTGGTGTTTTAAGATCTTAACACCTGCATAATTGCCAGAAATGGTTTCTGACAATGAGATGAGGAAGTAATGAAGTGTGAATAAATATGATTTGCTTATAATACAAAACAATCATACAAATTATTTGCTCGTGATACAAAATAATATTGTTACAGCCCTCTTCAAATCCTCTGCTCGACGAAAGCATCCCTGCCCTGTATTGTTGATGGGGGGGCATTTGACCATACTTCACCATGCTGATCTGTACACTTTCATCAGAGAGCATTCACTGCAGATCTTAGCCGTGACCAGGAACATGTTTCGGTCATGATGGTTCACAGCACAATGTGCTAAGCACCGCTCTGCTACTGCGCTTACCGTTACCAAACATAAAGACAATACTGTATAACCTCTTTGCTTGTATTCATGTATTATCTATATTGTGATGGGGCGGCGCGGTGGCGCAGTGGTTAGCGCTGACGCCTCACAGCAAGAAGGTCCCGGGTTCGAATCTCTCGGCTCGGGTGCCTTTCTGTGTGGAGTTTGCATGCTCTCCCCGTGTCCGCGTGGGTTTTCGCCGGGTACTCCGGTTTCCTCCCACAGTCCAAAAGCATGCTCCTGGATAGGTTGATTGGCTCGCAGACTAAAATTGTCCCGCAATGCCCGGCGATGGACTGGCGTCCCGTCGTCGGGTGTATTCCTGCCTTACGCCCTGTGTTTCCGGGATAGGCTCCGGCTCACCGTGACCCTATATAGGATTAAGCGGTTTCAGATAATGAGATGAGATATTGTGATGATGGGTGGTAGGGAAATGGAGATTTACGTTTGCCTGCGCCTTCATGTAGAAAAGCAATACACCTAAAATACCACAATTAACACCTTAATGCATTGCATCACTTCACTTGTAGTCTGCAACGGCGGTGTTAACACATTTCATACGAGTATATATATATTTTAAAATAAGCAATGTAACAAAAGCACTCTCCTGCTATAAGGTGAGTGACCATTGACTGCAGAGTGCCAAGCGTGTCCGACCACTGCAGGCTGACGAGCGCAGCAGTCGCCTCCTGCTGAATGCCGGTGCGCAGTAAACTGTTAATCGAACGCTAGAGAGCAGCCTACAAAAATGCACCGCACGTTTCCCCCCTTTATTCCTGAAGCATTTAGGTCGTGCATATTCAGCCAGACATGCGTAGTGTTCTCGGCTGTCTGTCAAGAGCGCCCGAGTTGCAGCCGGCGGCGAGCTCAGCTGTGAATGCATTCCCAGCCCGAGAGGTCTGCGTGTCGCGGCGCGCGTCTCGACGCTCAGCTGCCGGGCTGATTGCGTCCCGTGTGACTAGTTTTGAAGACACGCTCGAGTGAACGGTCATTGCCTTGCTGCGAGGAGAGGACGAAAGGAGCTTTAGCTGTTTTCCCCTGACTGTAGTCGGTAGTTTTGTTGGGCTATCCAAACTGCGTCGTGACTGGGCGCTGTAAAATAAACGGGTGGTTTTATCTATATATATTTATTTTTACATCGAGAATTTCTGCAAGGGTTTAGCGCAGCCAGAAAAATGAAAAGTGTACGCATGTGGTCCTCTGTGTTCTGTTGCAGTCACCTTCTGCTTTGCTTGCTCCTTTGCAACGGTGAGTTTAAGTCCATTTCATGTTTACCTCAGTTGATATGGCTTTTGGTTAATTTCCATGACTTGCCGTTTCCAAAATGTTATAACGTTACATATCTTTTTCTTCTCAAAGTTAATTGTCAAAAATGTGATAATGACTAAAATACACAGACCTTACCTAATTTAGCAATGTGCAACAAGATTCAATGTTGGACCAAGATTATCCATGAATATCAAGCTTGTGGTTGTCTCTGGCGTTAAAGTAGTTAAATAAATAAATATTGCGATTCGTTCAGAAACCTTTACTGTCGTGCAATAATGAAAATTAATGAACAATCCACAAGTAGGACTGACCATGGCAAATGGTGAAAGTTAATAGATGGTAAACGTTTTATTGGTCCTTTTACCTATATTAGGTGAACATAAACGTTTGTTGTAAGTAAGCAAAGGGCATAGACGATCATGTTAAATATATAATCAGTCTGGTTTTGAAAGTGTGTATTGATTTTCTTCTATTGAACAATTTCGTCCCAACACACGGTGAATGAAATTGGTTCACACATTTGTTAATATTATTTGCTTATTTACGTTTAGAGCTCAGTGGTCAAGCATATTTAGGGAAATGATGTATTCAGAAGACCTCTTCATATAGGATTATAATGGAATTTAATTTGCATTTGTAACTATCAGTGTGCACTGAATGTGTTTAAAGTTAGGATGGATCAATTATCATGGAAACACTATTGACAGCAGCATCACAAATATTGTAAAGTCCTGTTGTACCTGACTATTTCAGGGGCAAGTCATGAAAACTTTTTTTTATAGTCGCTTACTTAATTGACATTCTGAAATTTGCTGGTGCGAAACATCTTATCACAGTGGCTTAATTAACGGCCACCATGAAATATCTAGGGGTCCACCTTGTTAGTAGTCAACAAAGAGATCTGATCTTTTAATGTGTCTGGGAAGAGTAATGTCATGCTAAGGCCATTTGGCTTTCTCCATATTGAAATGTAAATTATAGGAATATTTAAAATTTTTCACAGCAGTAAAAATAAGCAAAATGTAATTTTCTTTGCGATTGCCAAATTGAAAAAAAATCAACAATTATTTAAAACAACTTCACGCATCAGCATCCTTAAGTCTTACAATCGCATAATATTAAGCACAATATATTTTCATGCAATGCCATAGTAATTTATGCAATATGAGTTGAGTGTGTCAAAACGTGATTTTTAATCAACATTTATTCCAACCACTAATGGTGCAGTTTACAACCACATCCACGCTACTGTTGGATGAAGTTCTTCTCATGCTATATTGGATATGAAGATTATGTGTTTATGATTATTATTTAATCATGCTTCACCACGGTGGTCAGTGTGGATATTAATAAAGCTGTCGCACGCCACTGATGTTAGTCGGAACTCATACTCGGTAATCTGGTTCAGAGCAATGTACCAACCACTGCACCATCGCATCTATTTTTTTTATTTAATCTCTTATTACGTACGATGTGTCAGTATGAAAATTATCTTCGCATCTATTTTTTTTATTTAATCTCTTATTACGTACGATGTGTCAGTATGAAAATTATGTACATAGTGCGATATTGTTTCATTAAAACTGCAATACTTAGAAAATGTACACGTAGTTTTGTTACTTGTGGCACGTTTAGGCATATTCTTTATATAAGCAAATTTGAATGTCCACGTATGCCGTGAAACAATGGTATTTTATTAACCCAGGTTTGATTCATGGGCAAATACTTCGCTATCAAATGCTATCTGAACGCTACTAGGGCTATCTTCTTCTGTTCATCTGTATCTGGTATGGCCTATGAATATTGATAATCTGAGCAGGCGTTGGGTTTGTCACAGCAACCCTTTAATGAGTACTCGCTGACAGCAACTGCAACTCACGTTAACGGCAGATAAATATATATACATTTAACAATTGCTGTCCAATTATGTAATCTATAATCTAACCATATCGCAAACTAACGAATGAGTAAATCGCAGGAGGAAAGTTGTCAATTAGACTAAGTTTGGAGTCAAGTCGATGCTTAATCGATCTCTCAGTTTTTGCACAGTCGCATTCACTTCCCAAATAGTAAACGTGACATTTCCACACGTGGCTTACACCAACCCATGTGATAGTGAGAAAACACTTTCACTTTTTGATTTGGTTTACATTGTTAAGAACCTAAAGTGATTGCAAACACCATCTAATTTTCAGAGAAGGTTAAAGTCCCGTTAATTTGTTTTTGAAACGCGGCCATTACGTGTCTACGCCGTGACTGAACATTTACTTGGACGAGTAGGTCAAATACTTTCTTGGCTCTCTTGAGCCCCGTATAGTGCAGGGCATTCTGCCAGCAGTCGCATGAGCATGTTATGTCAGGATTGCACCTGTATCGTTTTTAAGCTTGACCATATGTTTAAAATTACTTACAAGATCATCTCTCCAGAATGCAGTCTGCGGCTTAATCTCCCTTTATTTATCCTTGACAAGTGTCTCTGTAATATTCATCCAATACAATATTGAGGATAACAGCAATTGTGCTCTGAATGATATAACGATCTTTTAGTGTCTTATTTTTCAAAATGTGTTTAATTGCCGTAACATGGGTTTCTGAAATAACATATTTTTTAACCAATGACAGCATTAACGTGACTTGTTAAAACTGAATTCCCAGTTGTATTTGTCCAAACAGATGCCTAATTGCAAATAAATTGAGTTAAAAATCAAATGGTCTAGTGATGCATGTAATTGTGGCAAGAAACTTTCTAAAGTCAGCCTTCCATTTCACTGCAAATTTAGCACGCTCTATTCAATTTGCAGGAAAAAAAACGACATTGAACACCCAGGGAAAGGTCCAGTTTCTGTGTAACAATATAAAGCCACGTGTTGTTGTTTAAGTTTAAACACACAATATAAATGCGCCAGATATTTGCTGCAAATTAATTATCATAGTAAAACTCTGCAAACATTAGCACTGGCATTATATACTATTGCTCGAACACCCCGTAAGGCATGTGTTTCATACGCCTAAATATTACTGCGATTATAAATAACTCACGACGGAGAGGCGATTGATTCCGCAATAGGAGGAGATAACTTTAGGAAATTGAGTTTTAATTAAAGTGATGACGCTGATATTTACAAGACGAGGGGCGTCAACAAAGATTCATTAGCCTACGCTATTAACAGTGATTATGATAAATCATTGTAACGACTTCATGTAGTTGAATTAATCTGTACTCAATGTAATTTCCATACATAAATAAGTGGGTATAGTGTGCTTTATGCACACTTAATCTTTAATGTGAGGGTTTTTTTAATCTCTTATCTCATCCATGCATTGGCATTATCATAAAGTTATTGTGTAAAGCATGCCTTGAGCCAAGCATGTGTTGCTCCCAATTGTCAAGTAATGTTGAGCATGATTAATGAGTAATCGATGTGGCTATCCCGAAAGAGCAGCTTTTAGAAGCAATCATCATGCATCGAGCCGTGAAAACTTACATCATTGTTGTTTTACTAAGTCAGTGAAATGCTTAATTTCTCACTCTTCGTCTTTATTTGCATTCAGAAGAACCAACTAATATGACATAATGAACTGTTAATTTTGCACAACGTGACATAATTAAAAACATTTTTCATATGTAATAACCTTGAAATAATGACACGTATTTTTTTTATTCAAAGACAATATACATTTGACAAGATAGGAAATACAATAGTAGGAATAGTAGTAATGAAACGCAGTACAGCATTTAACACATTTTCAGTGCATAACAAATCTACTGTATTGTTATTGTAATGATTGTTATTTTCAAACATAAAAAACTCCTTCGTCTTTGAATCGACAGGAATGAAAAAAACTATTTTGTGTACTCGTTGATGAAATTGTATTTTCATCTTATATAGTACCTGCACAATTAGCTTCAGTGAAATAAGCTTTGATTTGTAATTTAAAACGATGTATAAAGTTTTGTATTAGACAGTTTAACGTTTTAATAAAATGCCTTGTATCATTTCAGGTCCTTTGGAAAAATTTGCGACTGGAAATAACGACCATTCATTTACAGAATACCCGCTAAATTACAAACTTTTAGGCCCAGAGTCTGCATTCTTACTAAAGGACTTGAGGGGAGGCGATGCAACGTTAAACTTCAGCCAAACGTCTTTGGCCCAACCATTTTTACTTTTTGGCACAACAAATGCCAATTGCGGAGTTGGTGTCAGCCATGGTCCACTGTCATCCTGGCAAAGTCTGTATGAAGACAACATCGGAACCAGTGGCCCGACACCACTGCTATCTCAAATCCTGAATGCAAAGTGGAGGGTTAATACGTTTGTGACGGATGAGGACAAAATGTCGGACGCACCAAATGTTCAGGTTTTGTTTTACGTGACTGGGATTGACTGGAATGACAAAGACGTGAAAGACAAACTTCCTTGTGTTAGACTTTACGCAGTTTATGGCACTCAAGAGTTGGGAGCATCGTGTCATCTCCAGGGTGAGCTAGGAATGTGCTTGGCTGAAATAGAGCTGCCTTCAAATTGGTTTAACCTAAAGAATCACGAAAAGAGCAATACCGGCGATGAAGATTTAAGAACACGGCCCTTGGTTAAGTCTCCAATGTTTCCTTTGGACTATACTCTTGTTAATTTATATTACAGCCTTCATCCTGCCATAAAGCAATACACCTGTGCTAGTGAAAATAATTATAATGAAGGGTCAAGATCAACAAACGGTGGTTGGAAAAATAGTCAATATAATTGGATAACCGCTGTTAAGCTGTACTCCTCATCATCGCTTAGAGCAAGGCTTGAAGTGAGGCTCGATTCAAATCTGCTGATTTATTTGCCAACAAAAGCCATCACACATGGACAACACATCAACATTCCGCTACTTCTGATGAGAAATTCCACAGCGAGGGACTTTGTCCTAAGGTACGATTCTTCGTTATTGTTCACTGTAATCCGAAATGTTTAGGATTATTTTAAGTGAATATATACACTTAAAAACTTATAATAATCTTAGAATTATGATAAACAAAGCACTTTTTTCTCCATCTTTCAACACTTTATGCTACAGGTGCAGAAATTGCTTAATTCCACATACACTTGTTTAATCACCTGTCCAACCTGGCCATCATCGCTCATGATAATAATTAAGAATCGCATTACAATTTACATATAATATTTGCTCGTACTCATTCATCTTTAAAGCACATTCAAAAAATTATAAGTGCAAATAATGGATCTAGAAAATGTCCATTAAAATGTTTAATATATAGCTACATGAATATTTCAAGGGAATTTGAGTCGTGAGTCGAATTTTGGCCTTATTGCTTCGTATAATAGCACCAGCAATATTTAACTAAGACAATTGTTTTTAAATATTTGTCATTATTTACGTGTGCAATTAACTATATCGGTAAAAGTAACGGTGCAGCCCGGAATTTTTACCGAACTGAAGGGCTTCGATTAGAGGAAGCTCTCTGGTGCCTTTAGAGCAGTGATTCTTAACCTTTGCTACAGCTTTGAAGCCCTTTGCTTTTCAAAATATGTTCTACTACTATTTCACACTGACGAGATGACATCAAAGAAGTACCATTGCTCGAACTTTACCCCACCATACTAAGCTAGCTGATCGACGGTTAACTGAATGTGTTAAAATGTAATACCTACTGGTATTATTTTATGGCCACATAACATTTTGACTGAGGATTCACCGTCGATTCATCTGCTTTGAAGCTGTGCTTTGATGTCTGCCCAATGCTTATAAAATAATTTCCCTGTTGATATTCGCCAATATGTAGGATGTGTGTAAGTTCATTAATAAGCAAGAAGGGCCCGGGTTTAATTTCCGGCTCCGGTGCCTTGTGTGACAATTTGCATTTTCTCCCCTTGTCCGTGTGGGTTATCGTCGAATTCTTCGGTTTCCTTCCATAGTCCAAAGACACGCTGCCTATCTTAAATGTCCTGACTAAATTGCTCCTCATGCCCTAATATTTTGACTACCACTTATCGATGGACAACTGTTAAAGAGTTACACAGCTAAACTGTTCCTTCTAGCTGACTGATCTGCAGATTAGATGACATAAAACGTGGCTCCATTTACAAGCGTGATTGTAATTAGCAAAAAATGAAGCAAACATGATAAGATTAAAGAATCATGGTAGATATTAATTTATCCATTCACATTGCTACGACAGAAAGAGAAGGAAACGTACGAGGATACATATATAGGTTAAAGATAAATTTCAATTTGTAAACATATTAAGTGAGCTGATGGCTGATGGTCAAGAATCGGGGTGAAGTTGTCAGCCATTCAATGAGCTCATTGAGCAGGTTCTGGGTGAATGATTACAATGCAGGATGACGAGGGATGAAAATGGCTTGGGGAGATCGTCATCCAACAGTGGATAAATCATCGGTGCTGATGGTGACAATGATGCGTGTTGATTAACGTAAAGATACAAACTCACTCCAAACCAATTCCATTTACAACGGTGTACAACTTTTCATGGCTCGGTGTATGAGAATTGTTTTTCAAAGTTGTTCTTTCAGGATAGCAATGTCAAGTGCTCTGACTTCTGAGTGAGTTGTTAGAAGTCAGAACGCCTGAGAATGCCTTCAACGTAGAAGGTGAAATATCATGGAGGAGAGGGCAATATTCGACATGGCTAACCCGAAAGAATAGCTATGGAAACCAATAATCACGTGTCGAGCTATGAAAACATACATTAATACAGTCCACGTTTAAATGCAAAAGAGTTATATATATATTAAATAATATAAATTTTGAAATACTTAGTACACCTAAACATGTTTATAGGACTCCACTAAATAGTATAGCATCTAAAGCATATAATGTATTCTAAATTACATTGCTTTCTAACACTTCCAATGATGCATTACTAAATTCATACTCTATCAGCATGATGCATGGACTTTTAAAATTGTGCGCATCATTATTTTTCAAGTAAGCCCTATCTTTCAGCTACACAAAGCTTTGGTGTTTTTTTTTGTTTTTTTCATTTTATTTTATCTGCAATCCAAACCTGGTGTATTCAAGAGATTATTATAATGTGCATTTTAAAAAAAATTCACAACTTGAAGGATTACTGTATTTCATGGCCAGGATTTTAAAGCAACAGAACCATAATGTTATTGCGCAATTTGTTACACCTGCCGCTGATGGGATGCTATTTGATGGATGGGGATTTTTTTTCTTTCTAAGGCCTTGCTGAATGTTAATTGGCACAGCAATTTAAATATTGAAGACTTTCACATGCAACGCTGGCTCTGTGTTGATAAAGACCAGGGCCACATACAAGGGCTCCACATCATTTAGGGATGAATTGTGAGGATTTGCTAGGGACACGTGTTGGAGGTATCCTATTATAAAAGTTAAATATGCAGTCTTTTAATTACTTGCTCATTCCACTGCTGTCGGTCAGGCCTTCACGTGAGAGTCCCTCTAGAGAGTGATTTGACCTACTATTCTGTGCTGGCCAGATTTCTTGAAAAAAATGGGAGCCACCCCCCATACTTGGCCCGATGACATGTTACATTTCGATTTTTACAGTGCTGGGTTGGTTTGAGGCAGGAATATTTAAGAAATGTATCCAATGTTTTAGCTGCAGTACAGGAAAATGAAACCGGTGATGTCTGCTGATTTTCTTACTGTGTATTTAATGCTGCCAAGATACAACAAGGATGTCACTTCAAGTGCTGTGTGCTAGCCATTACAAGACAGCAGCTTTCCAACTCTTTGTTATTATATTGGACCCAAAACTTGATAGGACTGCCACACTGTGGCAAATAGGAGCCTTATTTAGTCCGAATACATTGAAGCCTGATTTATCCATTAGCAGAAAGTACATTTTTGTCATTTTGTGATAACGCTAAAACGGCCAAATCAGCTCTATATTTTTTAACACATCCATTTTTATGAAATATTACTGAAAAATATAATTGAGGTGTAAGTATTTTATCTTCTTGAGGGAAAATAACAGATTTTCTCCTTGTGAAACAATTTATGTACATTGTAAGCACATTCATTATTACTGTACAGCATAAGTAAAAATCTACACTCCGCAAAGTAAATATAACTATTCTGTGATTGTGAACACATAACTATTTTAAAAATGTAATTAACATAGCAGCGGCAATTAATTTTTGCTGTCATAAAGGTCACTGCCACAGCTACTGTTATAATGCACCACTTTGCGCTGAATATACGTTTTTCTGTTAACCGGTTGCTACAAATAACCGATTTTGTAGTGTGCGAAGCAGCATTTAAATGACCCACTTTATCTTCTAGCACAGATAACCAGGAACGATGTGATTACATCATTGATGTATAATTTAAATAATTTACAAAGATAACTTAAGCAAGAGAGTAGTAATTGATCATACGTTGCTCCACGATTGGTGTTGCATTATATTAGTGCACCTTCTGCCATAGTAATGCGATGCATATAGTGTAAGTTACGTTCAAATACATATCTATGTTAACGTGTGATTTTTTCTTAACATGTACGTCAAACTCTGATATCACAAATTGAGATAATTATTCTTGTACGCCTGAGTCACCACTTGGGAGGTCATGGTTTTGACAAACTGGCTTGTGACACCACCATGTAAGGTGAATTAAATATAAGGGTTCAAGAATAATAAGGGGTGATGGCCAAGGAATGGATCTCTCATCTCATCTCATCATCTGAAACCGTTTAATCCTATATAGGGTCACGGTGAACCGGAGCCTATCCCGGAAACACAGGGCGTAAGGCAGGAATACACCCGACGACGGGACGTCAGTCCATCGCCGGGAATGGATCATAATCGAGAGGATAACCACCAAGGAAATGGAACAATAAAATCAGCTAGGTAGACTGTCACATCACAGATTCATAATAGATGACAGGTACTTTGGAAGTCCTTCATTAAGCAGATTATTTGATGATGATCACGATGTAACACTAAACTGTAATGGATATTTCCTGGGTGAACCCATATTGCCTGGGCGAACCCATATTTCCAGGGTGAACAGGTGTAATAATAAATATATATGATGTGGTACATTTGTTTAAGTGTCTTTTCGCATTCTAGCAGACTTTAACCCATATCAGAGATAGTATCTGATTAAGTTCAATCGTAATGGAAAGTTCATTGACGTGTTAAAGTATATATTGACGTATTACAAAGCTACTTGCAGATGATTTAATCACGTAACAATATGTAAATCAGCTCTCTTAAGGTTAATTAAGCTAATTATAAAGGTGGTGCACTCAGAAAAGTATTCATTAAGGTCAAATGAAACACATTATAGCATGAGGGTGTGAAAAAAGCACATATTGCCCATAATTCACTTTAGACACTATAGTTTTTTTTATTCTTGAAAAGGTCAGCAAAAGTAATGCTTAAGATAAAATTTGCATTTACATTGGATTACTTAAATTATGAATTTACGAATCTTCTTTTATGAAGTACTCAGAATTTTTGAACCATTACTACTTTTAAATTAACCACTTGAGTGTGCGATACATATTGTACATGTAGTTCCAATTAACATGACCAATACATTTTTTACGAGCTCCAACACAGCGGGATTAAGGAGACAACTACTTCGATCAATCCAGAGGTCACTTGTTGTTTACCATCTCGCGGCCCGACAGTTAAAACAATGGGCTTATTTTTTTCATATATTCTCCCCTGTCCGCTCTGTCCAGTCAGCAATATAAATTGTTTCACCACAGATCGGCGGGTTTCACACTGTGGTGTAAGTGTAGGTCCTCTCACTTTTTTCAAAATGTCTGTCTGGCAAGCCTGGAGAAGTAAGCCAAGTATCCTTTCCAGAGAGCTCTCTATTGTATTCTGTAGTAAAGGCCCTTCCGCCAGGAGTGGCGTGCATGAGCAAGTAATTACAAGTATGGACATTAAGTTCATGAGGCCTCACAGCAAGAAGGACCCGGGTTCGATTCCTGGCGTGAGTTTCTCCAGTTTCCACCCACCGTCCAAACACACGTTACTGCTTAGATTAATTGGTCTGCTGAGTACGTTTCCCCCAATGCCTTCCAATATGCTGGCGACACATCATGGGCAGAGTGCCGGCTTATAACCTCTGTCTACGGGGATACCCCCCCCCCCGCGACCCTCTACAGGATTAAGTGGGTTGATAATGATTAAATTTATACTTCTAGATTGTACGTTCAACATCAGAGATGGTAGGAAATTCATGCTTTTGTTATTCTGTTTAATTAGTCTTTCATAGAAATAATGACGAAATCAATGTCATGCATGAATCTTACAGTCATTCGATTAATAATACAAAGGAAAATAAAAAGCCATATTTTGAGTTGTGTGTGGGCGGCGCGGTGGCCCAGTGGTTAGCGCTGACGCCTCACAGCAAGAAGGTCCCGGGTTCGAATCTCTCGGCTCGGGTGCCTTTCTGTGTGGAGTTTGCATGCTCTCCCCGTGTCCGCGTGGGTTTTCGCCGGGTACTCCGGTTTCCTCCCACAGTCCAAAAGCATGCTCCTGGATAGGTTGATTGGCTCGCACACTAAAAATTGTCTCGCAATGCCCGGCGATGGACTGGCGTCCCGTCGTCGGGTGTATTCCTGCCTTACGCCCTGTGTTTCCGGGATAGGCTCCGGCTCACCGTGACCCTATATAGGATTAAGCGGTTTCAGATAATGAGATGAGATTTTGAGTTGTAAAAGCCAACAACTGTGAGGAAGCCTCGGCCAAAGACATGAATTTGCCGAGGAAAACCGATAGAGATAAATCAGGACAAAATTATGAAATGAGGAAAATCAGTATCCTTGGAAACCATCTAACTTTGTCGAGGAGTAAGTGCTATCGTCAGTATAGAAACCAGGGGAAAAATTAATTATAGCGGAATGAACAAAGTGGGAGTGTGATAGAAACGGGACATATGTGGGAGTGAGATGGGTTACAGAAATCTAGGACTGTGGGCAACAGAAGCACATTTTGTCTCGCAGTGAGGCTAAAGGAGTTGATAATAAACAATTTTAATGGTTTCGTTTTCTGCCAGTCACACGAGGTTCCCAATTGACTCCAATTTTATATTAAACAAAAGATAAAGTTATTATTTGCTTTGTGTGAAAAAAAACATGTTTGCATACAGAGTCCATTGCTGCAGAGGGAACAGATAAACGCTATTGCTTATGTCCGCGTGTCTTCAGTGGCATGTATGTATTGGGGATTATGAAAGTATAATCACATCCGATAAGAGGCATGTGCATATGTCACAGTGAAAGCAAGCCTACGTGGAGAAGGGCAGCAACGGCATGCCAGTGGCTTGGTTTTATGTTATCCAAAGGCAATCCTAATTGCCAGTCAAAATTACACACACTGTCCTATGAGGAATGCTGCACAATCTAACCTGGCTGAGAAATTATATTTGAACATTCTGTAAGTGAAATGTTTAATTCGCTCATTCAGCAACTTACATAGATTTTTTTTTCATTTTCCATGGATACCCACAGAGTTTTACAGGATATGGCTTGAACACTACTAAAATAAATGTTTCTTAGATTTTGCATCTAAACCATATTATACAATTATGACATAAACTAGTTTGCTCGTGAACAGCCCGTGTTATATGTGCAAATCAGTGTTAACGTGAAACGTTTTGGGATTAAAATATGCAGAGCAGTGAGTTTTCTATCTACATGAGAAATGTGCTGTCAAGGTAGCCTCACCTGACCTGCAGATAACGGTTATACATGTAAACAAATCACTATACAAAAAAAATTTGAATTTGGATGCCCTCCTAATTTAATGAAAATGAGAAATCGATGTGTATTTCAGAACTTCTCTGCTTCCTTCTTTATATATTTTGTTGGTCAGGTATATTACGTTTAAGCTACCTATAAATACATAGCTGTGCTTGGCTAAAACTAAATAACATTTCACAGAAAATGTGCAGAAAGAGCACGGTTGCATTAATTGAAACAAGAGTAAATTGCAAGAACAACGACAAGGGAAACAATGTAAATATTTGACTTGTCATACGTAACTTTTTTTCTCAACACAGACTTCTAAGAGAATATATATGAGAGCATTGTTACACAGTATTACCATCCACATTCACATTTCTATTCCTATGGGGCCACCATTAAACATTCACTGTAGGCACCCGTGCCAGCGATGCTGCCTGGATAGTACGCTTGAGTGCCTTTCCCTCCCAGTGCCTCCTCATTTTTCCACTGCACATTCCCCTATCTGTAGAAATCTGGTGGTAATCCAACACAAGAGGCAACGTTCGTTGAAGATGTTTGTGTTGAGTCAATGGTAACAAATGGTAACAATGAAACATGTATGGTGCGTGTGATGAGCTATGCTGTACATCGCTTTTGTTTTTTTTAATCTTAAAATATACACGAACGTTCCTTGCCCCTGATTTCTTTTCAAGTGTGACTGTTCATGCCTGAAATCTAGTGCTTCTGAGGTTAGGTTGGAGGACGGCACTGATAGATTTTGTGTCGTTAAGACACTCATCCAGCTAAATTATAGCTCTTTCATGGCTTCTGCCGTTCCTCAGTGCACTATGGTTGTGTCATAGAGAAGGCCTTTGAAGTGTGGCATGAATGTCTACCAATGATAAACTGTATAACCACAGTCTAGTGCATTTAATGTTGGCTCCACTGGGTGATGCTTGGTGGACAGGAACAGCCCACTGTTGGATGAGGACTTCCCTTTGCCATACATGTAGGGGATCATTGTCCATATTTCACCACGCCAGTCAGTGTGGAATAAAAAGGTGGATGGAGTTCAGAACGACAATGGATTTTGTTGGTTGTCAAAAATATTGTATATGTTTGTCAAGCCATCAATGAGGATTTTTTATTTACGAAAAAGCTGTTGCACACTCTTGTCATTGCTTCAAATATGTGTACAAATATATACTGTTCCCCAGGTTGAAATTCGTTATTGTGCTGCTTCATGTGTGTAAAATATTTGTTTCTATATTCATATTCCACACATTAAATGTACATTACATTGTTTTATTAAACAAGCGTATCCATTGTGTTTGGGGAATTCCTGTTTTCTCATTTCTACACGTAACATTAATAATAACAGGACGAATAATAATCAGGTAAGCTTAATTCATAATGGAATGTTTATAATGAGTTTGAAATGAAAATATATACATTTAAACTTGTGTACAAAATCGATTATGTTTACTCGCTAATACAGAACCGTTGCTGTTTTGTCTTTAAAGTGATTTCATTAATTCCAGAAGAAGTTTTTTATATTTTATTTAACCGAAAAAATCCAATTTGAAAATTTGCAAAGTAAGCACACATCTTGGCGTGCACGCAGTCGTGCAGTTTTTCTGTGCTATTTTCATTTATTTATTGCGTTTTATTTCATGCCATAGGTATTAACAGTGGGAGTCTTCAAATTTTACATGCAGTTCACAGCATCAAAATATATATTTTAGATTTCTGTTTTTTTTACACTGAAACTAATCAATCAAAGCTTTGTCAGCATTTGTTGTAATAGTCTGTAGGAGCCAGTCAGGGCAGCTCTTCAGCTGTTAATCTACGAACAATGGTGTTTTTGTTAGACATACACTGTTATTCAGCCAATAGCCAAATCTCACAGAATGTGCCCAGCCTCATCGGGGTTGATCCTGATTAGTATTAATCTTGAATGGGAGACCACCATCCACAAGAGCTGCTATAGGCTGCTGTGGGACTATATTATTAGCAGAAGGTAGCGCGCTAAAATCAACAAAAAGATTGTATAATGTATCCGCATCTATGCTACCCACCTTTACCGATTCACACTGTGCTCTGTTTGACATATAGTTATACAGAGGAGGAAGAGCACTCAACACAGCTATCCCGAAAAAGCAGCTTTTGGAAGCAATCATGTCTCGAACCGTGATAACCTACATCAGTATATGGTCATATAACTCCACCAACTAGCAGTGGCATAAAAAAGGATGGCTGTACGTGTGCATACCGTTAGAATAATGCACACGAATGAGCTGTACGCATAGTCGTAGAAACCTTGATATTCACAGTGGCTTGAGTGTATGCGATAAATACATTTTTGGGCATTACACAGATGTTTACGCAAGTGGTACTCACAAACAAATAAACAGCGTGTAGTTTATGGTGATAAGTTCATGCTGCACAGGTGTGTACATGCACAGTGAGGGACAGTGAAGGTGGGCAAGATGCATAATAAATAGGGTAGGTGATTCTCTTATAAAAAATAAAATATATATGTTTCATATAATTAACATTGCAAGCAATTTTAAACATGTTATTAGATATATATTGATTTTTGTGTATATTCCACGGGATGAATGGTAATGCTAATTGACAGTTGTTTGCCATGCATTCTAGTGTTTTCACTCAGCCTCAGACAAATACATAAAGGTTTTTAAGCCCTTTCTGTAGGGCTATTCAAACTGAGTAAATATCAATAACACACATTTGGAAGCCGTTGTTTACATTAGCCATTTCACTGTCATGCTATTTCTGCTGTCAAATTACATTCACCGGCCTTATTTTATGCCATTTTTCATTTCACCAAAATCTATAGGGCCTCTATATAACTTTGTCACATTTCTGAGTTGCATTAGTCGATTTGTTAATAGTAAGAATTGTGGTTTTGGATTACATTCAGAAAACTATGAAGGTTATGATAACCATTGTACTGTCATCAAAACTTTTTTTTTACTTTCAAATACAAAAGCAAATAATGTACAATTAAAAGATTGTTTTTATCTGTCAATAATAAAAGCATAATAAAATTGTATTATATTATAGCTGATATACTGTGCATTTTTAAATGTGACTATCGTTCCATTACCCTGGCATTCCAACCATGAAAAGGTGACATCAATTTGTGGTAAATAAAATGTAATGCGTGCAAAAACAAAAGTCCTTCGGAATTAGACAAATGTTAAACGTTTTCCATTGAACACATTACCGGATTAATGCTGGGCAATTCAATGTGCAAATATGGTTACAACATGTTAATATTGGTTGCTAAGAATTACAACTGATTGCAGCTAAATCGCTATTAAAACGTTAATATACGGGTAAAACACGCTTTTAAATGTGCATGTATGCCATTATGTATATTATTTCAATCGCATGTGTAAGTCCCCGTGAAAAGAGTGTACTACACACATGGCTAAAGGGATAAACTCATCTCATTGTCAGAAACCGCTTAGTCCTGGTATAGGGTCGCGGTGAGCTGGAGCCTATCCCGGCAGACACAGGGCGCAAGGCAGGGATATACCAACGATGAGACGCCAATCCATCACCGAGCACTGTGGAGCAATTTAGTCTGCAAGCCAATTAACCTATGCGGCAGCATGTTTTTGGACTGTGGAAGGAAACCGAAGTGCCCGGCGAAAACCCACGCGGACACTTGGAGAACATTTAAACTCCACACAGAAAGGCACCCGAATCGAGATTCGAAACTGGGACCTCCTTGCTGTTAAGCGGCAGCGCTACTCACTGGGCCATCGTGCCGCCCATGGCTAAAGGGGTAAACATTGGAGAAAATACCGCAGCCTTTTACTGTGTTTAAAACAGAAACACTCATGAAGCACAGTATAGAATGCCTTTGCAGACAGCAAAAAACTGTGACATTTCAAACTATATTTCTATCCGATTCATAGCTCAGAGCGAATGTGAAACTTATAACGGGTCATGATACACGTTTATTAAATGTGGCACAGATTTTGGTTGCTTCAATTGTGGCCGATAAAGAAGATAAATCAAGTGACAATTACTTGTACTCCTTACAGAGTGAAAGGAAAGAAAGGCATGACCCTGCAAGCGGTTGAATCGAGCAGCTCTGGTGTTTGGGATGCAGTTATGGACGACGATGGTGGAAACAAACACACAACGGTCAGGGTTCAGTTCCACAAGAGAGGGACCCTGACAAACACTAACAGGTACATTTTCAATATTTCACATTGTACGCCACTGTGAGATTTGATGGTTCAAGAAAATACCGAGTAGAGGGTATGATTGACATCGATTTGTTTGCAAATCACAATGACATTGCAAAAGAGGGAAAAAAGTGGCTCAGAGCGACCGGCTTTAAAGCACCCAGTGGATTTTAATTAATGTAATCCTAATGTGTTACTTTGACTTTGTTGGAAGCAAAATATAAAAAAAGTTGCTCCATCCGTTGCCATAGGAATGTGTGTGTGGAAGGGCGGTGTTCTAAAACGATTTGTAAGGATGTTTGTAAACGAATTACAGATCTTAAATATGTCACCTGAAATCGCATAATCTCAGAGGCGTTCGCTGTTGGGTTAAGCTAAATCGGCAAACAAATGGTACAGATGTGATATTTGAATGCCGGGTAAATTTCAACTCGGAGCACTTGTGGAGTGTTTGACCCATCTTCATTCCCTGTGTTTGTGCAGCACGGGAGAAGAGGAGATTGCACGGCTGATGTTTGAGATCAGCAGTGTCAGCAGCCTCTCTGCCACACGCCGAATCCTCTGGCAGGTAGACTACTATGGCAGGGCTGTCACAACGGGACAAGCCTATGTCACAACCGAGCTCACGGTGACTCAGAGAGACATTACTGCCATCTTACCTATTGCAGAGGTAAGGGTAGGTTGATTGCGTATGTCCAATATAAACGGTATATGCATGCTACACCAACATGATATATGCCCTGACATCATGTATACATATCCATAGAAGAGCTAAAGGAGTCCGTTTATTCCAATTTAAAGCCATCAGAATGTAAAACGTTACCAATGAAGTACGTGGTCCCTATTAAGTGCGAGTATTATCTCATACATGTCATGCACAGCTAATTGTTGTCAATATTCTGTTATTCCTAAGTATAAGTAATATAGAACATATTTGTTCTATATTACTTGTTCTATAGCACGAGATATCAACAAGCAATGCAATGCACAAGCCAATGAAATATATTCACCTTTTCCATAGTTTATCATTCATGAAAGCTAGATCTTGAACCAATGACATCTATTTTTGTATAGCAACAATGCCAGAGTTATTTTTTACGATGGGACCGTCACACATCATAATCTGGGACATTATTTACTGCTCATATGAACGTGCCTACCTTGAAGTTGAAATGTAAATGCATTTTATCGTTATCTGCTTGAAATTAATTACCTCAATATCGAGCTGATTTCTAACTGTAAGCATCTTTATCAACTCACAATGGTAGATTTACTGAGAAAATATGGAACAAAAGAATGGGTTATCTGGATTTTTTAGTTTGCTACAATGACTACAATTAACATTTTCGATGTTGGACCTTGGTTCTGGACTTTTATAATGTATTACGGGCTTTATCCATTTGTGGTCGAACCTTTACCATTGAATGCTTGTTAAACATCACTAGAGAACTACACACGATACCCTCTAAGTCTTTCTATAATACCACAGTTTATGCATATTTAAATTGCTTCATTAGTTTAGATGTGCATCAAACGTACAAGTTATATACATATTATGTCACAAAATGGTTAGCTTCCTCAGTTCTGATTTCATAACAAAAGACCCAAATAAGTCACTCTTAAAGTTATATTTCTAGAAGAGAGCAGAGGCACATGCATTAGCATTTGCAGAATGCTCTGTGCCCAGTGACGTGAATGAGTTTTATTCTTGGCCATAGCTAATACTAGAAGCGAATGATATTTAATGTGGTACTGGAGCCCTTTTACCAACCAGCACTGACGTTTCTGGTGACGTATGGTTAATCAAATATCATGGGGATGTTTTAATCCAGCAGGTGAATGAAAAAGTCTGTAAATAAATAAAATGTTGTTTAAGTATTAAAGCAAAATTCCTTTCTTTTACTTTATATAAAATATGAGTTGTGTTAAATGGTACTGTATGTGGTTACAACTTTGTTAATTTGTGAAGTATCAGCTGTGTAATATTAATTGTAATTTAACGGATGATCGTCTTGATAAATAGACAGATACATAAAACGAATTTCCGTGCATAATTCAGTGAATTGCCAAAGGGATAATAATTATGGCTCGCGGAACTACATTTACCTTCTCATGAGTGCATCAAATGAAAATGATGGTTAATGTCAGTAACTAATTAAAAAGGATGTGGTTCACATTCCATGGTAACCTTTAATGAAGCCATTTCAGACGTTCTGTTGCCAAGTGGCAACTCATGATTGAGGCAACTGCCAGAAGATGTTTCATAGGCATATCCTCTCCCTGCCTCCCTTAAGTGTTGCTGAAGTGGTGGCCACAAACACCATTTTAATAATAATAATAATTGCACGTCGAGAGCGCTTTTCACCCGAGGGTCACAAAGCGCCGCACAAAGCTGTGGAGAGACAAGCATGTCGGCAACAACGACATAAGAGCAGCAAATCAGCAAGAATAACGGGTTTTGGAGGGGGGGGGATTTTTGCTTCAAATCTGAGCTGAGGAGAAAACAGCATGTCAACAACATCAGGACAGTTCAAATGAAAGTCAAATAATGGCTATAAATTTTAAAAGGACGTAAAATAAGCGATAAAAATCATTTTTCAACAAGCAAGGAAGAAATAAATGTTCCCGAGTAGCCGCAGGTCGGCAGCAAGCCATCATCCCTTCAGGACAACAGTGAGCCGCATAAACTGTCCTTGCCAGAGGACTTGAAAGCCTTACAGAACAATTGAGTCTTAAGACGAGATTTGAAGATACCCAAGGACTCAGATGATCAAATCTCCAATGGAAGAACATTTCAGAGTCTGGGAGCAGCGCACGAGAAGGCTCTATCACCCATCGAATGGAGGTGTGATCTGGGCACATGCAGCAAGCCCGTAATGGAAGATAGAAGTTGTCGTGTTGAGCAGGGTGCCTGAAGCAGGTCACGGATGTATGTCGGAGCAGCGCCAGTAAGAGCCTTGTAGGTGACGAGGAGGATCTTGAGTTAAAATCCTATACTTAACTGATAACCAGTGGAGAGACATCAGTACTGGGATATGTGATCGTGGATTGGTGTGTGAGTGAGGACTCTAGGAGCCACATTCTGCACACAATGGAGACAATTGCTCAGCTAGGCCGGGGTGCCAGGGAGCAGTGCATTGCAGTAATCGATTCATGTTTAGATGAAGATGTATATTAGTGTAGCCGGTGCCAACTTGCACCGTCTCTCTCTTCACCCACGACGCGGCCGTCGATCGCATGAGACTGCAAGGCGACGCCTAGGCCAGCTAGACTGTCAGACAGCATGTGAACTCTGTGCACGCGAGTGCACACGTGGCGAGGAGGAGATTCGGATGGTAAAGTTCTGCGTTGTGTTTTTGTTTAATCCCTCCTCG
>JAZEWT010000002.1:17673713-17689567 GCA_036362905.1 Mordacia mordax | reverse complement strand
AACTCCACACAGAAAGGCACCCGAGCCGAGAGATTCGAACCCGGGACCTTCTTGCTGTGAGGCGACAGCGCTAACCACTGGGCCACCGCGCCGCCCTTTGTAACGTGCCTCCCAAATTCCATGCCTGATCATTCACAAGACACGGATACGGAGGCGTAGTGAGGAAACCCCACAGAAGCGGGGGGAAGGAAACCATGCAGCCAGCCAGCACCAACAATTACCACACATTGCTTCCTATAAGCGGTTGCGACAATCACTCACCACCAGTGTTATCCCCGACTGGGAATTAAACTTGGGCTGCCATATTTCCAGCACCAACCTCCAGCCATTGCATCATTGTTCAACTCTCCCCCTGACTTTCTCTTATTTTCTTGCACCCTATTCATTTTTCATAATTGGGGCATAATAATTTAATCTCTTTCATTCAATTAGCATCCATTTAAAGCATATCTCTCAAGTCTTCCTTGTTTGTATAATGCGATCATTGTTACTTAATCTCCCAACCTTATGGAAATTTACTCAACCAACAGCCACACATATCTTTAAAGTGGATTTATAATGTAGGCATTCACAGCGCATCACAAGAAATGTAAATAATTATGTGTCATGCAAGAATAGCACTTGGAGCAATAGGCATTCATGAGAGGGTTCTTTCAGCCATGCAATTGAATGGAGCACGAGAAAGTCAACAGAGATATTTCTCTTCAGCGTTAATTGAAATCTACCGCTGCACTGTATTTCATCCTATAAAACGAAATGTTGAGACTAAGGAGCTTGACTCCACGGTGCAGTTTAATCCAACCACGATGTGGAAATGCTTTGATAAAGAAAGGACATGAAAAAATAAGAGACATTATACCCGTTTTTTTTCTGGAAATAATAGTGTTAAGATCTTGAAACACCCAAAAGGCACCTTTTGTAAAGTGTTACGTTTGCAAAAAACACGCTCGTTTGCGGCAAACTTGGCACTATGAAAGGTACTTTTTGCGTATTTTGCCAGAGACTAGACACATTGTGAAATGTGTCTATTATTGTGTTTTAAGATCTTAACATGTGTATAATTGCCAGCAATGGTAAAAGCCTGTTCTACTTGTTACTATGAAAGGTGTCTATTTCATAGCGACAGGCATTTTTTGCGTGACCTGACCCAAATAATGGAATTCATCAATAACATTGGTCACGAAAGCCTTCGAATTAAAGTTATCCTGATGTTGTTGACATGCGGTTCTCTCCGTAGCTCGGATTTGTAACAAAACCATCCAAAAAAACCCGTTATTGTTGTAGATTTGCCGATTTTATGTCGTTGTTGACATGCCGTTCTCTTCGCAGCTCTGTGCAGCGCTTGTGACCCTCAGGTGAAAGGCGCTTTTGAAAGGCAATTATTATTATTTGGTGTTTTACCAACATCTTTACACTGTATTATTACCAGAGGATGGGTAAAGCCTCTTTTTGTCATCTCTATACTGACAAACAATTACCCATAGTTGCAAAAGAAAGGTTTTGTTGGCTTTTTAAAGCTATTATATCTTGAGAATTGCTTTCCATAACTGTTCTTTCAAGATAGCTGTGTCGAGCACTATCTCTGTCTACCTCAAAACATTTCACCTCCCACGTTGAAGGCATCCTAAGACGTTCAGAAATGTCATAAAAGAGAAAAGGAGAGCACTCGATATGCATATCTTGAAAGAACAGTTATGGAAAGCAATTCCCAGGCATTGAGCCGTAAAAACCGACATCACTATTGTGTATTTCCATAATGACAGAATTTTGTACCAAGATCTTTTCCACCAATGTTATTCATATTGGATGATCGCCATCCCATTATGAGATGAAGTATCCATTCGAGTTTCTCACGGAGCAGCCTGCAGAGGATATTATTACAAGCACCGCTTCTCAGATCCTATCACAGTGATCCCATTTACACACAATGATTGCTGCAATTTTGTCCACATCCTGTTTACAAGTAAATATTTATCACACAGCATGGATATGAATAATTATAACCCTCAGAGTTAGCATTTTGTTCTCCAAATTGAGTGACAAAAGAAACTTGAAACCAGAGCTGATACGTAAGCATGAACTGTGATTCAAACTCAGCTTTTCTCAGTGACACCAATGCAATGCTTGCCAGCTCAGTGCTCTCATGTGTCAGCGAGTCAGTGACCTAAAAAATAAACCTGTTTTTAAAATTGGGCTTATTTAGGCATCATTAAGTAATATTACTGTAAATCAAAACTATGATTACTTGCATTGTTTGTCGAAGTAGAAGTTTGAGTTTTGTGGAAATATGATAATTAAAGTGCTTTTCTGCCATATGTGAAAAACACCACAGACAAAATCAGCCAATATCTAGAAAAATATAAAATAAAAACAATCGTCACAACCTATCAGGAGATACCGGACGTACTCAAATCATCCATAGATGGACTGCCGTTATAGACAGAAGGCGTGTATTGCATTCCTTGCAGCAACTGTGACGAAGTGTACATTTGGCAAACAGGAAGAACAATAGCCACAAGAAAGAAAGAGCACGGGGCGGCAGTGAGTTCGCTGCATACGAATAAATCAGAAACGGCAGCACACAGTGTAGACAAATAACACAGAATCGATTTTGACAAAATGCGAGTACTAGCGGCCATCTGCCACAAAGGTCCAATATTAATCCGTGAAGAAATAGAGATTCACAAGACAAAAAGACGATGAACCACAAACAAGAAATGAGAGTAAAGCTCAGCCAAACCTGGAGGCCAGTTATTGAAGTCGGCAGTGCACAGCTATATAGCTCTGAAATGGGGACATCAGGAGAAAAGGACTGGGAAGGCTTTCATGAGATGCAGGCTAATAGGTAAGTCAGAGGTGGAATTGGATTAGGTTAATGTGATTCCAGTGTGTGTGAGCAAGACAATGGAACCCTTTCAAATGGACCCCGACCTTCGTTGTTCCTGGAAGAAAGCAACGCTATGGAAGAGAATTAACATATACATAATAGCAACATATAAATAGGAGTTACACATGACAAATACACACAAACACACAACGCCTGAGGATGCCTCTAACGTGAGGTGAAACGTCGCGATGGAGGGAGAGGGACGCAGCTGTCCCGAGAGAGCAGCTTTTTGAAGCAATCATCATGCATCGAGGCGTGAAAACCGATATGATTGCAAAGTCATCTAAATCAGTGCAATGTTTTGCCTTATATAAAAGACTAGACAACACGTTAGATTATCGTAAATTTCCACGGTTGTCTCAAAACCAGTCGCATATTGTGCTCTGAGGTTCTTTGTACAGCGAAAGCTTGGTGATTTTAACCTACATTGTAATTTTTTACTTTGGACTTTTATTACACGTGCATGTCTATCCATTTTGTTTATCCACTGCTGGATAATGGCCTCCCAATTGCAATTTTGCGTCTATGAGTTGTTTAACCATACTTCACCATGCTGGTCAGTACAGAAGGTGTCGAGCATAGTCACAGAAGTATGGACGTAAATTGCAGCAATGGACTTTGCTTCACTTACCTCTGCTAAACGTTATCAATATAGCCCTCACTATTATATGTAATTCAACATAACGAAGGCAGCTCGGCTTGGCGTATCACCGCACAAATACTGTGAAACTCCCTTTCCCTGGGCGTCGACGTGCCATACTCTGGCGAGCCAGGGAAAGGCAGTACAACAAGTGGACTATTTGCCATCTTTTTCACTTGTATGGAAAATAATAATAATAACACCAATACAAATCATAACGCGTGCAATTTTCACACTTGGTCATGATGCCTGCTTATCAACTCTGATAATGATGCATTGCAGGAGAATTGGTTAATTGGTTGTCATATATATGCCCATAATCTTACATTTAAATAGCATCAGTTATTATTTTAAAGTTATGAGTCTCTGCTTGTTCAATATAATCACTGCTCTATATATACACAAAAGCGACAATAATAGTTAAAATTACATCACGTGTTTTTACTCAAAAGTGTCAAAGAAAAAACCCTCATGATTTGTACTTTGCAGTGACTGATATAAACAGATGCCTCACAGCATTCCTGTGCCCTCCTTCATCCTAGAGGAACATTCATAGCCAACATAATCAATACATGTTGTTTTCAATATGATTAAATCGTTTGTTAAAAAGTATTACAGGTACAGCCAGACATGAAAGCATTTATGAACGCTTATTTAATTATACATGTCCCACAAACATTAGACAAATGCTATATGATTGAATTTTACCAACATAAAATGTTACTTAAGCAGGATGATTGCCGTCCATTTGTCGTTGCAGCGCTTTGTAACCCCCGAGTGAAAAGCGTTGTAGAAGTGCAATTATTATTATTATTATTTGTATTATACAGAGTCCAAATGTAACTGCATATCCAGTTGCCGTACAAAAACAGTAAACGTGCATGTAACTGACGTAGGTTTTCACGACTCGATGCAGGATGATTGCTTTACAAAGCCGTTGTTTCAGGATAGCCGTACCAACCTCCCCCCCCCTCCATATTTGTTTGGTGTGTATTTTATAGGCAAAACAAGCTATTCAGGCATTCAGTCAGAAAACTATGAGAAGATTACGAGCCTGATCTTAAACAAGTTGCATGCAGGTAGTTCGTAGCACAAATGGCTGTGGGAGAAGACCATTTCAGACGGTTCCTCCTATATGGAGCCTTCATCCAGAAGTAGACAGAAAATGGGTGATGGCGGTGAAGACGTGTACATGTAAATACATTGCTAATGCATATAACAACGCCTGTGGTATTATTATATAATGGTATAACAATTATTATATTTGTTATTTTATGTCCATCGATTTATAGTCACTATTTTACTTATTTGACATATTCTGATGTTGTTGACATGCTGTTCTCTCCACAGCTCTGTGCAGCGCTTTGTGACCTTCGGGTGAAAAGCGCTTGAGAAATGCAACATATTATTATTATTACTACGAGTCTATTTGAACCATTTTACCTGTGGCAATTTCTTTGAGGGGAATGCTTATATTACTTTCATTTTCATTAACGTTTTTGTGTTTTAAAGATATGTGTGATGAATTTGACAGCAAGTATTCTCAGTTCGATATGGTGAATGCTGCCAAAGTTTATTAGTGAATGTTTCAGTTATATAAACGTGGCACTTTCACCACAGCTGTTATGACGAATGCTTACCAAAGCCGTTATTTTGGTATCTCCTAATCGAATGCGCCTCTTTTCTCCTTCGTGACGTTTCGCTTACCACATTGGCGGCATCATCAGTCACAGCACACTGAAGATGCCGCCATCGTGGGAAGCAAAACATCGCAAAGGAGAGAGGAGGAGCGCTCGACACGGCTATTCCAAAATGACAACTTTTGTAAGCAAACATCATCGGTGCAAAAGCTATTATGAACTTGTCATTTCAATCATGAAGGCTCCAGTCTTGAACATAGCGCTAATGCATCTTGGTGTCTGGTGTCAGCAGTATGCGTGCACTGTGTAAATCCAGTGCGTTCTAGAAGGAAGCTGTACTTTACAGTTGAAGTATCTCAATATGCAGGTTGATCCATTAATACATATGCCACTGGTTTCTAAGTGGCCCTCAGTTTATGCTTCTTTGCATGTTGGAAATATATCAGGCTGGCTTTGTTGGACATATGTCAGGAGACAGTTATAATACATAACATTGAATACACATGGAGGTCCGAGAATCAAGTACATTTTACCTTACTATTTTAGTGGATTGTGTATACAACTTACCTTGTAAAATATCACGGTAAAACAACACAAGTCAAGCGTATGCATTTTTAAAATATAGTTTGCTTGTGGGAATACATCTCGCCAGTTGCACTAGGAATGGTTGATATTCAATGGTTGATTGAGGTGAGGGAGATTGTCCGTTTCTACCCGATTCTCTAACTAGGGGCCCAATCGTTTTTCTAAGCCAGGTGCCATAGTGGAGTTGCCAATATTACAGATCGTTAGAGTTTCAGTTCAGTTTACCAACTACACGTTATATTACTTTAACAATATTTGAATGATCAGTGATAGATTTGGGTATAGTAATAACGTTTCCCACTGAATAACAAACAAGACATCACGGTGCACTAAATCGCATCCGATGTCTAGCATATATGCGTAAAATAAAATTAATGTACAAAATGTACATACAAGCAAACACATATACAATATTTGTAATACATAATTTTATTTACAGGTTAATATAAACTATTTTCTGGTTGTACCGAATTTTGTTTCGCACAACAACGCCTCGGTCACTATGCTAGGAGCAACTTGGAAAGCTGCTTTTTGTTGTTGTTCCCAGATTGATTCCAAAAGGTGCAGCATTTCATTCAATGTGCCGGCAGCGCGCCGAACAAAAATAATGACACACGGTAGAATCTGAAAACACAAAGGAGCCACTTCCTAAAGAAGCTCTCAACATGTGGAGTGAAATTCCAGACATCATGGTGAACGGAAACGCTTCAGAGGGTTATACAGTAGCAGAACCGCAAACATCTACGCAAGTAGTAGGCAGTATAAATCTTCACGAAATTATAATGAGCAAGTTTGGATTGTACGTGGGTGAAGTAGGCACAAATTGGTGCAGACAGTCATCAAGAAAGACTTGTGCATAATTTGTCCAGAGCACTTCATGCTTTATCGCTTGCAGGATCTATCACCTCCAGTAACATTTTATCTCTTTCTTAATTAAACTTGAGAATCACACAAAAGCCACATTTTTCCATTCCACTCTTTACACCCATTTCTATCCGTGCAAGCAACAACATTTGCTTTTGGATTTATTAATGAATGTATAGATATCAATTAAAACACATGTCAAAATGTTTTGGGAACGTGCATTATTTGAAGTTAACTATTTATAATCTAATGTGTATCGAAAACATAAGATTCGTAAAATTCAATTTCTTTTTTAAATCGTTGCTTAAATTAAACAAAATGAAATATAGCCTGCCACGTTAAGTGCCTATTTTTATGGCTTGCACTGTGTATGTGGAAACCAATTTTCGCTCCAGCTTGCATTTACGCTTGACAACTGTTAATCATCTCTCATATGGATCATGATCACTTTCCTGCACAATACGGAATAAACATCAAAATGAGAGGTATGCATAGTTGACAGTAAAGGAATGCCCCAACAGTTTGTGATTCATTGATATGCGTAGACCTTTAATGCTCACACACGCTGGTGTAGGTGCAATTTTGTATCGCTGTGTTGTTTGTTGTGTCGATAGGACGCATCTCATGAATCTCATCTCATTGTCTGAAACCGCTTAGTCCTATACAGGGTCACGGTGAGCCGGAGCATATCCCGGCAGACACAGGGCACAAGGCAAGGATATACCGACGATGGGACGCCAGTCCATCGCCGGGCACTGCGGGGCAATTTAGCCTGCGAGCCAATTAACCTATGCAGCAGCATGCTTTTGGACTGTGGGAGGAAACCGGAGTGCCCGGCGAAAACCCACGCGGACACGGGGAGAGCATGCAAACTCCACACAGAAAGGCACCCGAGCCGAGAGATTCGAACCCGGGACCTTCTTGCTGTGAGGCGACAGCGCTAACCACTGGGCCACCGTGCCGCCCTCTCATGAATGGTTATCATTCAAATAAAGACAGCACGATATTAAAGCTTGATCAAATTGAGCTTAAAGATATAAATCGAATGTTGGGTTTTGACTGCCACCACCTGATATGATGATTACAACATAACATACATTTTTATGATTTCGTAAATTAACATAACATACACTTTAGCAAAATATATGTATTGGTGGTAAATGCGTATTTGATGTGTACTTTACTTTTATACTGTGCCGGTGCATAAAATTACCATTTTATAATGTGTGTGAATATTAATTACTTATCACTGCAAATATATATGTGCCCAATATTTGTAAACCTTGAAAAGTTAAACAGGTTTTATCTTGGATAATGCATATACGAGTGACAACGTATACATATAAAGAGTATCATAAGCTGCCAATATGCTATGTTAGCAGCAGAAGGCAATGCAAAAAAATAATTGGTTGCACTATACCATGCACCCATATATGTTCCCCCACATTCACCAATTCGTATTGTGGTCCTCATCCAACAATAGAGACAAAAAGGTGCTGTAAATGCGTGTGTTAGAGTTCAACAGATTCAAGTTCATCGTATGAATTGAATGAATTTGATTTTGAAAAGCAAGAAAATGAAATGTCTGCAGACATTCTGAATCGCATCAGCTAATACCATTACCTGCGATTGTTTCGTTGTGTACTATAATGATCTCTAGCATCATCAGAAACTCCATCTGTCACACGGCATGAATTCGCCAAACATAAATCGCGCATTTTTGGTATGGTATAGATTAATTGTGGGCACCTTCTCTCTTTGTCAGGTTTCTCCAGCCTGCCAATACGTGTACGTGCAAGGAAACGAGAGCAGAGGCTCGCTACAGGCTCGGATCCAAGTAATTTACGAGCACCTGCGCTCGTCTCTAGAATTGGCCGTCTGGCTACCCAGGCTCCCCTTGCAGATTCAGCTCTCTGACACCAAGCTCAAGCTCATACAAGGCTGGAAGATACCTCTATCCAGGTATTGCATCTCAATGTTTATGTTGCATGAAAACAGCGATGTGTGATTTTGAGGGGGAAAAACATAATACGCGTTTAACTCACAGAACAGATTATTTCATTCCATATATACTTTGGCTGCAGTTGCTAGAAACTGCGGTATGCAGCAACATCAGTTGTTGCACTGCACTTCTATGCTAACAGAGTGTTTTCTCTCCGCTTTTACTAACCTACACTAACCAGTGTGGTCAAGTAACCCCTATGACATGCATGGCATAGATTTATCAAATGGCTATACATGTACATACATGTGTGATCAAGAGTTAGTACGGTAAATATTTATGTACATTTCTACGTACCTTGAATACAATTCTATACGCTACCTCATCCTATATTAATGTCTACTGATTATTCCTCTACGTTAAATACAATAATGTGTAGTTTGCGTTTTAAATGTGGAGTGACTTATGGTTTCATAGTAGTTCCATTTGTGATAGAAGTGTAAAGCTAATCTGATGCTAATCTCTGTTCGCTCTGTAAAACGATTTTTTTGGATAAATTTGAGCAATCTAACAACTGTCAACAGTTCTAAGCAACATTTCTCTTGGTTTAGAGCCACGCATACTAATACAATCAACCCAATGTTATTGCTCTGTAAGCTTTCAGTGGTCATTCAGGTTCCAATGGATAGGTGTTTCACAGTGTTTGACCAACTTTATATCTTTGAAGCTTGCATGTAACTGCTCAGAGAGGTGGACATTTTACAGACTTGACAATCCTCCAGATTAAATATCCTCACTCGCTGGTGTTATCAAAATATAATGTGATATATTCTTTAAGCGTAAAATATGGTCACATATATATAGTATGGAGGGAGCTGTGAGCAGAGGGTAGTACACTCGTCTCATTTAGATTTTATTATTGCAGCATATAAAAAACTCAGTGAGCTTTCAAGCTCTGGACAAGGGAGTCTTGCAAAATAAGACACATCCGAACTGGCCAACGCAGGAATAGAAAATCAAGGTAATGAACTGAATTTGTGGAAAACTAAATAATGCTGCCAATATAATTCCATCAAGATAATAATGATCTGTGTCCAACATTGATTAGATTATTTAATTTAACATATCCTGCATCTATATAATATTACAACAGGTTTTACCGTATCTGGCGATTATGCAGGTGTTAAGATCTTAGCACCTTAACACCTGCATAATCGCCAGATACGGTAAAACCTGTTGTAATCTTATATATGTATACTGGCAAAAAAGTACCCATAGCGTTAATATCCTGCATCGTTCATATGTCAACATTCGGCTTTAGTTGTAAACATGGAAAATATTATTAAAATATCTAAACAAGCAATCACAGTTTTGATTTTTTAAATATATTTTTTTCCTAATGTAAATACAATGAAATGCAACTGATGCTTCTCAAATCTCAGAATGTATTTTTTTAAAACACAACAAAGTAGAGAGAAGGAACAGTAGACACGACTATCTCAATAAAACAGCTATGGAGAGCTATTCTCAACAAAATCATTGTCGTCGCAGAAAAGAGATTTTCTCAGCACCCTATTTGTGTAAACTTAACGCTTGTCACATTCGATAGACTATCACAGTATTTACGCACTCGAGGAATCACAATTTCCACTGTACAAGTGAACAATGCTGGGGCCGTGCCGAGTCAGTCCAGTGCGGCTCACAAGCCACTAGATAGATTGTCTATTACAAACGCCAAACCATACCATTGACATAACGAGTCACGACACGTGTAAATGACACGGTGACACCGAGTCGTTACAATGTACTGACTGACGTCACGCAAAAGGAATGTGTCATTACTCCAGCCCCTGGCCTTACTTCATATTGAGCCAGATTCATATTGTCTTATGAGGCTGATGTAATAATAATAATTGCACTTGCACGGTTTACCCACGCTGGTGCAACTCAGACGTCTCAGTGGTGAAGAGGTATATTATTACGTCTCAAGAACTCACATCCTTGTCCCGTTAATGCGTTAGTACACTTTCTTCAACAGAAGCTCAAAGGGCGGCAAGCAAGAGCAGACATGCACTCTACAGAGCCAGCACGCCTCTGTTCGGATTTGGACCCAGTTCTATACAGAGGGCCATGACGGCCCAGATTCAGTATCCACTTTTCCCGGAGCCGATTGGCTGGTTGATGTGACCCACCTCGTACGCAACAATCTGTGGGTGCTCGACGGACAAGTAGCTGAGCTGCGGGAAGGCACGGTGCTGAAGGGCTTAGAACCCGGTTCGACCATCATTCAGGTGAGTGCATGTAGCATTCTGATTTTTTATCTCTAAATCGATTGTAACCTTTCATTGTGAAGTGGGTTGCATGTTGCAATGGAATCCATAGCTATATCATCTGAAGTCTAGCATTCCTGCTAAGTTCTCCTTTGGTGAATAAGTCTGGGGGGATCCATCCATCCATCCATTGTTATGCCGCTTATCTGGGTGTCGAGGAGGCAATAGACGTAGCAAAGCAGCCCAGACGTCCTTTTAATTAGTAACTTCCTTTAGCTCTTCTAAGGGGATTCTAAGGTGTTTCGAGGCCAGTTAAGAGATAAAATCCCTCCAACGGGTCCTGGGTTTGGTTCGAGGTTGTCCTCCCAGTTGGCCGTGCCCAGAACACCTCCAGAGGGAGGAGCCCAGGAGCCATCTTCATGGGATGCCAGAACCACCTCAACTGACTCCTCTCGATGCAGAGGCGCAGCGGTTCTATTGTGAGATCCTCCCGGATAAATGAGCTCCGCACCCTATCTCTTACACTGAGCCCTGCAACCTTACGTAGGAACCTCGTTCAGCCACCTGTATCCGGGAGCTTACGCTTTCGGTCATTACCTAAAACTCATGACCATAGGTGAGTGAGGGTTGAAACGAAGATGCCTCCCGACTCCGCTCCCTCTTCACCACGACGTTCCGGTACAACACCTACATTACTGCAGACGCTGTCCCCATCCATCTGTCAATCTCATGCTTTCTTTAACTTTCACTCGTGAACACGACCCTGAGACAATGAACTCCTTCACTTGATTCAGCTGCTCACTCCTCACCCAGAAGGGGCAATCGACCTTTTTCAAGATGGGATCCATGGCCTTAGACTTGGAGGTACTGACTCTCATCCCCACCATGTCACACTCGATGGCAAACCATTCCATTACACACTGGAGATCACAGTTTGATGAAGTAAAGAGAACAACATCATCTGAAAAAATCAAAGATTCCACCCTCATACCCTCAAACTGGATACACGCCGGTCCATGACTACGACTTGATGGCCTATCCATAAAAATCATAAAAAGAATAGGCGACAAGGTGCACCCTCAGCAGAGCCCAAGGCCCACTGCAAATGGACTCGATTTAATGCCAAGGATGCGAACATAGCTCTCACTCTTGTTGTACAAGGACCGAATGGCATGCAGTAATGGCCCTAGTATCCCATACTCGTGCCGTACCTCCCATAGAACCCCTCGGGCACATGGTCATAAACCTTTTCAAAGTCCATAAAACACATGTAGACTGATTTGGCAAATTCCCATGAGCTCTCAAGAATATGTGAGAGTGTAAAAGTTGGTCCGTTCTTCCACAGCCCGAACAGAATCCGCATTGTTCCTCCTGAATCTGAGGTTTGACAGTCGGGCGGATCCTCCTTTCTAGCACCCTGGCATAGGCTTTCTGGGGGGGCTAAGCATTGTGATCCCTCGGTAGTTGGAACACACCCTCCTGTCCTCCTTTTCAAAAATGGAAACCACCATATTGGCGTTGAAGTTTCCCAGTCAAACTATGGAGCCACCAGATAGAGTGATTTCCAGCACCCCACCCATTGTCTCCAAGAAGGTAGTGTACTCAGAATCGCTGTTTGGTGCATATGTACACAAAACAGTTAGGGTCCTCCTCCTTGCGACCAAAAGTCGTATTAATGTAGCCCTCTCATTCACCAAGACAAACTCCAACTGAGCATCATATAGCCAGTGGCTGGTGAGTACCCCCACCCCTACCTAGCATCTCTTCCCCTCTACGACTCTAGAGTAGGAGAGAGTCCAACCACTATCAAGGAGTTTGGTACCAAAGTTAACACTGTACTTAGAGGTGAGCCCAAAAATATCCAGTCGATACCATTCAACCTCATACACAATTTTTGGTTTCTGGAGGGGGATGTTCCTGACAAATAACAAACCGAATACCCTCAGTCAGGGTCAGGAAAAGCATCCCACTGACACTTTTTATTTCCCAGAGCCATGATTAAAACGATGGTGCGAATTCTTTAAAGCTCCTCCATCTTCATACAGCCAGCAGTGTAAATGCGTGGCACCACATATCAGGTCGTAATTGGTTGGATATAGATTGTGTAACTGCCAACTTTTGCGAAATTATCAGCCAAGATAAAATAATAATACAAATACCATCTCTAGAGCACTAGAAGTGCAATTATTATTATTAGTTTCTCGTAGAGGCCGTTCCACCAGCAGTGATATGAGCAAGCAATTCACAAAGGATATGACAAAGAAAAATGAAAAAATAATAATTGGTTATTCATTGAATGAACCATCGAGAGGTGAATCGTTGCCTTGTTAATAATCCAGTAGTTTTGTTTTATGACGTTGCTGTCACGCCTACAATTAGAAAACAAACAATACTCTAATGTATGTTAGCGTTCATAATGTATTACCCATCACATTCACTATAGGAACGGGTGAACGTTTCAAAATAAGATAATCTTTAATCTGCAACAGAAGCAAAATACGTTATCGCCTTTTTTAAGTCAATCAAATTCAGAATATTTTCATCACCGACTCATGTGGAATATATTATTGGATGTATATTGTATTTTTTACACAAATTTCTCCATTTCCACAGTAATCAAGAGTTTGAGGCCAACTGCATAATGAACCTGATGCCGTTGCGATGATAACACCATGCAGTCATGTACATCTGGCAGCTCTCTTTATCCTCCAATCAAGTGCCATGTCAAGCACGTATGACTATTAAACTAAATGGTAGATATTAGAGCCAGTCGAGCCTCTTGAGATGGGAGTGAAAGTGGCCATGGATGCCCATACTTAGGAATTAACCCCCAGGTGCCTTTGCATCACTATCAATTTCGCTGGTCTGACGTGTTTTGACATTTAGTCAACTGTTCCTACGCTTTAACCAGTCAGCAGCACCTCTTGGTTAATGAGATTTAAGCAGAAACTTGCTCATTATTTCCAGTATTGCCCTAGGAGATCGACCAGCGACCTATGGATTACAAGTGCATTGCGCTAACCTTTAAACGATGATAGCAGCAGCTTCATCTGCGTTGTGCGCAAATCCATCGTACAAAATGGAACTTTTATTTGTGAGGCAGCCAGTGTGCTGCATGTTAGCATTTGATATTGTACATGCATTCTAAATTTTAAACATTTATTGAAACATTATTCGTCATTATTATTATTTATTATAGCCACACCAACGGGCTTGCACAAAAATTGTTCTAAAAGCTTTACAAATAGGAACAAATAAGGTTGTGTGCCTGCAGAAAACGTCTGCACAACAAATGGATTTTTTTTTTACATTTGCTTTGCAAGGAGTCATTAATTAGTTGCTATAATGACTTGCGTTTATACAATGAGCACATTTCTTTACCAAGTGTGTTCAATTAGTTAACGCCATCACCAAGCTTAATGCAATCGTGCAATAGTATATGCATTTGTTAATGAACTGTCTAAATGAAATTGCATCTCAAAAATCTGTACTTAATAGTAAAATATTGTATTTCATGAACAGAAATAGTGATAAGCAGAGGAAAATATAACGGTCTTGAGCTTGGACGTGAATTACGACGAAGGAATCTCTCATTGGATGGCTGTGTTTGGAGGGGTGGGAGAACATATCCTCCTTCGAGAATACAACGGACGTAAGGATGGATTGTGATAGGACGGATAGTTGCTTGAGTGGTGGGGTATTATGTGCGTTTATTCAGGGTGTGAGTGACAGCAGCAATCTAAAGAGCTAAATTAATGATACCAGGTGGGATGTAGGCATTGCTGAAGCTGCTAAAACAGGGGGCTAGGCTGAGTAGCAGAGTTGTTAGGTATAACGTGCGACATTTTTCTCCACCTGCTGCGCTGCTTATTCAGGAATTAACAATTCAAGAATGTGGAGAAAACAATCAGACATCATACCAAACAACAATCTGTAAACCCGAAAACACATCATAGAGTTATGCATCACAACTACTATATCATATACTCAGAATTATTATTATTGCCAGCCGAGTATCCGCCCAACAGGCGATCTTGCTTCAAGTGTAACCGGCGCCAACCTGCACCGTCTCTCTACACCCACAATACAGCCGCCGATCGCACGAGAGACGGCAGGCCGGCACCTAGGCCAGTTATAACGTCAGATAACAGGTGAACTGATGATAAAGTTCTGCGTTGTGTTTTTTTGTAAATCCCCCTCACGCTCCACATACACCGTTCCTGGTCCGCCGACACTCGTTACTCTTTTTCCACCACAAGGACTTGATCCCACACTTATGTTCTCTCGAAATGTTGATATTTATTCACTCTGCAGACACAGCACCTTCAAACACACCCACGAACATACGAAGCCACATCAAAACTCCACAGCCCTCTATCACGCTTCACTCACACGCAGAAAAACCACGCACCTAAGACGGCCGCCGCATGCACCTCGCACCCAAACCCACAAAAGATTCCCCCCTCTCTTAAATAACAATACCTCCATCGAACCGCTTAACACCACATACCTTCAAACACACCCACCAACATACGGAGCCACATCAAAACCCCACAGCCCTGCGGATAGTAAAAAATCCCTCGTTATTAACCAACCTCTACGGATATAATTGTATATGTACGGAGCTTCAGGGCAGCGTGCTCACCTCAATCATGCTTCGCTCACACTGAGGAACGCTTCCGCAAGGGTGGGCGTGGCTCACTGTATGTGGCGGCGGGTGCGATGCTCACACGCCAGCATTTTAATGTGCGACCATGCATATGTACAACTCATTACCATAGCCACCGGTTACACAAGCGTGTAACACGTTCTTTTGACGCCTCTTGTCGATGACGTGTTCTGCCGACAAGACTGCTTGGATCTATATTTCTTCTTAATTCCTTTTGGAAAGAGTAATCAATATGTGGCGAAAGTAAGACATTGTGTTGTGCGGATAAAATGTGTGCTCATGAAGGATTCCAACCAGGCACCGTCACTGTGCACATTATATATAGATTTTTGTTATTATGGAACACATATATATATA
>JAZEWT010000002.1:17657873-17673707 GCA_036362905.1 Mordacia mordax | reverse complement strand
TCTCGGGCCTCTCGCTGTCGCTGCAGCCCAGCAGCAGCGAACCCAGCGTCATCATCGCCAGCACCACCCCGCAGCACGGCCTGCACTCCCTCAAGCAGGTGAGACCCCAAGCACACAAGCCTCGCGTGCAGCCAACAGCAAAGTTCCATATTGCCTACTTACGCTTGCCTACACTTGCCTACTAAGGTGGAAAGGTATTAATGCATTGGCTTTCTCCATCTGTCAGTCGGTCTAACCGATCTACAACATTGGGTCATGATTACTCTTGTAAAAATGAATCGGAATCAAGCAAACTTTAATGTAGAGCCGTGTTGCTATTAGGGACTTACTGTAAACCGGAGATAAAACAAACGGTAAAAGACTGTTTGCTCACGTGGAAAATTCGTTTCACCCTGAAAGATACCCAATCTGCCTCCATACTGCAAATTATTACAAATACAACACTAATCCTGCAGCACGATTATTTTCTATCTAGATTGCAATGGATTTTTATTCATGCTACATGTAAACTGACGTACATCGGAGTTGTCCTGCTGATTCAACAAATAAAAATACCTCAACCTTGGCTGTTGGCTATCGCGGTTATTACACACGTTTGCAGGGTGTGTGCAATAATAGCACGATTTGTAGATATAATCAACGTGGCATGAGTGTTAATTTTTATGTTGGTGTGAATTGTGTTTTACTTAGCAGTTGTATATTTATGACCATTTATTTATACGCCGTGTGAATATTGGCGCGTTAATGGTTCAGCACAAGAAGCTGCCACAATAGACATACTTGCTGAGAACTGATGGACAGGTTCAATATAACCAGTGTGAACTGTGGTACAAAAGGCAAAGGTGGTGGTAATTTAAGCTTCATATTTGTCATCTGGGATGGTGCAGTAGTGTAGTAGAATAGTTACCACACTGTGCAATTCCCTGCTAACATCAGGGCTGTGCGACATATGAACCAGTCCTGGATTCCCAGAACCCCCTTCAACCATCCGACACTGACCAGCATGGTGACATTTGTTCAAACTGCCTCTATGACGGCCACAATGTGGAAAGGCCTTCATTCAGCAGTGAACTGACAAGCCTGTAAATAGTTGTGAAATTTGCTATTGCACCCTATATAAATTAATATATATTACTTATTATTTTCAGTTAAGCACTGACAAAATAAAGCCCATGCCTACAGGATTATAGTTCATGAATAATTATTGATTATGTTGTCAAAGTGGTAATTGTGTTTTTATTGAAATATCATATTGTATGATTATGTTTATGTACAAACAGACGTGCTTTGATGTTTTTGCTAAATGAGTGCTTTCCTCACAATTAAAAACAAATTGTCGTATAGAAAGCATCTCTGCTCATCTGGATTGAATTTGAAGACAACACGATGGTGCCACTGAGCCTTTTCAGCACAAAAGATTATAATCTTACAACCAACAACGTGGACAAACGAGAGGCATCTATCAATGCAGAAAATCTGTCTTGGGAACCAATGCTTCAAGCCAAAGGGGATGGAAATGGAAAACTGATTCAAGTGGTGCTTCAAAATCCACAGCCCTGTTGGGACGACAGTGCTGCAACCACTTTGTTCTCAACATCTGTCGAAGTCCTCGTGAAATTTGGCCCAAAGAGAGAAGATGACAGTGCAAGTAAAACTCCAGACGCCAGCAAAAATCAATACATTAAGAACGTCAGCCAGATCAGCGCGTCATCTGCGGCGAGCGGAGCGAAAACTCAAGCGGAGATTGTGAAAGCGACCAGGAACGGCTCACGGCAGGCGGTGGGCCCCAGAGGACACGGAGGGAAGGAAAACGTCAATGATGGAGGTGCTGTCGATCCAACACAACATGGCAGCGATAGCTCATTGGAGAAAAAGGCAAGAGGGCTCTCCGACATCCAGATTGGAATGTACACGTTGCTGACAGTATTCTGCATCGCCATCTTGATGTTTCTTATGAACTGTTTAATATACGCGGTAAAGTACAGACGCAAACACGTCCATCTAGGAAGTCAGGAGGTTGCTCACAGTCACGAATGGATCTGCCTCAGGGACAGTCAGGAATCAGCAGTCAGTACTCTGAACAAGGACACTGACTCACAGTTTGGCAAGCAGAAGCATAAATACACGGAAAGCCCAAAGGTGTACCTACAAGCCGGCGAGAAGGTTTCAAACGAGGCATACGTGACGCAAGGAGAATGCAGGAGCAGCTTGCCCCGTACTTCTCCCCTTCGGAAAAATTCCATATTCACCGCAATCTGGGTGACGAGTAACAACAGTAAGGCACAGGAAGCTGCCAGCCCTGCTAGGTCTGCCAGAGATGAGAGCGCGTTATCATATTCCCGTGACATTTGTTGACAATAAACAAAGTTTAAAAAAAATTGAGTAGGATACAACCGAGAAAATGTTGCGAATATTTGACGCGGTATGAGAGAACTTTGGATATATTGTTTATGTATTATAATAAGCTTGTAAAATAGTAATTGAAGGGTAAAGATTGACCAGCTCTTGCAGTATGTGTATAAAATTGTGATTTGCGATAGGAACATTGTCATTTGTATTAGCTTCTTTAAACACTGCAGATCATGTTAAGGATAAATAACTACAATCTAGGCACACAGCTAAACATGCACATTTATCTGTAAAGGTGTGTAATGTACATCGTTATTTGCACGAATTTAAGCTTTAATTATCCCGGGTTTTTTAGGTACGTGCTGTTTTGATTGTTGTTGATTTTGGTTTAGCATATTAAAATAAATGTTTGCCTGTTACATTCCTTCCCACCGATGCGTTATTGCCATTCAAAGGTCTCGATTGTAGTAGGTGATGCTTTTAAATTAAGCAAAACCTTAACATAACTAATAGAGAAAA
Organism: Mordacia mordax; assembly: GCA_036362905.1. Taxonomy (NCBI): domain Eukaryota; kingdom Metazoa; phylum Chordata; class Hyperoartia; order Petromyzontiformes; family Petromyzontidae; genus Mordacia; species Mordacia mordax. Next base: position 17,670,839 of record JAZEWT010000002.1, on the reverse strand, counting down.
TCAGCCCACATCCTACCTTCACCGGGCATTTGTATTCAGTGTGGCCAGTTCACTTAATGGAATGATTTATGTTCCTCTATTTATTTTATATTTTATTTATCAAAGTGCGAGTTAATTAATCCCCTTGAAGACTCGGTATACCATTTTATTTGCCACTAGATTATCAAGGGAATATAAGCAATTGAAAAGTTTTAAAAGCGTGTTGAATTTAAATGTTTTAAGGAGGCTTGGGCTGTGGCTCGAGTTCAGTTGGGATTAAGAGTACATTCTCAAAGCATCCTAGATGAACTTAAAGTTTTCTGGCAGAGTGCTGCTGTCATGACAGACTAAGACAAAGATCCCACATATAGCCTTAACAGACTGCAGGGTCAAGTGGCCTTAGCGAACACCTATGAAGGTCGACACGGCACACAAGGGGGTGGGTGACCAACACCACGCCCAGCCGCCTTTGTCTCCCTCGTGGAAATGTTTTCACATTGCACTCGGTACTCATCTGAGACTGAGTCGACATAGGGGAGGCCTGGGACTAGTCCAGAAAATCGTCACTGGTGTTGGCCGTGAGCAGGTCACCGGGTTTGTAGCCCAGCACGCTAACCGCTGGACCACCGCTGCCCACGATGTCAGAATCTACAGCATTACATATGTCACCACCATGCATATGGCAATGACGAAGGTTGCAGCGTTGCTAAGATATTTATGTAATCACTGCGATTACAGCGAGAGCCAGGACAACAAGACACCTGAAGGCTACCGACACCCAGTCTACACCACCTTCGTAAATCATCTTCATCAGCAACCATTGCCTGTCCACTGCTGGATGAATGCATCCTCACACTATCGCTGTCCTTTGCGAGTCGACAATGTTTACGATATATCTCGCTCCTGTACACGAACCGACCTTATTATGCCATGTCTGTGGTGGCCATTCCCCTGGGTAATTTTTTCTCCTTTTGTTGCCATTCTGTCATAAGACTCATCCACTGGCCAGTATCTCTTCTTGTCACGTGTCCTGTCCAAGCTCACACAACTATTCTCAAGAGTGATTGTAACTTCTCTGAATTGTTTTTGCTCAGTGATTGGTGTTATATCTGTCTCAGTAATTCCCATCATGCACCTATCAATGCATTTTTATGTCGCTGTTGACGATTCGTTTTGTGTTCTGTTTTTGTGTCTGTTTCTGATCCGCGTGTCACAGATGGTAATGTGCTAATTTAATATCTCAAGATCTCCTTGCTGCCCGTCTTCACCTCTTTATTTATTAACGAGATTTTAATCCACCTTAAATGTTTTCCTTTGTTATGCACATATGTTTTACTGTTTTGAGGATGAAAACTTTGTTATACAGAGTGTACACCATTGCAACTTTAGGAGAACATCAAAATTGCATGACAATTAGTGAAACGGCTTTTAAAATTAATTCAGGACAAAAATTACATCCAAGATCATGTTTAATGTATCGTGTACATCAAAATGAAACCTGAGCCAGTACAATTATTATGTTTTCTGTAACACATCTATGTTAGTTTTCAAAAGGTTGACTTCATATCCAGTGCACAGATGTCGTTGGGTAAATTTCTTCTTGCATCACGGGTAATGAAGCCAAATAAGTGTACACGTCTGCAAATTAAATGCCTGCATATGAAATATTTTGGAATCAATGGACAGCACAGCATTTAATGTTTTACCAATTAGAATAAAAAAACACAAAAAACTCTCCGTATACAACTATGATTAATCCACTGCGGGATGCATACTGCAGGTCTCCCCAAGTCCTCGCCACATCTCCATAGTCCTGCAATGTAATAATCCATGCAGCATCTGCATATGATCTGACGTCATCACTCATCTGGCCCTTTGGGCGTCATCAAATACCTTTTATCACACAGCCCAACCGTCATCGTTGAAGGGAACGCCAGTTACCCTGGATCCACAGACACACAATGCGACAAACGCCTCAGCACGCTCCTCTCCACCTGCAACCCTCACGCACTCTACACCGGTTCCATTTGCACGCCTGAGACAGGATCCTCCAGTACTTTAGGCCTTTTCATTGCCCGACACCGGTCACTCCATCCTCAACCACTTTACACTGCACGCACATCATCTCCGACCATTACTTCATCACCAATCATGCTCTTCTGGCACCTTAGCAACCGTTAACAACCATTCACTCAAACAGCTACAGTCGCCGTAATCTTAAGAACTTCAAAGAAACTCTCCCCTCGGCCCCATCATCCTCAAGCAGCAGCTCAATTCAGACCTCACCGCAATTTTGGACAAACTATTACCAGCAAAACAATTTCACCTTTCCCCTTGCTCACGTGATATTAACTGGCTAACGCTTGCCACTACCTTAGCAAAACGATACATGTAAGCGCAAACAGGCGTACAAACAATCGGAGACACACTACTGCGTTTTCAAATCAACCAACTCGTTAATTAGCATAGAGCTCAGAACACGTGTCTCTCAACAATCAGTTCCTAGGCAAACAACCCACGTGCACTATGACCCACCATCAAAACAATTGTGCAACCACAGACATATAGCAGCCACAACCGCAAACAAAACCTAATCGCTAAATTCAGCCATCACTACACAAGCAAGCTGAACATTGGCCGCCACCACTACAACATCCACCACAACAAGAGCAAATCAGACTATTACAATTTCTACGTTCCAGTGAGCCACAACACAGAAAATACTCAGGCGCTTTGAAGTCGTACTGGAAACCTCACCACTCGCTCCTAACACGGCACAAAAGGATTGCTCCACCCAGTTCCCCGATATCATTACCAAACTCGCAAATGCCTCATTCCACACCACCATATTTCCTTTAACCCTGAAATCCTGAAATTTTGTCAAATCAGCCTGCTACTAGAGAGATCCAGTCTCAACCGTGATGACCCAGAAAATTTTCGTCCCATCACCAACCTATCCACAGCCTGCAAAATCAACAAATGCCTTATCCTTGCAATAATCCAGCACCACATTAAGCAGCCTAACTCCAGTCTGCTCCAGTCAACATATTGTTCAGCACACTTTCCGGAAACAGCTGTCGTCTAAATACTTGACGATCTACTCACACTCCCTCAACCTCTCCTCTACTTTCCACACAGCATATCATGACATTCTACTCGACCATCTCTCCACTGGCTTCGGCATCACGGACACCGCACTCAAACTTATTGTTTCTTTTCTGTCCGACGAACCAACTTTCATCAAACCTGGCATTTCAACAACATCAATCACAACATCCACACGTGGGATCCCTTATTGCTCCGTGCAATCGCCACGACTCTTCTCTGCATATATTTCACCATTCGGCTGCCTTATAAACAACTGTAGCATACTGCCGCAACACCTACCCAGACAACATTCAACTCCCCGCCACACTCGCTCTGTCTGACAGTGCAACTAACCTAGAATCTAGCATTGAATCACTACAATAGTGGCTCCTCCACAACCACCTACTTCTCAAAATGGAAACATCAGTTGAATTATTCCTCGGCACCAGCTAGCGTCTCGCCATCACTCCCCCAGCACCTCCTCATCAGTAAATTACGCATCTCACCGTCACCTAAATATTTTAGGAACAACGTTTGACCCCACATGCTCACTTCGTATTCACCTGAACAGCGTCATCAGGTCCTGCCACTGCCACTTATGACCACTCTGGCAACTCTGTGCCCTACTCTGCACTCCAGCGGCTCACAACATCGGTTGTACCATCAGCGCCAGCCACTTTAACTACAGCAACGCAATCCTCACAGGTATTACCAAACAACATTGCTTTGGATTACAATACAGTCTTGGGCGGCGCGGTGGCCCAGTGGTTAGCGCTGACGCCTCACAGCAAGAAGGTCCCGGGTTCGAATCTCTCGGCTCGGGTGCCTTTCTGTGTGGAGTTTGCATGCAATCCCCGTGTCCGCGTGGGTTTTCGTCGGGCACTCCGGTTTCCTCCCACAGTCCAAAAGCATGCTCCTGGATAGGTTGATTGGCTCGCAGACTAAAATTGTCCCGCAATGCCCGGCGATGGACTAGCGTCCCGTCGTCGGGTGTATTCCTGCCTTACGCCCTGTGTTTCCGGGATAGGCTCCGGCTCACCGTGACCCTATATAGGATTAAGCGGTTTCAGATAATGAGATGAGAATGAGAGACAATACAGTCTTCAACATCAGAAAACGACACATAACTACCACAAACCGCATCCAGTGACTACGCTAGGCTAAAAAAAAGTGACATACAAAACAACACGAATCTGTCACCGTGAAATCCACACAGGCCACCTAAAGTACCTCGCCTCACTACTCTAGCCACTCACCTCAACGCAATATGATACATTACGCAGTTCATCGCAACGCCTTTGTCACACACCCCGCCCACGCACAAGCTTCGCGTAACACAGTGTTTCCATCTCTGCACTTACAACCCAGAATACCTTCCCATCCCACCTTCGCCAATTTGAATCCCCCACAACCTTCAAACGTTTAAAAACATACCTATTCAAAAACGCATACAATAAACAATTGTGCTACGCACCGCACCTCAGAGCTCCGAGTTCGCTCGCACTTTCGAAGTTTTGCGCATTATAAGATAATATGATTGTTATCTCTGCGACAGACACCCTCTGGTCGCGATCTCTCCTCTAGCTGCCACTCCGTCATTAATATTGACAAGTGGCCATCACCCCTTCTAGTGACCAGTCCAGCCCCATCACACTTGCTTTTCTTATCCATCAATATGATATCCACGTGTTCCTCTTTCTGTCTCAGAATGTATTGCTGAGCACGCATTTCACTCTGCTTTGTGCATTTTTTTCCGAAAAAAATCTATTTTCATCATCATTTGCCTTGTTTCTGATACACATGTCATAGCCAAGTTATATGACCTAATAAAAAGATGAATATTCCCTTCAAGGGCTGCAGTACACTGCCTGAAGATGCCACCAATGTGGGAGGGAAAACATCGTTAAGGAAAAAGGATTAAGAAGTTTATGCTTGCTAGTTGATCGGTGAGAAATAAATGTGTATATGGTTGTTATTTTGTGCCAAAAATATTCTGAAGTAATTTAGTCTTGTAAGAATAAAAAATGAACCTTCTCTGCAAATTCAATCATCATTGGCCATAAATAGGGTACCATTTACAAGCTTAGCTCGTCGTCTCGCCAATCTGTAATTAGCTGCATAATTTGAAATATTTCATGTATATAATATAAAAAGCAAAGTTTTAATGGTACGCCTATGTATAAAGTAGAACAGTAATATTTGTAAAAATGCTTCATGCCATCCCACGGATTGCTAAATTACCACACATTGTATAAGTTTCAAAATGCTGTACTCCCATCGCTGTGATCATATTAAGTTCATAGATTAGCTTTTATTATATATATAATATATAAAAAATATATTATATATATAATACATATAGAAAACCTTTTCAGCGCTGTGTGACCCTAGGGTTAAAAGCGCTCCATAAATGCGATTATTATTAATTATTATATTATTTTAGAAAAAAACATTTTAAAGCCTTCTTTGTTGCCTGCAGTTTTCTGAAAGCTTTAAATTCATGTTGAAAATGTAACTTTAAAGGCAGAGAAATATAGAAGAAAACCTAACCACAATATCATTAAATATATCGAGGCCTAAATAATAAAAGAAATCCAGGTATATGGGACCAAAAAATGTACACTGTTGCATCGTATTTTGTGAGAGGAAAGGCAATTAAGACGTGGCAAGGCATTGGCACTCAAGAGTAGTTTCAACAAAAGCCATTCCAGATATTCACACATGTAATAGTGAACGTCACACGGCAGGAGACATCGACTCAGTGGGGCACCACCATTGCACAGACCGTGTGTCGTGCTGCGATAAGCGCTGCGATACCAAAGAGAAAACGCTGCCTCCAACTGCGGGCAAATCCATGCGCGGAACCTTTGGTGTGCGCTACATAAGCGATCACCCATTGGCAAAATTTACGCGTATTAATTGTATGGCCATAACGGTAGGAAGTCACATCACAATTTTCTGCAAAATGTGTAAGATGCTGGGGAAAAGTAAAGAGGCACCCACACCGTTGTCAATTATGTTATAGAGATCTGCAACAGCAATAAACGCCATTCACCACAATGTGCGGGTGAAGTCACCATGACGTCTGTACCCGGCTATATTCACTTTGAAGCAACGTAAAGTGTCAAAGGCTCACGAACAAGAGGTGAAGGGATGAAGGGACAGATCCGCGTGTTCGGGGTTACCTGACTGAGATGACTGTCCGATGCGCCACCTGCGCTCCCTGTTCTGCCAACTTGCTGTGTTTTAGCTACCCGGCGCTGTAAGCTTCGCTCCTCTATCCTCCGTTTTTGTTGGAAGGCGACTGCCTCTAACTGCCCCGTAGCGTCCTTCACGATCCTCCTCCACAGAGATCGATCTTGACACCGCTGGTGCCAGTTTTCAGCTAGTTTACTCAGCTCCAGGTCCTCCAGTGCCACGGTCCATCTCTTCTCCAGTCCGTGCCGCGCCCGTTTAGCTTCCTTGATCCGGCCAAACAGAAGCTGCTTAGACGTGCAATGGCTGAGCATACAGACGACATGACTCCACCGCAGCCTCGCTAGCCGCAGGAACCCACCTATGGGACCCTGTCCAGATATTACGAGAATTTGTGAGCTTCTCACACAACCCAATCTGGTCAAATCCAGGACGGATCGTAAGGAGGCCAACCGGAACTTTCAAATCGGCGCAGATGTTCCTCAAGGGGGGTCCACATTTCGCAAGCACAGAGAAGCGAGGACATTATTGCAGCTGAGAAGACCTAAAGGTTGTGTGCAGAGGCAGACCAGGCAGCTTCCACACAGTGTTATTCAGCCGACGAAAAAAAAATGCTACCTAACTAATTCGGATCGAAGGCTCCACTGCCAAACCAGAGCTGGCCATAAGCACACTACCGTTGTTTGGAAATTTATCTCTCCACTACTGCCCCATCACTCATTATCTCTCCACAACTGCCCCACCAGTCATGGAGAGCTGAGGGGATAGATTGTTTAGTGGCATAAAATACCCAGGCAGGTGCTTGGTTGTCGTGGGGCTAATGGAAAGACCCACACCTCTTTGTAGTACATTCCAGGTTTCATAGCAGAGCTCCCAACTCCTCAGAGTGAGCAGCAATCCCCAAATCGTCAGCATACACAACACGGTTGGCAAGTAGAGAGCCATCATTTGACCACACCCAGGTATTGATAGCCTCCCATTGTACCTGTACCAGTTGGTAATTACGCTGGTGCATCTGTGGTGCCGCAGGCAACCGACTCCCGCGACATGGGCCCAACAGGATCGCTGCTACAACGCGTTCATCCCGGCCCAAAACGCACCTCGTAGCACACTTGCACAACACATTAGGCTCGTTCAACTGCGTGTCGTGAAAGCACCATTAGTTTAACCCCACCATAGTCTTCACTCCCCCACCCATCCCCCAGGAGTGGGTTTTTTGTAATCCAGAAAAGGTACAAGTTCCCCTCTCCCAGGTTGTTCCATGCAAACCAGAGGGGAAATCGGGTAACAAAGGGGGGCGGGGGGCGTAGGTTAGGCGGGCTCAGGCGCCACGTGGCCATGCTGAGCAGGATGGGCGTTACGCAATGCACTAGGACCCAGTTGGTTATGCCTGCACAGGGATATGGCATTTGTGCAGTCGTTAGCATCTAGAATAATGTGATGAAGAGGAGGTGGGCGACTTTCAAAAGCGGGCACGAACGGAAACAGAATGTCCGAACACCTCGGACGTTAAATGGAATGGGGGAGCGGGGCAGCAAGGTGATGGATGCACATTTAGCATCCAGATGATGGGCAGAGAGGAATTAGCCAAGGGGGCAGGGTGATGCGGTACTTCTCAGGGGCAGGAGGCGAAACGAGGCAGTTGGCATCGCAATGAGACTGGGTGTACATAAGCGGGGATGCTGAGCGAAAGAGGAGCCCCTTCGGCGCTGGGGAGAGAGAGAACTTCTGCGCTGGTGAGGACAAGGGAGGCAGCAACGCGAGTATCAAGTACGCGAGGAGACGGAAGTAGAGGAGACAAAAAGAGAGTTGTGTACCAAGTGTAAAGTTTAATGCCAGGAGTGAATAATTAAAGGGGACCGAGTCCCGTGAAGACTTCATGCACGCTCGCATGACATCAGACAGCGTCGTCTGATGTCATGCGAGCGTGCATGAAGCGTTTGCACGACTCCCAGCACTGTGTGTGTGAGGGCATAAGCAAGCCCATGGTCATCAGGGTTCTGTGGGTTCATTCGAAGGGTGAAGCGCATAGTGAGATAAAGCTGGGAGGGATGGAGTCCGGGCGGCTCGGTGGCCCAGTGGGTAGCACTATCGCCTCACAGCAAGAAGGGCCCGGGTTCGAATCTCAGCTCGGATGGCTTTCTGTGTGGCGTTTGCATGTTCTCCCCGTGTCCGTGTGGGTCTCCACAAGGCATTCCGGTTTCCTCCCACAGACCAAAACATGTGCTGCTGCATAGGTTAATTGGCTTGCAGACTAAATTGCCCACAGTGCCCGGTGATGGACTGGCATCCCATCGTAGGTATATCCCTGCCTTGCGCCCGGCTCACCGCGACCCTGTATAGGACTAAACGGTTTCTGACAATGAGATGAGATGAAGGCTGGAGTCCATCCTTACAAGTGCAGTGCATGCTAAACAGGCAGAGGTGTCTGGGCTAGCAATGCACGGGGTGCAGCGAGACATCAATATGTCTCTGCCCCACGTATCCATAAAACGCTTCTCTAACTCCGTGGTAAAAAAATATTTTAAATAATGTAGGAGCCAGAGGTCATCCCTGTCGCACTCCAAGATGAACAGAGAATGGCTGTGACGTCTGACCACGTAGCTTTACCTAGGTTTGCCCACCCTAATGAAGGTCATGAATGATTGTGAGCAGAGTCAGGGACCCCGAAAGCACCGAGAACAACCCAAAGCCCTGACCAATTGATTGCATCGTAGGCCTTAACCAGGTCAAAATAGCAAAGATGTAGGTTCTTTTGGAATTTCCTACACCTCTCCTGTAGTAGCCTGACAGAGAATATGGCGTCTGTGCAGGACCGTCCCAGCCTGAAGCCACATTGGGGTTCTGCAAGTCTCTCCTCAGTGTGCCTGACAAGGCGATGTTGAATAATCCTTGTCTGGACCTTCCCCAGAAGAATGAGGAGTGACATATATCCCTGTCGTTACAATCAGTGGGGTGCTCCTTTTTAAATAGGGGGACCATCCTTCAACTCCTGCGGAAGCTGTCATGTCCTCCAGATGGTTGTAATGATTGTCATATAGGGCAGTCTGCAGACAAATACCACCTTCCCTAAGAGTTTTGCTTGAGGACTCATCTTTCCCTGGTGCTTTTCCTGGTCTCAGTCCCTGGATCGCCCAATGTTATTCGTCTAAAGATGGTACCTCTGCAGCTGCTCGCAGGGGGTGGCCACTTCTGCCAAAATCTGAGGCACCAGAGTGTTATCTGAGCAGAGGGCATTCCCCTCCCCCAATTCAATCTCCGACCCTGTTCCTGGGATCAGAGATTGGATCACCATTTCCTCCTTTAAGGAGGACAATGTGTGTGGCACTGCAAGTCAAAATTATGATTGTATTAAAAAATAATTTGTGGTCATGGACTACTGAGGTAAATTCCATCTCCCCAGCAGCCTATGACCACCACTCATCCTTGCAGTGCCTCACAACTCTCGGAGCCTTTAAGAGAAGGATGCAGAAAATCTCCTCATTCTCGGAGGTGGGATGTCGTAGATGGTGAGAGTGGGCCTGGCACATTCTCTCGGCTAGCCGGAACACCTCCATCAGTCAGGGTTTCTGGGTAGGTCTGGATGGTGTACCGCGTGCAGCCCTACCAGCTGCATGAGCAACAGCCCTAGACCTCACCTATTTTCCCTCAATCTCAGGAGCAAGAGGAGACGATGTCAGCTCCAGCTGCAAACAATGATGAAAGTCTTGCTTACAGTTTTCATCAGATGACAAGCCGAGGGTCAGACGGCAGATCAGCTCCATGATATTTCCGAGTGCCAAGGACATGGGCCCGCATCTGCTGTTCCACCACTATGCTATCCAACAGATGTTTTTGCTTGGACCCGGCATGCCTCCATGATGCTATGTGGATGTGAAGATGACAGAACAATGATTACGAGCCCATGGGCTGCACAGAAGTCTAGCAGCCTGCTACCATTATTGCATTGATCAAGCTCATGCCTTCCAATCACCCCAACCCAGGTGTCTTCGTCATAACCCACTTGGGGATTAAAGTCCCCCAGCAGATGACTTTATCCCGAGGGGCCAATTCAGACAGCAATTGGGACAGGAGGTCATAGGAGGCATCTCACTCGTCGGTCTTGCCTGCATTCCTCCGTTAATAATCATCTTTGGTGGGGGCATAAGTCACCACCATCACTATTCCTTGCCTCCTATTTATAGGGAGGCAAACCCACAATAGCCTGGGACTCACAGCTCCCAAAACTCGACAGTATGCTCCCACGCCCATTTCATTCTTTTATACAAAAGAAGAGCCACTGTCTACCCCTCATGATGACTAGAGCCAGAACCAGTCAATCAGACCTCCTGTATATCACAGAGATACAGATACGAACAGATGAGTAGTAGCCTTTCCTTCCCAACAAGCGTTTGAACATTCCACATGGCTGCACGCAAAAGCTTTTTGTTGCTTCTGCAGGAACCCTGAGGGTGGGTAATAAGTCTCTTGGCTCCACCAAATAGGGGTTTGCCAAGAGGCGTCATGAACGCTTATTCTCCTGACACCTGCAGCACTAGCTTAGGTTCTTCTCTGACTCAGTTTTTGGTAATGAAATTTACGTCGGGGAGTTAACAGACACCGCACCCACGTAGAGCCCCCATTGTCGCTGAGGATGCTGTGAGCAGCCACCAAAGTGCCACCAACCACCCTCATCACATTCACCCCCTCATACAGGGTATCCTAACCTCTCACTCCCACCTTTACACACCACAGGTCTGCTCACACAAACAGATACTGCTACAGAATTATAACATACACCCCAACCGATTTATTTTAAAGATGTTTGGGGGTAGGGGTAAGGGAGTTCATGTTATTATTCCAGTAACACATGGATAACAAATTATAAAGATATGTAGGCTTGGCATTACACTGTGAGATAGAAAGATGAACACATGGAATAGAGAACAAATGAAGCAAGAGACTAGCTATTGACTGTTAAGAAAGTAACGGGGCTTGGACAGGACACCACTGAAAGAGAGTATGTCCATGGCAAAGGATAACGATCGACAGAGAGACAATGAGGGAATAATGCTAAGTGGATATCTACAAATGAGATGGAGGAGCAATGAGACCGTTTTTGGTCCAGATGAAGCCAGACGGTCTGTCGCACCGTGACATAGATTTATAGCAATAGATTGGAGAGATTTTCATCCAGCTGTGGATAGATCATTACTCTCTCATCTCATTATCTGAAACCGCTTAATCCTATATAGGGTCACGGTGAGCCAGAGCCTATCCCGGAAACACAGGGCGTAAGGCAGGAATACACCCGACNNNNCAAACTCCACACAGAAAGGCACCTGAGCCGAGAGATTCGAACCCGGGACCTTCTTGCTGTGAGGCGTCAGCGCTAACCACTGGGCCACCGCGCCGCCCTAGATCATTACTGATGATTATTAATAGCACTATGAAACCATTTCTCCTTATTTTCATTTTTAAGATGTGTGCACCACATTGGCAGCCTGAGCTTAAATTAAATTCCCAGACAAAACTTACATCAGCAGTAAACAATATCTAGACATCTCCACCACCACCCAATTCCAGAACCCATGATGGGCTAAAATGGTGAAGTATGGTCGACCCCAATGATCAAAAGGAATTCATCTATCAACGTAATGACAAGTGTTCGAAAATGATTGATGATATCTGGCAAAAAACTTTGAAACAAGATTGAACGTGAAGGTAAAGTATGAATACAATAAATGAATATATAAATATATACTTTTATCAGCATCGATGTCTTCAAATTAAGTCTGGCATATTGTAAAATATGTTTAAAATAAAAACAAAGGCTACAGAAATGTGATACTTTGCATCTGTTAAAATGAGCAAAAGATATAGCATTTAATCTGCCTGCATGTAATCACTGTAGCAGAGACAGGTTAACGTTCGTCTACATGCAAATGTTGTGATAAATTCAAAACGTATTGTAAAATATATTTTCAAAATATCGTGTAAAAATATTTCCATGGCACTGTTTTTAGTTAGCATTTCACATAACGTAGGCAATACGTATGTAAGTCGGGCACAGGGTTAAGGTCAAAAGGCAGTGACATTGAAGTTGGATAATAAAAAAAAATATTGCAGCTCCATAAACGTGTGATTGTTACAGTGATTCATTGAGTTTGGGACACTGGTTCCCAAACCCATTGACAGAGGCGGTTTGAGTAGGGGGGTGGAGAACTCAACTGCTTCCACAAGGCTTTGACCTACGGATCTGAACCTTCCACACTGCAAAGCACTTTGACTTACTGGTATATCGCCTTAATATGGCTGCCACATCGTAACAGTAATAAGAACTGGTGCGTTGACACATGCAATCACGAGTGAGAAAAGACTCTGCGGACAGGTTATTATGGAGGTATGAAAGAAACCCAGAGCAAGTACAGAACAGCCGTCGCGCGGTATTAAATATATATATGTACGTATGTGTGACGAACACAAACGCGCCTCGTGATTACATTTCCATGACAGACATAATTAAGAACGAGTTACGTGTCACATCAGCAATTCCCCACGTACCAATCGCCGTTAAAACGATTTACTGTTGGTGGTGATGATACTGATGAAGGTAATTTTACATGTGCAATTTGGAAAATTAGTTATGTAATTATATTAATACATTATAATGATTAATAGCCCGTTGTCATCGATCCACTGTTGGATGAAGGCCCCGCCATGCCG
>JAZEWT010000002.1:17619813-17637333 GCA_036362905.1 Mordacia mordax | reverse complement strand
TATTCCTGCCTTACGCCCTATGTTTCCGGGATAGGCTCCGGCTTCACCGTGACCCTATATAGGATTAAGCGGTTTCAGATAATGAGATGAGATGAGACCAGTGAGAGGATTGTAATGAAATCAAGTTTTTTTCCAAAACACAGCTTGTGTTATTAATAAATATAGTCAGCACAGCGACTGTTTTTTTTTCTTTTAATGCAGAGCAATATACCAGAAAATGAGCGTGGAAGAGATGCATTCTTTGAATCACGCTGAGAGACGAGGAAATAAGTGGACTTGAGCAGGACTGGCGTTGAAAGGGAGGAATGTTGGTGGTCAGGACAATCGATGTCCATGATGGAGCAGTAGTCAAAGGAGTTAACACCTGCGAGAGTATTTCCTGTGGAGATGGAGTGATCATATTAGCTTGGTGCATGTACTCGTCAGATGTTTACATAAGAGACCCGTAAGAAATGGGCAAGTGCATGGCAATAACTTCATCCAGAAGTGGATAGGCAGTCGCAACATCTGCGCCTCACAAAGAGAAAGTCCAACCCAAGGTGGTTTGATTCCCGCCTCAGGCGTGTGTTTGTGTGGAATTTGCATTTTCCCCTGTTCTGCGTGAGTTTCTGCTTAGTTCTCCGGTTGCTTCACACAAAAAAAACAACACACGTTAATTTATTGATAGATACAACAATATATAGGGACACAGTGTCTGGTTCATTGGTGCTGGATGTCAGAATGTCTGTCTCCCCCTTACCTCTCTATTCTGCAGCATTGTGAGGCCTCTGGGTGAACGGCGCTGCTATATAAATGTGATATTATAAATGATGAATTTAGTTATTAAATAATGATTATATACTATAATTTAAATTATAACAAGCAAAGCATTTGCTCACTTTTGGAGACAGAACGACTCGAATGTATTTATGAAAATCACGAGTATATGCAAAAAAGATGTAAAAGTCTAAAAACATAAACAACTATAATGTTATTAAACAGCAATGGTAAAATACAGTGTGCGACATAAATCGCTTCACCGAGAATAGTAACATCACCTTATGATGATTAATATTTAATAGTAATTATAGAAATGGTTCAGTGTCCTCCATGTTAAAAACACACGTTCCATCTTTGGACCACTGAACATAGCACGGCACTGTTCTTAGTGCCATGCTATGTTGTCTCTGGTGGTCAATGGTATTAAAAGCAGCGCTTAGGTCCAGGAGGACAAGAATACTCGGCAAGCCTTCATCAGCAGCGACAAGCAGGTCATTAACTACTTTGACCAGAGCAGTTTCAGTTCTATGGCTGAATCTGAACCCAGATTGGAAGGATCGAGGAGGTCATTGTTAAGAACGTGTTTCTGGAATTATGCGGCGACTGCACGTTCAAGGACATTAAAGAGGAGTGGTAGATATGACATGGGGTGATAATTATCAGGGATGTTGCAATCGATGCCAGGTTTTGTTAAGCAAAGAGGTAACCGTGGCCAATTTTAATAGTGGGGGAATGATGCCAGAGCGATGTGAGTTATTAAAGAGATTTGTGACGAACGTGGCAAGGGATTTGAAATTTGCCTGGATGATTTCGGATGGAAAGGGGTCCAGGGAGCAATTTGTGGGCCGATATCTGGTAACTGAAGAAGAAACATCAGATTCCTTAATTTCGGAAAATTTCAGAAGTTTTGAGGTCAAGGTACTTGGAGGAACATTTATTCAGGTATTGGCGGGTGTGCTAAGACTTCCGTTTTTTTTTCGGAGAAACACTGAATCAACTGATCTGCCTGATCATTATTAGTCAAGAGAGGTGAGGGTGAGTGACTGTTTGGACGAAGGAGCCGATTAATGGTCGAGAAAAGAATCTTGAACTTGGTGGTATAACGAATTATGTCGCACCCTGTATTTTTCAGTGTACATACTAGACAATGTAATGCCTCACATACAATTAAAAACTACAATGTTTGCCTGTTGTCAAAGCCTACATTGTATTGATGTGGGTTACCAGAGCTCGATGCATGATTGCTTGGCAAATGATTGCCTTGCAAAGCTATTATTTCAGGAGCGCTCGACACGGCTATATCGGAAGAACAGCTTTGAAGAGCAATTATCAAAGCCTACATTATATATTTCATGCTTGTCACCCAGGAAAGCCCCATTGAGTCTCAATCATTTTTCTCGAGAGGGCCCTGCCACCTTGTCACCATAGGGGGTGATGATTTGCTACATATGTTCTAATCGATGTTTATGTTGGTCATTAATCTCATCTCATCTCATTGTCTGAAACCGCTTAGTCCTATACAGGGTCACGGTGAAGCCGGAGCCTATCCCGGCAGACACAGGGTGCAAGGCAAGGATATACCGACAATGGGACGCCAGTCCATCGCCGTTGGTCATTAATCTCATCTCATATTGTCAGAAAACGCTTAGTCCTGTACAGGGTCACGGTGAGCTGGAGCCTATCCCGGCAGACACAGGGCACAAGGCAGGGATATACCCACGATTGGACGCCAGTCCATCACCGGGCACTGCGGGCATTTAGTTTGCAAGTCAATTAACCTATGCAGCAGCATGTTTTTTTGACTGTGGAAGGAAAGAGGAATGCCCGGCAAAAACCCACGCAGACACGGGGAAAACATGCAAACTCCGCACAGAAAGGTACCCGAACCGAGATTCGAACCTGGGTCCTTTTTTGCTGTGAGGCGACAGTGCTATCCACTGGGCCACTGTGCTGCCCTGTTCATTTGTCATTTGATAAATTTGGACCGTGACGCCAACACACAATGGGACTCTATAATAATAATAGTTGCATTTCTAAAGCGCCTTTCACCCAAGGGTCACAAAGCACTCTTGCAGATGACGTCACCTTCCACGGTGACGCAAAAAGCGAGCACTGTATTTTTATGGTTAATCCATCCGGAGTATTAATCTGGTATGAGCACTGAATTTTAACCGTGAACCTCTAAAACAATCAGAAAATGTACTGCCGCTAGGCCACAAGGATGACAACTAAATTGCATGTTCACTAAATTTTTAATTCGCTGGTTCGCTTGAGGCACAAATGTTCTAAAACAGAGCAAGTAATGACGTGTTTGCTTGCATGCAGTAAAATCATGTATTAGCTGCGTTAGGTGAAAACGTCGAGAGCATTAACAACCTCGGGAAATATATTCGATAAACGAATAATGAAATAGATATTTATTATGACAGCAGAAAGCACCCGGTGAGCTTAAAAGCTGTAGATGCAGGATTCCTGCGACACAACTTTCAAAATTACTAACCTAACAACACAAAATGAAATGGTAGATGAACTTACAGCAACAATCTCTGTAAAAATGAAGCTCTAATCATCATCCTAAAAGTAATTGGTAACACAGTAACCCAAATAAGCAAACTCACATCACCAACTTGTAGACTGCAGCTTCGAGCTCATGAAAATATTGGTCCATACAGGTTGGTTCCCAAGCCAAGTGGGGAACAACACGTGCTTCCTACAACAGCACCCTGCCCAGTTATCATAGCGGAGTACGCATTGTTAAATTACCCTTTTGACCAATATCCCTAAACCACGGTTGCCAGTCCCTAACAGCACTTGATCCATCAGCTGGAGCATTGTCTAGATTGATTAAGGAGCGCTACTGCGAATCACTGGGCATGGACAGTAAGACGATTTGTATTTGATCGTTGCAATGCCTGGTGAGTCAAACGTTGCTGACACTGATACGTAGATTAGAAGAGATATATATTGGATATAATTGGGTTCTGCAATGTAAGGGGAAAAAAGTACGCCATCATTTAAGTTGTGCATCCTTTTCTTCCACATGGGATACGACAGTAATTATGGAGGCGTGAGAGTCTTTTCATTTCTCTCTGGTAATCATAATTGAGTTTTAGACTTTAAGCATTTCTCAGATAGGATTGTCCAGCTAACCTTAAGCCTCTTGAATTATTCAGATAAAGGTAATAGAAATGCATGTTTTAACAATGTCTCCAGGTAAATAAAATAAAGACATTGAACAATATACTAGCGATATACATAATATATAAATAAATCGGTATAAATGTAGAATAAAGACCAAATAATAATAATGTGTATCATGTGAGAACCAGTTGGAAGAGAGACCGGGATAAACAGTACACAAGTAGAGACCAAAAATATATCTTATTTGTATGATAAAATGCTCCTTAAAGTAAATTACATGTCAAGCATGTGCCCAGTGCCCTTGAAGTTATACACACATGATCGCACACCTAAGCCCGCTTATAAGACGGCTTCCTCATTTTTAACTTTAAAATGCACGTGGGGGAAGGGAGCAGTGGGGGGGGGTGCATTACAGCAATTACAGCAAATATTGAAAGCATGGTGGATTAAATAAATACTCTCGTTAAATACTACACAAGATGAAAGTGAAGAATATGACACCATTAAATTCACATGAAACAAAAACATGCAGACTAAAGGAATCAGTCTGAACGTCAACTCAGAATTTCGAAACAAAACCAAACAGAAGATAATGATGTACCTAGTTAGGCATCGCCGCATAGAAAATATGAATTCACACATCAAGTACAATTGGAACACATTATATTCATTTATTCGTTATCAGTCCCTGCTTAATCCTATACAGGGTTGAAGTGAACCAAAGCCTGTCTCAGCAGGCACAGACTGCAAGGCAGGACTATACTCTGCTTGGAAAACCAATCCATTGCAGGGCACAGGGGTCAACTTGGTCAGCAGGCCAATTAACGTAGGCAGCTTGTCTCCGGGCTGTTGGAAGATACTGGAATACCTAGCGATAACCCACGCAGGCACGGAGATAAAACACAAACTCCACACAGAAAAGCATCCAGGTCGAGAAAAGGACCTGGGCCCTACTAGCTGTGAGGCCACAGCGCTGCTCACTACGCCACTGCATTGGCTGCAATAGAACCAGTTACATTATATGTTTCAATACAAAAGCCAAACACTGCTTAAAAGTTAATGCGATAGGCATTGTTTCTACATGCAATGCAGGGTTAGTGCGCGATTCATGTCGAATTTATATTTAGATGATATTTTATCGAAACACACCACTTAGTGAAAGATGATGAATACGAAGCACAATTATCTAAAGTGGATCTGGCCCAGACTAATATATAAATGCAGCAAGATCAAGATTCAGTGATTTTTTTGAAAGATGAACTTGATAAGGCAAATGAGCATACTGCCATTTCTTTAAGAAAGCAGACTACTGACTATGATCTATTAATCAAAAACTTGGAGAGTGCAAAAATAGAATGGATTTCAAATAGCACACCCTGCACCATACAAAGATTCATGGTCAGAATGAAGACACAAAGAGAAACGTGTGGATTTTAAATGCACGCAAAGCACAAACAACATGAACAGTTAAGGAAAGAAACGTCTTGGGCAAAATACATCATTAGAATGGATTATTAGCAACCAACAGCATTTTTTTTGTGGGAGGGGGGGGGAGTGGGGGGTGGTAGCCAGAAGAAGGAATCCACTAGGTTGGTTGACCACCGTCATTTTTGGAGCAATTTGCTCCGTCCACAGCACCGTGTACAGAGCACGCAGTGATATCACTGCACAGAGTACGAGCAAGCCGTGGTATCACAGCGCACGCTGTGATTCATCCCCTGGCCATGTTTAACGTCGTGCATTCTGCTGTAGCTTTCAACCCTTGTATACGTGGGGAAAGGTTGTGATGCCCATCAATTAATTACTAAACATTATAACATAAAATGTTGACTTGACCGTAACAAATTTAGAAGGAGTGTTGATCCTAGGTAAGGGCGCTATGGGGAGGTAGAGGGAGGCCCCTGCAGTCGTCACGATATTGCGAGGCTGGACAATAGCACGGGGCTAAAGGTGAGCAATGATTAGAGGCACACATCTTCCAGCAGTGGATAGACACTAAGCAGTAATGATGATCAACACGATTTTGTTAAGGTTTTTGTCTAATGTAATTAAGCTATTCACAATCCCTGCAGCATCTGATATTTTCCATAGACATGGCTTTTTAAAATGAAAATTACATCTCAAATTATGCGTATTGCAATGTGCTGCAGGCAATGTACCACAGTGAAGTAGATCACCCGTGTCTATTACCTTTACTGTTATTACTGCGTATGGATGAATGGACCATAATGCAAGGAAGCATATGCTTGTTTGCTTAAGGAAGAGCCAATTGGGCAATATCATTATTTTGGTGAATGAGTTGAATGCTTGTCATTCGTTGCAATAGCACGTAGGCTGTATTGTGTTTGTTTGTAATTTGAGATAACGTTAGAGCAAGATCTTGAAATGGATTGAGCCATTGTATCTGAGTTAATTGCCCTATGGATCAAATCCCAGCTGCTGCTAATATAATTGGAAGGGATATGTACGTTGCGTATGTCGAATTAAGAATAATTGTCTTAACTAAAACGTTTTACAAGCGTAAATCCATTTAATCAGCAGTGATACGCCATTTCTATCTTTCAAACGGATTGTGAAGGTCACGATTACCATTGTTTTGCCTTTGAATGCAAAAGTACGAATTTAATGCAATTCAATAAAGGTAGGACCATGTTGTCTAACAGTCAAATCACGTGGCATTTGCCCAAATCTCATTGGATCTCAGAAGCTAAGGCCACTGTCTATAAACAGTTTGTTATACACTGCTGCAGGGCTTCTTTGTCAGAAGAAAAATGCAGCAAAACACGTTGTTGTTCAGTACTATAATCTAACGTCTATTCTCATCCCCTTCACCAAACCACACTCGCAAGCAGATGCAGCACAATTAGTTACTTTCAATGATCTTCACAGCATTGAGAGGCCCACACACTATAGGGGTTATCATTGATGCACAAAGACCAGACGTATTATACAATATCTAACAATAATGTCTCGTATATAAATAATAGCCAAGAGTATGAGAGCAGCTTTTTTCAAAATCGCCGTGTCGAGTATAGTTTTCCTCTCCTTTGCGAAGGGGAGAGGAGGAAAGCGCCTCTTACGAACAATTCTGATTTATCGAGCCATGAAAACCTATGTCAATTGAAGACTATAAGGTGCCCCATGCATAGTTATGTGATTGGTCAGGTTGAGTGGCAGGCAGATGCATTGATTTAGGATTTGCTCGGGATTCTAAGGGCTGTTTGAATTGTAGCTTATAACACGCAGGAGCTTTAAACTCAGTTGTCAGCACGTGACTTAGTAGATTTTAAAGGGATTTAAAAATTAATTCGGTAAATATTTAGTACGTTTCAATTAACTCATTTATGTGTACAATACCTTAATAGCTTTTTATTTAAATCAGGTTGCCTCTGGAAATATTGCCAGCTTTAAAATGTTTATAATCTCTTATTATATTGCTGTTTGAGGATGGTTGTGGGGGGCTTCTGTTGGTTGCATAACATCAAACGTTTAATTTAAATTTGTAAAAACGAGTTGCATGCATTTGAAGCGTACACTGTTTTCCGTTTTAAAAGCAATTTCGTAATACTTGATACAAGTTTAGTTTTTGCATATTGCTTTCTATTACAGCATTTGTGTTTTTTCTCTCCACATTTGATAAATGCACGCCTTTCATGGTTATAAACATTACATAGGCCAATGTGACACGAATATGGTTGTTTTATCTATAGTTTGATCTTGTATTAATTATTTTAGCGTTGAATTTTATTGCAAGATGTGAAGTAATTGTTATTTTTCACCGACTATATTTTTTGAGAATTTTTTTTGAAGGACACATTTCATGGAAGTACAGTTTTTTTAACCTTGGAACATGACATAATGTATGCAGTGCACGATACAATAGGCAGTCGTTCTGATTATTCTTGTCAGCTATACCACATTATGTACTTGAATTTAACATTTTGAAAGTAATTTGAAAGGCTGATTCAGAACCCTGATAATGCTTTCAAAGTGGGAGACAAAATGTCATGAAGGGAAATGGAACACTCGACATCGTTATCACAAAAGAGGGGCTTTTATGAGCAATCCGCATTCATCAAGACATTAAAACCTACATGGATACGTCAGTAATGACAGAACAGTTATGTCATAGTTCTGTGTAGACGACTCCAGTGCATAGGAGACTGTGTGTGAAGAGGCTTCCATCACGTGAAGCGAATCGTCTGACATTGTGCCTAACAAATGCATGGTATGACCCGAATAAACATAGGGGAACTAATAATTGCTCTTAATAGTTTTGGTTTCAGGAAAACAACGTCAGGGATTCCTCCTCTCTCCTTTGTGAAATTTCGCCTCGCACATTGGAAACATCTTCAACGCCATGAAGGAGAGAGGAGAAACGCTCGACAGAGCATCTCTAAAAGCAAATTTCATACACTGGGCCATAAACACCTACATCAATACATACATATTTCACTGTGTGGTTTGATCTTCAAGTACCGCCTCCCATTTCCATCACCAAGCGCCATATCCAATTTTACAACCTTAACGTCCTCAGTCCAGACATATTCGCCGCAGCAATCAATAGTACTTCACTCTCCGCCTCGGCTCCCCCTGCCTCTGATTCGACAACAGAAACTTACAACAACATGCTATCAAGCATACGTGATGATTTGGCCCCATTAAAATCACTCTTATGTCTCAGGCAGATAACCATCCCCCTAGTATACTGCTGAAATCCGGGATCTCAAGGCGAATGCACACAGGGCCAAACGGCCTTGGAGAAAGTCTGGCATCACCGTTCATGGTCAAATCTTTAAGGAACAACTCCTCCGCAACCAGAAGGCTCTTGACTGTGCCCGTACCAGCATCTTTCCAGCATCCTGGTTGATACCTGCAACAAACCCAAGATTCTTCTCGCGACCAATAATCAGCACCTTCGTGCTACCAGTAAATCACCCTCACCCCCCTTCACTAATAAAGATCAGGCGGATCAGTTGATTCAGTTTTTCTCGGAAAAAAACTGAAGCCCAACGTATCTCTACCCAGCCTCAATCACCAACCAATACCTCAATAATTGTTCCTCCACCTTCCCTGACCTCAAAACTCCGGAAATTTCCTAAATAATGGAATTTGAGGTCTCCTCTTTAGTTACCAGATCCCAGCCCACAAACTGTTCCTTGGATCCTTTCCCCGGCGATGGACTGGCGTCCCGTCGTCGGGTGTATTCCTGCCTTACGCCCTGTGTTTCCGGGATAGGCTCCGGCTCACCGTGACCCTATATAGGATTAAGCGGTTTCAGATAATGAGATGAGATGAGAGATCCTTTCCCATCCAAAATCATCCGATCAAATTTCAAATTCCTTGCCACGTTCGTCACGAATCTGTTTAATAACCCACTTCACTCTGGTATTGTTCTCCCACTGTTCAAATGTGCCGCAGTTACCCCCGTGCTTTAAAAACCTGGCCTCGATTGCAACATCCCTGATAATTATCGCCCCATCTCAAATCTACCATGCATCTCTAAAGTTTTTGAACGTGACGTAACCACGCAACTCCAAAAACACGTTCTCAACAATTACCTCTTCGATCCCTTCCAATCTGGGTTCAAATTCGGCCATAGTACTGAAACTACTATGGTAAAAGTAGTTGATAACCTACTCGTCACTGCTGATGAAAGCTTGCCAAGTATTCTTGTCCTCCTGGACCTGAGGGGCTGCCTTTGATACAATTGACCACCCGATCTTACTTGAGGGACTGGAGGATATAGGGGTCTCTGGCTGTGCCCTGTATTGACTAAGCTTCTACCTGTCCGACAGGAAGCAGTTTGTCAGCCTCAGAGGACAAAACTCAGAGATTCATCCTGTTTTGTTTGGAGTTCCTCAGGGTTCAGTTCTCGGCCCACTCCTCTTCAGCATCTACCTACAACCTCTTGGCCATATCCTGCGCAGCCTCAATCTCAGCTACCATTGCTATGCCGATAACATCCAAATCTATATCCACGCAAAGTCATCCATCAATGTGTCTGGTCGTTGCATGTCATCCTCACTGTCAACTGTGAAGGCCTGGCGCAATTCAAATTTCCTAAAACTTGCTTGTCGAAATCCCGCACCAATTGTCCAAGGCTGAACCTATCCAATTGATGCTTGACGACCAGACCATTGAAGTTGCTAAGGCAGTCCGGAGTCTAGATGTAACTCTTTATTCCTCACTCACCTTCGAAACACACATCAACAAGGTGACGAAGGTAGCCTATTTTCTTCTCAGAAATATAGCCAGACTGCGCAACATCCTGTCACCTGCTAACGCTGAGAAGCTATTACACATCTTCATCTCCTCACGAATTGATTACGACAATGCACAACTCCCTGGCACCCCTATTTGATCATTCGTCTTCATCGTGTGCAGAATGCGGCTGCTGGAGTCCTCACTTGAACACCCATCCACGATTACATATCCCCAATGCTGGTGTCTCTTCACTGGTTACCTGTTAAATACAGGATTGAATTCAAGATCCTTCTTCTCACCTACAAGGCTCTCACTGGTGCTGCTCCGACATACATCCGTGACCTTCTTCAGGCACCCTCCTCAATGCAACTTCAATCCTGTAATACAGACTTGCTGCATGTGCCCATTTCGCACCTCCATTAGATGGGTGACAGCCTTCTCGTGCGCTGCTCCAAGACTCTGGAATGCCCTTCCACTGGAGATTCGTTCAGCTGAATCCTTAGGCATCTTCAAATCTCATCTCAACACTGACTTGTTCTGTAAGGCTTTCAAGTCCTCCGTCTACGACTATTGATGCGGCTCAGTGTTGTCATGCCAGGATGATGGCTCTCTTCTGACCTGCGCCTGCTCGGGAACATTTATTCCTTCCTCCAGCTACGACTGTTGATGTGGCTCTGTGGGGCCGTGCCGGGATGTTGGCTCTCTTCCGACCTGCACCTACTTCAGAAACATTTCATCTCATCTCATTATCTGAAACCGCTTAATCCTATATAGGGTCACGGTGAGCCGGAGCCTATCCCGGAAACACAGGGCGTAAGGCAGGAATACACCCGACGACGGGACGCCAGTCCATCGCCAGGCATTGCGGGACAATTTCAGTCTGCGAGCCAATCAACCTATCCAGGAGCATGCTTTTGGACTGTGGGAGGAAACCGGAGTACCCGGCGAAAACCTACGCGGACACGGGGAGAGCATGCAAACTCCACACAGAAAGGCACCCGAGCCGAGAGATTCGAACCCGGGACCTTCTTGCTGTGAGGCGTCAGCGCTAACCACTGGACCACCGCGCCGCCCGCTTCAGGAATATTTACTCCATCATTGTTTGTTGCAGATTTTTTTTATCGCTTCTTTTATGTCATAAAATTTGTAGCTACTGTTTGACTTTCAGTTGAACTGTCCTGATGTTGTTAACATGCCGTTCTTTCCGCATCTCGGATTTGTGACAAAAAAAAACAACTTAACGTTATTGCTGATTTGCCTTGTCTCGTTGTTGATGTGACATTTTCTCCTCAGATCTGTACAACGCTTTGTGACCCTCGGATGAAAAGCGCTATAAAAATGCAATTATTATAATTATACACCAGTGGGTAACGCTCTCGCCTCACAGCAAGAAGCTCCCGAGTTCGAATCTCGACTCGGGTGCCTTTCCGTGTGGAGTTTGCATGTTTTCTCTCCCCGTGTCCACGTGGGTTTTCGCCGGGTACTCCGGTTATCTCCCACAGTCCAAAAGACATGCTGCTGCATAGGTTCATTGGCTTGCAGAATAAATTGCCCTCAGTGCCCGGTGATAGACTGGCGTCCCATCGTGGGTATATCCCTGTCTTGCGCCCTATGTCTGCCGGGATAGGCTCCGGCTCACCGCGACCCTGTACAGGATTAAGCGGTTCTGACAATGAGATGAGATGAGATTATTATACACCACGACTGCACAAACCGATCGAGTTACAATTAAAATTACGGCTCTATAACTATCCACTTTAAATGCCTTGAGTGGTTTTTTTTTTCCGAAGCAATTGAAATCAGTCGTTGGTTTAAACTCTTTCCAAAGCTGTAGAAAACACGGGACATTCATGTTAAAATAATACCTTCCTGGTGCGCCATAGAAGACAAAGGAATCTTTTTTTGCCATTTTTTTTGCTGTGAAAGGAAAAGGACCGATATTACACTTCATATGGGTCATGTTCATATGTTAATTGCTTCAAATATGTAGAAAGGGAATGCACAAACATGAAGGTATTCGTCAAATATGACAACTGATCTGTACAAATATCAGTTCAATTTGACCCGGTAGCGCAGTGAATAGCCCTGCAGCCTCACAGCAAGAAGGTCCCGGGTTCGAATCTCTCGGCTCGGGTGCCTTTCTGTGTGGAGTTTGCATGCTCTCCCCGTGTCCGCGTGGGTTTTCGCCGGGTACTCCGGTTTCCTCCCACAGTCCAAAAGCATGCTGCTGGATAGGTTGATTGGCTCGCAGGCTAAATTGCCCCGCAGTGCCCGGCGATGGACTGGCGTCCCATCGTCGGTATATCCTTGCCTTGCGCCCTGTGTCTGCCGGGATAGGCTCCGGCTTCACCGTGACCCTGTATAGGACTAAGCGGTTTCAGACAATGAGATGAGAGAGATGAGATGAGATCATAATCGATTTATGCAACCAAACATGAGCTTTGACTCAGTTTCAGGACGCCTGAGGATGCCTCCAACGTGGGAGGTGAAACGTCGTGAAGAAGAGAAGAGGAGCGCTCGACACAGGTATCTAGAGAGGGCAGCTTTTAGAAGCAATCATGCATCTATAACATTGGAAAGATTTTACCGTATCTGGCGATTATGCAGGTGTAAGATCTTAACACCAAAATAGACACATTTCACAATATGTCCAGTTTGCAAAAGCCACACATACTAGTGGCAAAATATGCAAACAGGTAGCTTTGATAACCTATGCATTGTCCTTCAAACTGACCGGCGTTCACCAGGCAGTGGCTTCCTTTTGAGCCTAATTGCCGGTGTCAGCCGTTGCCAAAAGGCAATCAGCTCAGGACAATGCAGTATCAATGCTTATAGCTTAGGTGAAGCTGTTAACGCTATGGGTACTTTTTTGCCAGTATACATATATAAGATTAGAAATGTTTTACCGTATCTGGCGATTATGCAGGTGTTAAGATGTTACACCTGCATAATCGCCAGATACGGTAAAAGACGGCTGACACCGGCAATTGATTTGTGTTTTACCTATTTCTGCAAATGCCCAATGTGTACCTTAAGATATGAGAATAGCCACTAATACAATTAGAAGGCTTTCGTGACTAATCTTATCACTAGATTCCATTTTTTGGGTTAGGTCACGTAAAAAATGTTTGTCGTAAACCCTCCACTTCCCGACAACAGCCAATCGGTAAAGTACGTCAGTTGACAAAACGTACCAATTCTTCACTCTCTCAACACACCGGTGTATTGGAGAGCAAATTCACAGCATTTATAAATGAAATACAACGTTTCACTGATTATTGCAATCAGTATCATCAGGCAACCCGTACTTACTTGAGGCGGGTTCGCTTCTGAAGTATTTCATTTATAAATGCGGTAAGTTTGCTCTTCAACACACCGGTGTGCTGAGATAGTGAAGAATTGGCACGTTTTGTTAACGCTGACATACTTTACTGATTGGCCGTTGTCGGGTGGTGGAGGGTTTACGACAAGCATGTTTTACCTGACCTAACCTAAAAAGTGGAATCTATTGATCCATTAATACAGTTTGGAATGCATCGCGTCTCACAGTATCTGCGTCTCGCTGATGCGTGGGGGATATCACAGAGCTTGAGTAGTGCACCTGGCAGCGTGATGTGCAGGGGATAGACGATGCGTGGAGGGAGCTGGCGGTGAGAGAAAAGCAGAAGTCAAGGCTGTCGATGGAATTGTAGGGGAGTGTGGGGCGGACAGTGAAAGTGAAGTCGGAGGCAATTAGCGGGCGGATTCGCAGTGAGGCGAGCGTGCAGAGCAGTGAGTAGCGATCGTAGAGAGGCTGTCGTGGGAGGTGGGAGTTGATTTTGTGCCATGTGGACATGGACAATGCTTACAGTTTCGTGCTGCGTTCTCGCTCATATGTATGGCTGCAAAGTTCGCTGGCCACGGTAACGGAAATTGCCATGTCTATAAGCAAAATTAGTCTTTACATTCCACCAAAGGGCATTATAAATATTTATTGTAAACATCATCTCATCTCATCGTCAGAAACTGCTTAGTCTTGTACAGGGTCGCGGTGAGCTGGAGCCTATCCTGGCAGACACAGGGCGCAAGGCAAGGATATTTCCACGATGGGACGCCAGTCCATCATCGGGCACTGCGGACAATTTAGTCTGCAAGCCAATTAGCCTATGCAGCAGCATGTTTTTTGGACTGTGGGAGGAAACCGGAGTACCCGGCGAAAACCCACGCAGACACGGGGAGAGAGAACATGCAAATTCGACACAGAAAGGCACCCAAGCCGAGATTTGAACCCGGGACCTTCTTGCTGTGAGATGACAGTGCTACCCACTGGGGCACCGTGCCGCCCTATTGTAAAGATAATATATTTATTTCTGTGGTCGCACGATGCCTAATGGAATATTAAGACTTCACTTAAATTAATTGATGTGGTTTCAGAAAGATTGATACTAAAGCAACATGACATGTAAAGCACACCTTTCACGGTGCTTGATTGCGCACAATTACAAAGGATTTTAGATTATTTTGAACTTTGAGATGTCGATGACACCTTATTCATGCTTTTGTGATCTCACCTCAGAATGTGTTTATTGTCCCATGCACAAACAAAATTTGTGCAGTGGTTAACCCCTCTCATTGCACTTCCACAAAAGACAAAATTATTTTCATAATTGTTTGGTAAATTATCGTTTTAAAATACAAATGAAATCCATAAATTAAATACTGGCATTTAACATTATTTCAGAATTAGCAAAAATTTGGAAAATAATTATGACTTAATGCTGCAGAATTAGGTATCCATGCTCGAATATTTACGATTACAGTGGATTTTTTAGGTCTGAAAGCCATAGCAGGCTGACCAGCAGTCTCCTCCATAACCCCTAAATGAACAATATTGCTCTGTGAGGTTCACAGGAACAGACAATATTTCAATGTGCACTTAGAACATGTATCAGAGTGAATGTTATTTAAAGGGATATTGCTGGCTCATGGCAATGATATATTTTTTGAAATTTATCACTTCACCAAATATGACAAGTCTACGTTGCTCGCAATAAACATTCCATTATTATTACTGTTATATACCGGAACCCCAGGGGAACAAAACGTTGTCACTTTTAACATTTGGATTATAGATTTGTAAATTCAGAGTTGAATTAAACATTTAACGATTGCACATTGCTTGACTAAAGGCCTCCTCCACTCTATGTCGGTCATGGGAGTTATTTGACCATACTTCATCACGCTGGTCAGTGTGGATTGGTTAGAGAAGAGCAGATATTGCTCACCACTGATGTTAAGCTGTGAATTAAACCCGTGCTGCCAGGTTCATAGCAGAGTGCATCAACAATAATGATATTTGCATTTCTAAAACGCCTTTCTCCCGAGGGTCACAAAGCGCTGCAAAGTGCTGTGAAAGGCTGTCACGGCTCGACAAGTGAAAATTGTTTTAGAAAGATGCTCTTTCAGAATAGCTGTTTCACCCTGAATTCCCTCTCCTTCGCGACGTTTCGCCTCCCACGCTGGAGGCCTCCTCAATAATCTCAAAACGTCAGAGGATGCCGCCCAAAAGATCAACTGTTGAGAACGATTTTCATTCACTGCGCTTTTAATGAATAAAAACTGGGGCATCTCTGTAGTTTGATTCAGTCGGGAGCGACCGCACGCACCAGGAGTCTCTGCAGATACAGCATCAGCTCCTTGCGAAGAATCACGAGGTCCGCCAGACCGCAGAATGTGTACCCGCCGTGGTCCTCCATGCCCGGCACGCCACCAATGCCACCCTCCCAGTTCTAACAACTGCCGTATAAGCGAGAAAGGTACACAAAGGCAAAGATCTCCCACATAGTCGTCACTGTTGGGACGAGTGCTCTTAGCGAACGCCTGTAAAGGCCAAGGCACACACAAAGAGGTGGGTGGCCGGCATCACACCTGGTCGTCTTTGTCTCCCTATTGACGATGCTTAGACGAAGCACCAGAGATTCAAGTTTAGTTCTCCTTCTCGGGTTTCCCTTGCTGAATAGATCTGGAGTCCAGAACTCTTGCTAGAGTCTTGTTTGCTGAATAGTTCTGGAGTCTATAACTGCTAGGGTCTCCTTTGCTGAATAGTTCTGGAGTCTAGAACTCCTGCTAGAGTCTCCCTTGGTGAACAGTTCTGGAGTCTATAACTGCTAGGGTCTCCCTTGCTGAATAGTTCTGGAGTATAGGAGTCTTGTTGGATTCTTCACTGGTAAACAGGTCTTGGGCGAAGTTCCTGGCATATAAAAAAAAACACAACAATTGTTTTCATTGTTGCTGATTTTCCAATCGTATTCTGTTGTTGCTGACGTGCCGTTTTCTCCGGAGCTCTGTGCAGCCTTTGTGATCCTCGGGTGAAAAGCACTCTATAGAGGCAAATATTTTTATTATTATAAATAGCGACCCGAAAACCCTTCGACTAAAAGCGAGTGGAGTCAGTAAGGGGATCCAGCCGTAAAATTCTCTAATATCCCCCAAATAATTAGGGGGGGGAAGGGAGGGGGGGAAACCGACCGATTGAACCTGAACAGCGTCCGTTTAAAGTGGTAACAACACTAACAATGCCATCCTATATCAGAGTTTAATACTTTCGAAACCCCATATACCTTCATCTTTGATGTTTAGATTGTATGCTGAAACATATCTGTTTATGGATTGCAGGATTTTCACAGAGCGCTTTTAATTGAATATGCTATGGCAATTTACACGGTTTGCACTCTGAACTTACCCTGAACCCAATGCCTTAAATAAAACTACGAACATAAGAATATTTGCTTATTTGTTCTCATCTCATCTCATTGTCAGAAACCGCTTAATCCTGTACAGGGTCGCGGTGAGCCGGAGCCTATCCCAGCAGACACAGGGCACAAGGCAGGGATATACCAACGATTGGACGCTAGTCCATCACCGGTCACCGCGGGCAATTTAGTCTGCAAGCCAATTAACCTATGTAGCAGCATGTTTTTTAGACTGTAGGAGAAAACCGGAGTACCCGGCGAAAACCCACGCGGACATGGGGAGAACATGAAAACTCCACACAGAAAGACGTGCCGTTCTCTCCGCAGCGCTTTGTGACCTTCGGGTGAAAAAAGCTCTATAAATGCAATTATTATTATTATTAGAAAGGCACCCGAGCCGAGATTCGAACCCGGGGCCTTCTTGCTGTGAGGCGACAGCGCTACCCACTGGGCCACCGCGCCACTCTTCCTTTTATGTTATTAACACCATTGTGGTGGCAAAATTATATCGTAACCATTTCCATACATTCATTAGGTTGCATATAAGACTTTGGGTTACACAATGTTTCAATATTAATTTACAGAGAATACATACAGTTCACAAGACCTTCATGAATAAAACACCAAAGAGGACCGTTACGTCGCCCGGATTGGCGTTACTGGGGCCCCACCCTGGAGCCAG
>JAZEWT010000002.1:17578686-17599184 GCA_036362905.1 Mordacia mordax | reverse complement strand
CAGGTCGTTTACTAGATTTTGAAAAACTGAGACAATTTAAAGATGCTTGCACAGCAATTGAGCCCGCTCAACACTTTGATCTCCAGCAGCTAGCTGGCTTCACATCCCGTCTCCTACAGTCGTTCAAAGTACGCTTTGGAGAATTTCGTGAGCACAATCGTCTTTTTAAGTTCATCACCCACCAGCCGACCTGAGTTACATCCCTGGTGTCTCCGTCAGAGATTTTGAAGCAGAAGTTGCTGACCTGAAGGCCTCAGACATGTGGGTGAATAAGTTCAAGTCACTGAATGAAGATTTGGAAAGAATCACACGACAGAAAGCGGAGCTGGCGAGCAAGCACATGGGGACTGAAATGAAAAAACTTCAACCCGAAGACCAGCTGATTATCAAAACTTGGAACGCGCTTCCTGTCACATACCACACACTGCAGCGTGTGAGTATTGCTGTATTGACCATGTTTGGATCTACGTATGCATGTGAGCAGTCATTCTCACATCTTAAAAACATCAAGACCAACCTACGATCGTGTTTAACGGATGAAAGCCTCAACGCATGCACGAAGCTTAACCTCACCACGTATCAACCAGACTACAAAGCCATGAGCAAAATCATGCAGCACCAGAAGTCGCATTAATGGTAAGAAGTATTTTGTTTATTATTGGTTAGCTTCATTATAACAACAGATTTTAAAAGAATAAATTCAGAGGCTTATTATACTCACATTTAGTTGTATTCAGTCTTAAAATATATTATATGGCTCTCACTGAAATAAATTTCCAAATATTTTGCTTTCATGGCTCTCTCAGTCAAAAAGGTTCCCGACCCCTGTTATAGATGTATGTCGGAGCAACGCCAGTGAGAGCCTTGCAGATGAGGACGATCTTGAATTAAATTCTTGAATTCAATTTCCATAGACTTATTACCCGTTGTTTTGTACTGAATGTTATTCTGCGATAACTTGCCAAGTCTAGTTTATTTTTTCCTATACTTTAATCGCCCTCTTGTCCTTTTTGATAATTTGTGCTGACATTCTCTCAGAGCGAGGCATTCCAAAATGATTGCAGAGTAAATACCACATTTAAGATAGGTCTTCGGGCGGCGCGGTGGCCCAGTGGTTAGCGCTGACGCCTCACAGCAAGAAGGTCCCGGGTTCGAATCTCTCGGCTCGGGTGCCTTTCTGTGTGGAGTTTGCATGCTCTCCCCGTGTCCGCGTGGGTTTTCGCCGGGTACTCCGGTTTCCTCCCATAGTCCAAAAACATGCTCCTGGATAGGTTGATTGGCTCGCAGACTAAAATTGTCCCGCAATGCCTGGCGATGGACCGGCGTCCCGTCGTCGGGTGTATTCCTGCCTTACGCCCTGTGTTTCCGGGATAGGCTCCGGCTCACTGTGACCCTATATAGGATTAAGCGGTTTCAGATAATGAGATGAGAAGATAGGTCCTCTTAAGCAGGCATCATTTAGATAAGGATATAACAGTCAAGGCACAACCCTGAAATTACTTGATCACACCACTGCTTGTGGGATTGACTCCACTGGAGAGCTCCACTCTAGTCGGTCCTTTGGTCTACTCTTCCCTGCTTGTCCGACATTTTGGCAAACCACATGCAACCTCTCAATCGACTGTGTTGTGCCTCTCTCTGCTGTCGGGTGGACGAGAATTGGGAACATGTAAAGAGATAGGCAGATGTGTATTATTAAAGCAGAAGATGCCCAGTGAACATTGCAAGGTCGAGATACACGATTTCTATGATACAACAAATAATCTTGACCCTTCATTTGAATGGCTGCACAGGCAAGTTGAACCATCTCTGGGTTTCCAGTCTAGTATGCTAAACCGAAATCCTGAAATAAAAATACAAATATTTATTTTATCACGATGAGCATGGCTTTAAACTACGCTTCATTTTAACTTTTATATTTAAACATAACGTTTTACATTCCAATGTCAGAAATTCATGAAAACTTCTCCAACATATATATATATATATAACTTCAATTCGAAAGCTTTCATGACCCATGTTCTCAATGAATTCCATTTTTTGGGTTTTTTTCAATTTTTTGGGTTAATTCACGCATGTCATGTGTGTAACCTAACCCATCGATCTATATATATATTGAAGTCTGTTATAATAATATTTTATATATATGTTGAAGTATGTTATAATAATACTGGTTCTTTACACCGCCTCTTTAAATGATTCACGATTCGCTGCCTTCATCTGGATTTTTAATAGGATTTGGGAGATCATTTTTGTCACGGTGTGAAAAAAGTATAGCTCCATACCCAGAAGTCACTATTGGAAGTAGATGATCACCTGTTAAGGTTTGTCTTGCTGTTGAAAATATGACACAGACTGCTTTTTGTATCTGTCTCTAGTGAGTATATACCTATATGATGGACAACAACATATCCTGATATCCACAGTTCTTTTTAAATATACATTTACCAAATATACTTTCATAAGAAATAAAAAGTGTTTGACATTTTAGTAATGCGATACATAACATTTAGTGGAAAAAGTATTCAAGATTGTCACCACTTTTTTCCAGTCTCGCTTTTCTCTCAATATTAATCTTCTTTTCAGATTAACATCCGCACTTGATCAGGAACGTATGGAGGGCTGTCATTTTCCATGACATAAATTATGTTACTCCACGTTTTATGGTGTTGTCTGGTGCACTAAACCATTCACTCGTAGCGATATTTGTTGCGCGCTTACATAACGGTTATTATTTTTATTATTTGCACAGCAGTAGTTGCGTAGCTGCTGTTAGGCTTCGTATTTGAATTATTAATTTAGGTAAATTGCTTTGGTAATGAGGCAAACACCTTCTCCTGAGCCAATAGATCTTAATCCAAATGTGATTAAAAACAATGGGTTACCTACCGACATTTGCACAACCAAATCCCAAGAGCTATTTTAACGTTATTTACAGTTTAACAAAACATTTAATTATAAAAACTCGAACATATGTAAAACAGTTTAAATGTTTTCACAATTATGAAGAAAGTAAAATGTAAATTAAAACCTTGGTAACGGCGATGGACTGGCGTCCCATCGTCGGTATATCCTTGCCTTGCGCCCTGTGTCTGCCGGGATAGGCTCCGGCTTCACCGTAACCCTGTATAGGACTAAGCGGTTTCAGACAATGAGAGAAACCTTGGTAAAACAGATATTTCCATTACCTTTGATGTGTAAGCTTTGGGGGGTGGGGGATTCTTTCGAGGTGTAATAGCTCACAGGACATGCAATCCAGAATTCACCAACTCAATCTCTCGCCATGGCTGTTTAAAGTTAAAACAAGGTACAAGTTGCTCAAATCCCCCAGCCGACTTTGAGGTCGGAGCACTGAGCCAACACTGCATGACAAATTTAGGTAGGGACTGTGTCTAAACCAGATTCTGAAGTATCACGAGCTGATCATCTGACTGCATGTAACCACGTAATATTTATCTTGGCTTTGCAACCCTGTTATTTAAAAAAATATTACTTTGTCATGCGGAGCGTGTGGGGAATATGACTCCTCCTCTGTAACTATTAATAAGGCCGCTCGGATAGATTTATGGGAAAAGTCTTGTGAAAAACTTTCTGTCGTAGGATGGTTTTTGATACAGTTCACACTGCGCTGGTAAATATTTTTAAGAGATTCTTTGTTTAAAACTATGATGCGGATAACTAAATTGAAATACAATGGAGGTGGGTGGAACAACTCAAAAAATTGTTGTTTAAAAATAGAAGAGTGTATCATTTTAGTTTTAGCTTAATAGTCGTGTCTATTAGCGGTTCTAAAACAGCTCTGGAAATTGCACATTCATAAGGCACGACCATAACACACAACATCGTCCATTTATATTTGTGTAACCCATACACAAACAAAGGAAAGAAACCCGAATTCCAGAATGGTTAGCGGTAAACGGTCAAACTAGCTGAGACTTTTCTGACCTCTCAATCAGCAGCAATCTTAAAATGGAAGAAAATCAAGTTTGAGGTAAGCTATAAAGCTTTACGATAATTACTTCTGATATGAAATGCCATTGAAAACGCATTAAAAGAGAACATACTTGGAATACCCCTGCAGAACAAAATAAACAAGTGGGTGTTTAAGAAAAACGATGTGAAAGGATT
Organism: Mordacia mordax; assembly: GCA_036362905.1. Classification (NCBI taxonomy): domain Eukaryota; kingdom Metazoa; phylum Chordata; class Hyperoartia; order Petromyzontiformes; family Petromyzontidae; genus Mordacia; species Mordacia mordax. Next base: position 17,595,056 of record JAZEWT010000002.1, on the reverse strand, counting down.
ATGGGTGTAATCAGGAAAAAGAAGTTTCATTGGGAGGGTGACTTGTTTTGAGGCTATGGAGGTGGATAGGTTCTCAAGAAGGTCAATGGACCGAAAGTCAGATAGCGGGATGCTTTGAGAGCACAGCCAGTGGAATTTAGTGTTGACTTTGCAAGGGCTATGGAGGAATGTAAGTAGTGTTTAGATCTTGTCACATCAATGGCTATGGCCACGATAATCTCTTGACCTCGAGATGCTCCTCATCACAATCAGCCATGATTTTATGATTTGCCCACTGATGAATGAATATCTCCCCAAGCCATTGTCATTATTTTATCAAATGCATTAATACCAGATGAAGAAAATAACTTTTAGAAATTTGGATATATTTTTCTCTCCATTAATATCATCTTCTTTTGAAAATTAGATCATTTGTATAGCAACTTATAGATTATTATCATTATTAGTTGTATGGATTTTGTACTTAATTTACGTTTCCCTGTAATATTTTAAGATCAGGAAATTTTTAAGCAAAATGATTAGGAGTTACAGATTTGTAAAGTAAACATTCCACATTCCCCAATATTTCAAATCTGCCAGGGGAATTACATTTTTGCAACTGACACCCGTTTGATGGTCAAAATATCACTTTCTGCAGCTTAGTTCTTGTAATCAACCCTTCTTTCATCCCCCACTACAGTCTTCATTTTAATTCCTTGGCTTGAACTCCTGCACATGTATAATATAAAAAGAACAAGTACCAACGTAACCTTATCATCTTTCATAGAAAACTGGCAGAAGTTTAAACACAGAAATACTCATCTGTATTCATGGCAGGTAATTCTTTTGCTAAGGTAGACCGAAAACTGTGTGTGTTGTGGTACATTAAATGAATTGCCATACCTGTCAAGTGCGGCACAATGGAATATCAACACCAAGAGTCTTTATTCATTCTTAAGATGAAATTGCGGTCTATGAGAAAAAGTGAAGTTTTAAATATGTACCGGTGCAATTCTTTTTTCTTGTTTTCCTAAGATTTTGAAAGTTGTCAAGCAATGGTAAGATAAAATATTTTCTTCTCCTCTCAGAGGAAATAAAATTGTACAGTGATAGTATAAGTTCATGAATATAAATTGCCCTCTGTGCTGTTCACCCAGGCTTTTAAGCAATCACCCACTGGTGCAATCAGCTCTCGTGATCAGCATGTATTGGATTCTTTCTGAAATGTAGGCATCAGCTGTGATCATTATAATCTCTGGTATTCACCCCCAGTGCCGGTGATGCACTTGCTATATGAAAATATACTGCCCCTGAAAGAGGCAAAAAGAACCCTTTTAATTATAATTTATAATAATTGTCTCCAATCAAAAAATAAATAAATGTAGAAATGTATTATAGCTCGAAACCCTACCACCACTTGTTGAAGTGAAAAATTATGTTTTCAGATTTTAATCTCAAAATTGAATAGGAAAAGCATTTATTTTAATTCATCCTTCCTTGGACAATACACCTTGTGTGAAATGCAGTCGCTGACTCTTTCGAGGTGAGATTTGTTCTGGCTGAAGATGCCGTAAATCATACTTAAGTAAAATTAAATAGTAAGTTTTACATAACACACAATTATACATAATACAGGTGCAAGTATTCGCTTTTTGTCACAGCCAGAGCTTAATAAAGGGGAACGTGGGCATATACATTGTTCCGTGACCACTGGCAAGTCATGTTCGTGAGTATTTGCTGTGGATTGCGCTTAGTAGGAGGCGGGTTACAGAGTTTGAAGAAACATGCAGGCGTAATAAATTTCACGGCTTACATTAAACAACAAAACTATAAACACCTGCAGCTTGACGCATGACTGAATTCTTCTCAGGAAATAGTACAGGGAATGTATCTACAACACCTTACGGCAATGGTGTCCACACACAAGTGCATTAATAAAGCAAGTGGTTGGATTAACGCCAAGGCACTGCCGACTTTTCATTTGTTTTTCAGCAGGCACATTCGCTCGTAAACAAAGGATGAAAAAATGTCGACAAAGGCAATAAAGATCATTTTGGCTGTAGCGATTGAAAAGAAATAATTGTGAATCTTTTACAGCAACCACTGATACTGTGACAGACTCAACATATCAATCAATAGTCACATTAAAAGCAAAAATGTATAATTGGTGACTTTTCGTATGATGTATGTATGAAGTATATCGCCAATGTAGTGTGTATATCCTTGTGTAATCGCCACGTGAAACGTTGAATGATGTTTCTTTAATGGAATGTTAGCAAAAGCAGTATCGAGTCTCATTCAAATGTGGCTAGTTTTATTTATCCATTTTGCAAAGCCTATACACTAACACCAAAGCAATATATTTTCACATTGAATTGTCATCTCTGTCTTAGTTATAGGTAATGTTTATATAACACCGTAAAAGATTAAACTAAAGCCATAAACATATTTCATGTTGGCAGCAGCTGTTCTTCGCACTTGGCTATCTGTTTTCACTGAACATTCAAGTAGTGTTTAATAATAACTTCCACATACTTTTGTCCATAATAATATGTTATGACATTTGTTTCATCATGAAATCAATTGAATATTGCCTTGTGATATGTTTTTTATGTCTGGGATATTTAAATACATTATTTATGCATAATAACTGTGGCACCACGACTTGGACCGCGGACTCGTGACGGCTCGGCGATAACAGCACGGCGAGGATCGGCATTCACTCCACGATCTTTCGTTCAGCCAGCGAGCAGAGACTTCTTGCCTTTGGATGTTTTATTGAACAGAGCGTGACGCGGACCCGGGGCATGTCGAACACGAGCTGCAGACTACATCCTGACGACCTGATAACTGACTAACGACTCAACTCCGTCCCCGATCGACTCCCTTCCTTATACTCTAATCCCCACCAATCACCGCCGTCCTCCCCGTATCTCCTTACGGCGCCTCTCTTAGCACCAATTACAGCAGTCCCCTCCGTCTCCCCTTTCCCCCCTGGCTATCGCGCTACCCGCGGCTATCGCGCTACCCGCTGTGCTGTCGCTATCCACCGTGCCATCCCGCGGCTATGGCGCGAACCGCTGCGCCAACCACTATCCGCGGCTACTGCGCTACCTCTGTGCAACCACTATCCACCGCGCCACTGCACTACCCCACGGCTATCGCGCTACCCGCTGCGCTACCGCTATCCACCGCGCCACTTCCCTCTGGGGTCTGACGAGCCGGGCGACCACAAGGGGCCCCCCTCCCCCGCCTCCAGCGCCGACGGGTGCCACCACAATGGCAGCCCCACATTGGCGCAGCTCCACCACGGCTACCACTCTAATCACTGCGCCACCGCTCCCCACTCACTATACACACACAGTGCGCTAACCGCTGCGCCACCGCTCCCCACTCCCTACACAAACAGTGCGCTAACCGCTGCGCCACCGCTCCCCACTCACTACACACACAGTGCACTAACCGCTGTGCATCGTTCACCCACATACACACACTGACACAGACACCAACTAATGCTGTACAATGCAGGCCCGCCGAGCAACGCCGCAGCTTCCGCCTCCTCCCCTCTTCGCCGTCATCTCCTGCCAGGTTGGGACGAGCCAGGAGGGGGGACCCCAAACGGGCCCCCCCTTCCCCGGCTCCAATCGCCGACGGGGCGCCACCACAATGGCTCCCAGCGGCCTCCAACACCACGCGCGGCCGCTGAACAATGGCGAGTCCGCGCGGCGCAGCCCGCTGAACAACGGCCAGATGAACAATGGCGAGCTCGCCATCGCCCCACCGTTCGCCGTCGTCGCCATCATTGCCTCCCTCTGCCGCTCGCCACCATCGCCATCGCTCGCCATCGCTGCGTCATCTCCTGCCAGGTTGGGACGAGCCAGGAGTGGGGACCCCCAACGGGCCTCCCCTTCCCCGGCTCCAATCGCCGACGGGGCGCCACCACAATGGCTCCCAGCGGCCTCCAACACCACGCGCGGCCGCTGAACAATGGCGAGTCCGCGCGGCGCAGCCCGCTGAACAACGGCCAGATGAACAATGGCGAGCCCGCCATCGCCCCGCCGTTCGCCGTCGTCGCCATCATTGCCTCCCTCTGCCGCTCGCCACCATCGCCATCGCTCGCCATCGCTGCGTCATTCGCCATCACCACCACCATCGCCTCCCTCCGCCACTCGCCATTCTCCATCACTGCTGCGGCTGCGGCCGCTCTCCTCCGTGGCTTGCTCTTGCCATCGCCGCCGCCGCACTCCCAAGCCGCTCCGCCATCACCTCCCTCCGCCGCTCGCCATCGTCTCCCTCCGTCGCTCACCATCGCCTCTTTCCTGCGGCGATTCTCCCCCATGGCTCACTCTCTCTGTCACCGCTCCTCCGACTCTCGAGTCAATCCGCTGCACCGCCGGCTCACACCACTCGCTGCCTCCACCGCTCGTTGCAGTCTCCAACGTAAGTCCGAATCCCACTTCTCTGACACCAACTGTGGCACCACGACTTGGACCGCGGACTCGTGACGGCCCGGCGATAACAGCACGGCGAGGATCGGCATTCACTGCACGATCTTTCGTTCAGCCAGCGAGCAGAGACTTCTTGCTTTTTGATGTTTTATTGAACAGAGCGTGACGCGGACCCGGGGCATCTCGAACACGAGCTGAAGACTACATCCTGACGACCTGATGACTGACTGATGACTCAACTCCCTCCCCGATCGACTCCCTTCCTTTTATTCTAATCCCCACCAATAACCGCCGTCCTCCCCGCATCCCCTTACGGCGCCTCTCTCAGCACCAATCACNNNCCCCCCAGATGACCTCATGCAAATACTGGCGAGACAATGGGTAATCAGGAGCTCGCCAACACGGGATTACGTGAGTCAACAACCCAAGTTCGATGAATCACGGGTCTCGCAATCAAACTGTCTGCTCGTAAAACTCTAACTCCACATAACTAATACTTTACCTTACCAAGAACAAGAATATGCATATTATATATGCGTGTTTGGAATTAGCTAATTTACTTAAGAAAAGGCTATGCAAAAATATGAATAGATCCTCTTAGATTTCTTTACTAACAATGTAGCTCGCACATATATGACGTTCAATATTAATAGATATTCATTTCTATTAAAGTATTCCAAGGTGGCACGATGGCCCAGTGGGCAGCGTCGTCGTCTCACAGCAAGAAGGTCCCACGTCCGAATCTCGGCTCCGGTGCTTTTCTGTGTGGAGTTTGCGAGTTCTCTCCCCGTGTCCACGTGGGTTTTCGCCGGGCACTCCGGTTTCCTCCCACAATCCAAAAAACATGCTGCTACATAGGTTAATTGGCTTGCAGACTAAATTACCCTCAGTGCCCGGTGATGGACTGGCGTCCCATCGTGGGTATATCCCTGCCTTGCGCCCTGTGTCTGCCGGGAAAGGCTCTGGCTCACCGTGACCCTCTACAGAATTAAGCAGTTCTGACAATGATATGAGATGAGAAGTATTCCAGTTGATGATTGCTTCCAAAGACTGCTCTTTTGGGATAGCTGCATCAATTGCTCCTCCTCTCCTTCACGACGTTTTGCATCTTCAGGAGAGAAGAGGAGCGATCGACACAGCTATCCCAGAAGAACAGCTTTTGGAAGCAATCATATATCGAGCCGTGAAGACCTACATCAATACAAAATATTCCAATTATTTGTTGAAATTCCTTTCATTTATTTATTTTTGCTAAGAAATCTATGCATTTTATTCGGTGATTTAAATATTAACCTTTTCACTTTAAATATATTCTCAAGCAAAGCGATATGCTGCATTATGTGTGGAACAACTATAGAGTTTCAAACCAATCTCATGTATATATATATATTTTTTTTTATCTTATTAAAGAAAAACCCAGAGGTGATAAAGCATAACATTTCATATTGCTTCTGGGTCACAGTGCACGAGTCCTGTTTCACAGATGCAGCTTAGAGCACCACTTCAGGGTAAGAGAACACAAGAGCCACTTTTGTAATAGTTTAATCTCCTCTTTGTTTTTTCAGGGAATTGTGGTTGAGGGGGCTGCAAGAGATTATCATTTTATTTTTTTAATCCCTGAATTTATGTGCTTACTCATGCAGCAATGCAACACCAGAGCACATTGTGATAATGTAACAAAAGAAAAAATAGGCATTCGCTTGATAGTTTTTCTTTTCCGCCCAACAGCATTCACAAGCATCATTAGATTCTGTTATTATTAACCTTGACTGCTCGAATATCCGCAGCTATTTTATAAAGCAACTTCAAAGTATCATTTGCCATGACTTACACTTTTAATCACATAATATTTATACCACACACGCATACGTATAAATGACGGTTTGGTGTAATGTAATTTACATTTTTACTCTATTGTGACTTTTGCATCACTTGCTTGGGACTAAGTTTTACTTTAAAATAATTTGGTTCTATTCTCAATTAAATACTTATGTGGTGTTATGATCAAATGTTAAGTAGTGGTCGATATCTCACCACTTTGTTGTGGATAGACTTGTTAATATAACCGCACGCCAAATGTTCTGGTATGTATAAAATTAGGTGTCTGCCTCTTTATTTCTCAACGTACATACACTGTCTCACCCAATTAATATTGAAATTTCTCATTCATGGTGAAGCGTTCAAGTATTCTTTGTCGCGAAAATTATTTATACATTTCCTTCATGCAACAATGTGTTGCGAATTTTCAGCTGGAAATAAGAGCTCACTGTGCATGGGTCGCAGTATTTGCTGTACACCATGGCTTGATTAAATGCTTCATTTCATGTCGCACAACAAACGTGATGGCTTGGCTTTATTAGTGCTTACATAAAGAATGACTTTAATTGTGGAAATACTTTCACATGATGAGGACCTAATTATGCACGGTTTATTTATTTTTGTTTGGGGGGTTTTTTTGTTCCGATAAAAATGCAGTCCAATTAAATGACATTAACCAAGAAAAAGTGCACTAAAAATGTTAAAGAATTTTAACGGCAGTCTTGGTACCATTAGCCACGAAGACCTCCCCATGCATGTTTAACATTGCAACAGAAAGTACCAAGTGAGCTTGCAAGCTCTAGATGTGGGGTTCCTGCGGCACAACAAGCGTTCCAACTGACCAACGCAACAACGTTAAATCAAAAGGTAAATCACTCGCGTCACCAACTAGTGCAAAGATGAAATCCTAACTATGATCATAAAGTTAAAAGTAACACCGCAAAAAACAATGGCATGGCAATAAATTGAAGACGCTCTTTACTTAACAAAAGGAAATAGTATATACAACCCTTCAAAAATAGGCATAATTACACAGCCGACTAGACGCAATCATAATACACAGCCGACTAGACGCTGTCATAATATACAGCCGATTAGACGAAATCATAATACACAGCCGACTAGACACACTCATAATACACAGCCGATTAGACGAAATCATTATACACAGCCGACAAGACGCAATCATATTACACAGCCGACTAGACGCTGTCATAATACACAGCCGATTAGACGAAATCATTATACACAGCCGACAAGACGCAATCATAATACACAGCCGACTAGACGCTGTCATAATACACAGCCAACTAGACGCTGTCATAATACACAGCCGACTAGACGCTGTCATAATACACAGCCGACTAGACGCTGTCATAATACACAGCCGACTAGACGCTGTCATAATACACAGCCGATTAGACGCAATCATAATACACAGCCGACTAGACGCTGTCATAATACACAGCCGATTAGACGCAATCATAATACACAGCCGACTAGACGCAATCATAATACACAGCCGATTAGACGAAATCATAATACACAGCCGTTTAGACGCAATCATAATACACAGCCGACTGGACGCAATCATAATACACAGCCGATTAGACGCTGTCATAATACACAGCCGATTAGACGCAATCATAATACACAGCCGACTAGACGCAATCATAATACACAACCGATTAGATATAATCATAATACACAACCGATTAGATATAATCATAATACACAGCTGATTAGATGCTGTCAATAAAAAATGATGAAATCAACATAAAGGCCTTTGTAATCAATATTATCCATATTAGAGCATTTAGGGGTTGGGTCATATAAAAAATAACTGTCGTAAATCCACCTCCACTCAATTCAGCCAATCAGTAAGGTTTGTCCTGTGAACAAAACGCACCAGTTCTTTAATAAGTCAGCACCTCAATGCAATCAAGAGCAAATCCACAACATTTACAATGGAGTACGAACTTTCCTTACCAAAGCTGTTCTTTCGGGATAACCGTGTCGATCGCTCCCCCTCTCGCCAGTCACAGCACATCTAAAGATGCCGCCAATGTGGGAGGCTATACGTCACGAAGGAGAGAGCAGGATCGCACGATACGGCTATCCCGAAATAACCTATATGGTGAACAATCGTCATACATCCAGCTGTGAAAACTTATTCCGTACAATCGAGTACGATATTTCGCATATAACTGTAATCAGTTTCATGAGGCATCCCGAACAAAAGTTTGTCAAAGAAAGATTTGTCGGGGTACCTCTGTGAGGTGCCTTCCGGAGCTGATTGCAATAATCAGCCAAACGTGATACTCCATTGTTAATGTGGTAGGTTTTGGCTCCAACACACCCGTGTGCTGAAGTCGTAAAGATTTGGCACATTCTGTTCAGGTGAAATATCTTACTAATTGGCTGTATCAGGTTGAGGCAGGCTTAAGATACATTCTTTTACGTGACCCAACCCATAAGTGCTTTATTGTGAATAAATGCTAGTCTACTAATTCATTTGTACCTATTGCTTAAACTCAAAATCCAGCTCAAATGCCCATGTCCAGTGTGTGCCGGCAACACTTGAAAGAGAAAGAAGGAGCCGAATGATTTTTCTCAGTTCTGGTTTTCATCTTTTATATTTATAGACATTACAGGTGACAGGCAGCCTTGAGAAGGTGCATGAAGCTCTCCAACTGTTCAGAGAAGTTACAAGGTAACAAATAAATTCGTTGCCATGTGTACTCAAGCTGGAATCCTTATGCAGATTTTATGAATGTCGTATTTCTATGGTATATCTTATTGTAATTTATAAGTTTTATTGGCACTGATTCATGTCATGCTGTGGCAAACATAACTCTAAAGCAATGGGTACATGAGCTCTTTGGCTAAAATAACTGGTATTTCTGACCGTTGGAGATAATAATTGTTTAGATATGTATAACAATATCCGTTAACTATGTTTTGCTGTTTACTTTATAATTATGGTTAAGCTTTCATCTTTGCACAAATTAGTGATGTGAAATGTTTATTTACCTTTTGATTTAACATCGTGTTGCGTTTGTCTGTTCAAACGTTTTTTGTATCACAGGAATCCCACATCCAGAATTGCAAGTTTACTGGGTATTTTCTACTGTAATAATAAACATGTATCTATCACTACTCTATCTAATACACTCTGCATTGATGTATATTGTTTTGATTATTGCTTCGAAAAGCTGCTCTCTCGGGACAGCCGCGTCGATGGCTCTCTCTCCTCTCATCGCGACGTTTCGCCTCACACGTTGGAGGCACTGCGCCTGAGGATGTGTGAGGCGAAACGTCGCGAGGAGAGGAGAGAGAGCCATCGACACGGCTGTCCCGAGAGAGCAGCTTTTCGAAGCAATCGTCATGCATCGAGCCGTGAAAACCTACATCAATATATTGTTCTGTTCTCTATACAGTCTTCAGATCATAGTAACAACAACAGTTTGCAGAAAACTACACTATGAGTAATATGTACTTTATTAAATGTCTATTTTGTTAAGAAAAAAATATATTCAGTTAATTAAAGTACATAATTTTGAATTGGGTTTGTTTTATAAAAATCAATGTATTTAATGAAGGATGAGGCAAAACTATGATGCATTAGTTTACATGCTTCGTTCAAAATGTGAACTATCAATCTTGTATTCGGTTAAACAAACACTTCATTCGAAACCCAAACATCTGGTTTTATATTCCTAAAAAGACCGACTGGTGTAACCATGAGCCACATCAGAACACTAATGGGTTGTTGCGCACATCTTCTGCATTAATAGAAACAATTACAGACATGAGCCACAATCAAGCCATTATGACCATGCACCACCAACTATGGACCACACACAGTAGACAGCTGTAGTCTGCGCTCTTAAAGCAGAGATGAAAGAACAAAAGAAACGAACTCTCTTTTCGAGCCTTCTCATAGCTAGCAGACCTCAACATTGACATTTTGCTCCTAAACACATTGCTATCTTTCGTGAGACTGCCATATAATAATAACATTTGCACTTCCAGAGCGCCTTTCACCCGAGGGTCACAAAGCACTGCACAGAGCTGTTAACAGAGCGGCATATTAACAACATAAGATGTAAAAAAAGAGAAGGTTTCCTAACAACATCAGAGTATATAAATTAGAGGAAAACAATGGCTATAAATCAGTGAAGAACACAAAATAACAGATCAAATAATTGTTAAACAAAGGACGGCATGTCACAACAACAGCAGCGACATATAAACGGCAAATCAACAATTTTTTTTGTTTTATGTTATAAATCTAAGCTGTTGAGAGAACGGCAAGTCAGCAACAACATCAGATCAATTTAATTCAGTCATATAATGGCTATAATTTAGAGAAGAAATTAAAATAAGCGATAAAAATAATTGTTAAACAAAGGAAGGAATAAGTGTTGCTGATCAGGTGCAGGTCAACAGTGACCCATCATCCAAGTATAACAACAGTGAGCAGCATCAACAGTCCTAGCCAGAGGACTTGAAAGGCTTACGAAACAAGTGAGTCTTTAGACGGGATTTTAAGATACCCAGGGACTCAGCTGATCAAATCTCCAATGAAAGGGCATTCCACAGTCTGGGAGCAGTGCGCGAGAAGGCTTTGTCACCGATCGAACGAAGGTGCAATCTGAGCACATGCAGCACACCCGTACTGGTGCATCGAAGTTGCCGTGTTGAGGAGAGTGCCTTGAGTAGGTCACAGATATATCTCCGAGCAGCGCCAGTGAGAGCCTTGTAGGTGAGGAGGATCTTGAATTCAATTCTGTATTTAACCGGTAGCCAGTGGAGAGACACCAGCATTGGAGAAATGTGATCATGAATGGATGTGCAGGTGCAGACTCTGGCAGCCGCAATCTGCACACGTTGGAGACGATTGATCAGGTAGGCAGGAATGCCAGAGAGTCGTGCATTGCAATAATTGATTCGAATAGACGGAACACAATAATTACTATACGAGGCTAAAAAGGCAACCCATATTTAATTTTCAAAAATGCGGGGAATATTAATTTATAATAGTTGTCAAAAATATTCTTTCATTTTGTTTGTTGAAGGTTTGTTTTTTGCACGTGTAGCTTTTACCAGCTGTCATTTCAAGATGGACGCTGATTGCGTAGGCCAATATTTCAGCAATGTTAGAGCCAAGACTTGGTGGATTACAGACTATAGCGAGATTCCCTGTTCACTCTTCTGCCCTTGGATATCCAGGTTGCCATCTTCTAGCTTGCTAGCACATAGCAATACAGCAAATGGATTGATTTTCATATATATGGATTAATGGTTAGCCCTCTCGAATACGCGGGATTTCCCTGGGAACTCCAATTTTCTCTAGCATGTAATGGAGTTGGTCAAATCTTTCAATATAGGACGACAGCGGCTTAGACAGCTTTTGGCACTGTTTCTGATCTCATTCCCACTTGGCTGTGGTGTCCCACGCCTCTAATTTTATATCTATGAGACTGATTGAAATGTGTGCACGACGCAAATTGTAAACCATTCTTTGTATTTAATATTAACATCTATCGATGACGATTTTTGGACATATGAGATGTGGATATACATCTCACTGATTGCAATGGAGAGTGCTGTCTCAGAACACCTGAAGATGCCTCCAACGTGGAGAACGAAACGTGAAGTAGATCACTTGACATGGCTATCCTAACAAAACTTGCAAATCAAGTATCATGCATCGAGCCATGAAAACCTGCATCAGTACACATTTTACTGTTTTATATTAATGCCTCATAACTTGTGCGCTTTCTGAAAATCAAATGTGTCTACAGGTTATAACTAACAATTTGACACAACGTCACATTATTTCAAATCTATTTCTTAATAGAGTTGCAACTGTATTTACACCCACATCATTTGACAACGTTAATCAAATGGAATGATCGTGATATACTTAACTAAATTACACGATTTTCATTACTCTCACCACCACTATTACCTCAGTAAATTCTGTAAAACATTGTCATCCATATTTGCATTACGCATTAATGCATAACCTTTGTGTCATGTTTAAATATTGTTGTTACCTTTAGCATTTCGTTTTCATGAACTGTTTGGAAGATGGTGCTTTTAATTAAGTACGATGTCGTCTAATTTTTTTTTGTTTACAAAACAGCTAGATCAAAAAAATGTAATTAATTTTCAGTGGGTATACGACGTATTAACGATGTACGTGGTCAGTGTGTGGGAAGTGGCATCAATATTGACTTTGGGAGAGCGATAGCGTAGCCCAGTGTATTACGAAACCAAAAACCAGAGTTTGATTGCTGTTTACGGCAAAAACAACTGACGATTATCTGAACTGGTCCCGGACTTCCGCTGGGATCACTCAGCCTCAAATGATCTGGCCTTTAATTAAGCAAAAAAACGGCTTCAATTCACTCCCATTCCATTTTTACACTGTTACTCCTCTTAATCATAAAGCTATTGGAATTATCGGTCGTTTTTGCTGTGAAAATTTGTGTTACTTTTTACTTTGCGATTATTATTATTAGGGATTCACCTTCGTACATATTGGTGCAGTGATTGTTTTAAATTGTACAAACTTGCGTGTTACTCTTAATGTTGTTATTACAGTTAGAACTTCATCTTTGTACAAATCGTTGCTGTGATTTAGTTTGTTTTACCTTTGATTTTCTGCGTTCTTTCGATGGTCAGTTCGAACGTTTATTGTGTGGCACGAATTCGGCACATAGAGCTTGCAAGCACAGTGGGAACTTTCTGCTGTAATAGTAAACATCAATCCGTCTGGTAAGTTGTATAAACATCACCATTAGGGATGCTTAGTGCCACCCACAAATTCATGTACCGCTCCATCCTTGATAGGTGCTCACTAACAGCACATGTACCAATAGCTTCTTGAGGCTATATGGGTTGATGTTTTCATTTGTGTTTAGCAACCTTACAGAGCACACTAAATTCCTTGTGATATGGGTACAATCCTGACTCATGCTCGCCAATAGAAATAAATTTATAATCTTGGTCTGGGGCTCCCCTATGTCGTTTCAGCCGACAAAGCTTCCCTTGTTTTGCGTGTCAATCTGGAAAAACACAGCAGCTTCAGTATAGTGCTGCGGAAAACTTCACGTTGTATTCACTGTTCTCGTCAAGAACTCACAAACGACAATGTGCCAAGATTATGCGATCCTAAACAAGATATGTGTTTTCTTCTCTTAATATGTAACAACGAATAACTGAGAATATATTTACGTTATCTGATACAGGATTTAAAAAATATTTCCGAAATGTGATGGCAAACAAGACAATTTGCCTTGGTATGCAGTGGGTTTTGGTCCTGGGTATGACGTTAGACTACATCCCACAGTAAGGCATTCCCAACTGTTAGAGTATTAGTGAGACAGGTAGTCTGGTTACTGTGGTCTCTGGGTTGCCCCTGGGCAAGGCATGGCACCCATTAGCCTCTTTGACCAGAGCTACGGTAAAATCCATTGGGGGTGCAGGATGGTGGATCATCTCATCTGGCGGATGCTCGGTGCTACTGAGACAACTGCAGGGGAGACTTGCTTCAGTTAGCGAAGAACTGCGGCTTGCGGAAAGAACGGGCAACGTTCTACAGAATTGTGCGAGGAAAAACAATGGAAAACACATCCACCGAAAATGTGGTGGGTTCGTTGATTGTGCAGTGCTGTGAGGTGTAGAATACTCTCAGTGCTAGCATGGCGTTTGGCCAATAAGAAAGGACAAATGCCCTCTAGAGGGGTTCTATTTATCGACCTCTTGTGACAGCTGCCTTATCGGCAGGTCCTAGAGCATGGCTGTAGCTTTATCTTTTATTAAATAAAATTACGTTAAATCATTTCCTCCCTAACTGAAACATTTTTTTCTGGTAAAAAAGACATTCAGTTAATTAATAAGCCTGCTTTTAGAAAATGCTCCGAAATTATTAAACGTGCGGTAATTATAATTAAGTCTTGAAATTTCATCATTGTTATTAATGATTATCACGTCTGATCATTGTCTTAGTACCACTGAAAGAATTCCCACACGAGTGCAATTGTTTGCATTTTTTTGCAAGTACAAATTGCGATATCAGTTCGCCTCACATTTACATTCATATAATGCGTATTGTATGTGTGCATATCATTACACTCCAGCACGATCGCACGTTTTTATTTGACATTCATCTTAGGCTGTCAAATCGGGGAAATTTAAGGCACCTCTTTGAAACGCATGGTGAAGTGTCATCACTGTCCATCAAAAAGTGCGTCCTAAAGGAGAGTGACCTGTGATTATTGCAACTGCTTGCAGATGTCCGCTTTTATTGTTTTCAACAGCGTTGTAGAGTTTATCCTTCAAACAAGCTCGCAATTTCTATCCATTCTCTTCACGTCCAGTTGATGTGGAGCCATCACGCACCGGCCTGCTGGACTTTCTGCACCCAGTTGTCAAAATAAACTATTATGAGCTCAAAAAATCGCATCAAATAATCACATAACTGCAGTGTGATGATTGCTTCTTTTGGGATAGCCGCATCGATCGCTCATCCTCTCTCCTTCACAACATTTCGCCTCCCATGTTGGAAGCATCCTCAGACGTTCTGTACAGTGTGTTTAATTTCTAAAATTACGTCTTTTTTTAAAAGAAAGGTCACTGTAATAAAAGCCTGGATTGGTACAATTGTCTGAGTCAGACATAAACCAAAGGTGCAACTTTAAATACATAATTATTATTGCTGATGTTATAATTATCCACGGCCACAGTATATATGCACGTGTAAAATTATACTTCAATCATAGGTGGTATTAATAATAATATTTTAAGTTGTGTATACATTTGGCACACGGGTGGTTTAATCACATCGTTAAATATGGACACTTTAATCAGAATTTCTTAGAAATATTACGTGCATCATCAACAGCAGATCGAGCAGTCTTTATAATGCAAATATGACACTGTTTTAAATTTGGCAATAATACCATATATGCACGTGTACTATCAACCCAAAATTAAAATAGCCAAAGCTTGGAAAGGGTGTTTTTTTTATCACAGTTTACCAGACAAATTTTCAAATTTTCTTTTGTTTATTTTTGATGGTAAATCTCCTTTGACTGTTTAAAACTGGGTTGTAGAATAGATTTGTATTATTATTTATGACATTTTGGATAATTGCACTTTAAATAATGTATAAAACAAAGAGATAGCTTGATCAGGTGGTACATTACATGCATGGTGACTTATACCAATCATCATGCTACTTTTTTTATCCAAGAAATGCACAGAGATCTAAAAATATTACAATAAATATTTATAAAAAAACATTTTAAATATAGGGCGGCGCGGTGGCCCAGTGGTTAGCGCTGACGCCTCGCAGCAAGAAGGTTCCGGGTTCGAATCTCTCGGCTCGGGTGCCTTTCTGTGTGGAGTTTGCATGCTCTCCCCGTGTCCACGTGGGTTTTCGCCGGGTACTCCGGTTTCCTCCCACAGTCCAAAAGCATGCTCCTGGATAGGTTGATTGGCTCGCAGACTAAAAAATTGACCCGCAATGCCCGGCGATGGACTGGCGTCCCGTCGTCGGGTGTATTCCTGCCTTACGCCCTGTGTTTCCGGGATAGGCTCCGGCTCACCGTGACCCTATATTGGATTAAGCGATTTCAGATAATGAGATGAGAGAGAGATGAGATTTTAAATATATCTGTTAATATGATAAAATGATTGCTTCAAAAAGCTGCTTTTTGGGATCGCCGTGTCGATCACGCCACTCTCCTTCGCGACATTAACCTCCCACATTGGAGGCATACTCAGGCCTATGACTGTCACAGGACGCTTGAGAGTGTCTCCAACGTGGGAGACAAAACCTTGACACGGCTGTCCCGAGAGAGCAGCTTTTGGAAGCAATCATCATGCATCGAGCCATGAAAACCTACATCAGTACATAATATGATATAAGTTCATCAATATGTGACGCCACGGCTTTTGACTCCAGGCTTGTAACGGCTTACAGCGGCAACACCACGGCGAGTATCAGCATTCATTCCGCAATAGACCAGCCAGCGACCAAGGATGAGCAGAGACTCCTTGATTTTCGATGCTTTATTCAAACCAGCAGTGCACGGCCGGAGTAGCGGC
>JAZEWT010000002.1:17525019-17568834 GCA_036362905.1 Mordacia mordax | reverse complement strand
TATTCTTCTCGCCTCATCGGATTGTGACCTTTGACGGGCACTCGAGCGTTTTGAGGCTGAGTGTGAAGTGGCTGGAATGAGAGTCAGCACCTCTAAATCTGTGGCCATGGTCCTCTCACGGAAAAGAGTGGGTTGCCCTCTTCAGCTGAGGGGAGAGCAATTGCCGCGAGTGGAAGAGTTTAAATATCTTGAGATCTTGTTCACGAGTGATGGTAAGCGGGAACGTGAGGTTGGCCAGCGGACTGCAGCAGCATCTGCCGTGATGCGGACACTGTACCGGTCCGTGGTAGTGAAGTGGGAGCTTGGTCCTAGGACAAAGCTCTCGGTTTACAGGTCAAGCTATGTCCCGATCCTCATCTATCGCCATGAACTTTGGGTAATGACCAAAAGAACGAGATCGCGGATACAAGCGGTAGAAGTAAGGTTTCTCCACAGAGTTGCTGGGCTCACTCTCCGTGACAAGGTGAGGAGCACAGAAATCCGGGAGAACCTCAAAGTAGAGTCGCTGCTCCTCCGGATTGAGAGGAGCCAGTTGAGGTGGTTCGGGCATCTGGTAAGGATGCCCCCTGGAAGGCTCCCCCGGGAAGACTACCAGGCACGGCCCACTGAGCGGAGACCTAGAGGCCGACCCAGGACACGCTGGAGAGATTACATCCTTCAGCTGGCCTGGGAATGCCTGGGAATCCCCCAGGAAGAGCTAGAATCTATTGCTGAGGAAGGGATGTCCAGTCCACTCTCCTTGGACTGCTGCCACCACAACCCTAACCAGGACAAGCGGTGTAGAAAATGGATGGATCAAGTGATATGTTCATATTTGTGAGTGAGACGTCAACATCAATAATTCATAGTTTTAATGGTAAATAACCTTTTAATAATCAATATTCGGCGATGGACTGGCGTCCCATCGTCGGTATATCCTTGCCTTGCGCCCTGTGTCTGCCGGGATAGGCTCCGGCTTCACCGTGACCCTGTATAGGACTAAGCGGTTTCAGACAATGAGAGATGAGAGAGATAATCAATATTTTTTGATACACGAGACAAATGCACTTGCTAGTGAATGAAACGTTTAAAGGTGATGACCAAATAGTAGCGTTTATGACTTATTACCAAAAATGCCAACAAAAATTATAGTAAATGGGTTCTTTGCTTAGATTCATGTCATCTTTCCCAGATCTGTTGTTTCAAAAGCACGTTTAAGTGTCGATCATTAAAAATAGCAAAGTCATCCATTAAGACACTGAATTACAACCAACACCGTAAAATTACAGTACTTTAGGTATCCATTAGCAGATGAAGGTCTCTCCCAGGCCATTTCAATCATTGTAATTGTTTGGTCATACTTCACCACCGCACTGGTCAGATCGAGTTGAAGAATGGTGGAAGGGCAGCAGGACTGGTTCAGCAATCTCATGCAACTAATGTTAGTAGCCACTGCAGGAACAAAACTCAAGCGTCAGGCTGCATGGCACAGTACGCAGAGTCGCAATTCCGCCATCTATTGTATAATACAGTATTGTTACCGATACATATACTGCATCGGTAACCGATGCATATACTGTGAATACTACACCTGCACATTCTAGTTAAAGTCACAAAAACAGCACAGCTCATACAACGCATTATACCCTACCTATTCTTGTCTTCGTGCGGCTGTTGTTAACGTAGGCAACAACTATTGTGCCACACTAGTGAAAGGGCCAGATAATTGCGTCAAGAGTAGTAATTAGTAGACGACAGTGAGAAAAAAAATAATTTCAAGTTAAAATGCTTCACAAACTATAGTGAATGTTTCCACCGCAATGTAAGAATAAATTGAAGTATTCCATTTTTGCCACGTGTTCAATCAATTGTTTTCACATACAAACACATGACAGAAAGAACACACGTCAAACGCTGAAATTGCTCACTTGGGGGAGGGAAGAGTTCTGCTGGTAATGGCACCGCCGCCTCAACTAAAAATGTCATCTCTGACCACAGTCCATCGGCTCCCCAATATCATTTTTATTGTACTGTGTGCGGTGGCACCGTAAGGCAGTGACCACATGCTCTTTGTGGTGCTATGTTGTTGATAGATAGAAAGCTGTTTATTATTAGAGCAGAAAGTACCCAGTGAGCTTGCAAGTTGTAGATGCGGGATTCCTGCGATACAACGCTATTGTTTAAAACTCTGGTTATATAATCCATTGCACGTTTTAATGAAGCGAGAAAGAATCGATGATCCCAAAAGCACTCGAAATGGATACGTAGTCAGGCAAATATATTTTATATATTTTTTCCGGTTAATCATTAAGCCAAGAAACAAAGAATGATGGGGATCTGCAACATTGAAAAAGAGTGCTCTCTGACTTTAGAAGACACCTACTAGTGGACACCGCACAAAAATGATTCCACTTACGAGCAGTCCTGATGCCTGGACACTTACAGATGGTGGTTAGGGGGCCATAATATTGTAGCATACCTGCAGGCCTGCTATAGATACACAAACGTATTATTATTATTATCATCGACTACATTCTGCATTGCGCGGAGGGCGACATGCAGTTGCGGGTTGGCTGCTTGCTGCGGACGTTCGTTATTTGGAGTCCAACTGCCACGCTGATTACTGCTGGGTGTATTAGCCATAAATACTATACCATGACAGTTTCGCAGTGGACACTAAATATTCCTTAACGTTATTCAACATAGTGGGCCACGTGTTCTCGTGTGAGGGACCAAGCTAGCATTTGAAAATTACCCACAAAATACTTTTGCATAAATCCACAGAAACATCACGCCATATTTGTATACCATACCCGTTGAGTCAACAAGCTGCACTATTTCATGGACTTTTAACAAGTTAGTTACAATCTAATTATCAATTTTACTAAACCGGTGTGTTCTTCACGTGTCTGCGTGGGGTTTTTTTGCCAGTTTTTCCAGTTTCCTCCCACCATGCAAAGACATGCTACTGCCTGGGTAATTGGCCTGTTGAGACAATTGCCTCCAGTGCCCTGCGATGTAACTGGCATTGCGTCGTGGATATTGCTCCACCCTGCGCCCTGTCTGCTGGATTAGGCTCCGGCTCCCCGTCACCCTGTACAGGATTTAACGGATACCGATAATGATGATGAAGTTTCCCAAAACTCTCCCGTTATGTGACATTTTCTCAAGTGCAGTGAATGAACATGCCACAAGAATTATTAAAAGCTATAAAATAAATGCCTATTCTGTTCGATGTTATATACCCAATAATAATTCATGTTATTAATGTTATGTACATTGATGGAGTACTACAGAGGGAGAAAATATGAACATGATATATGAACTATTATTTGTATATGTGGCTTTCAAAGTTTACCAATTAATTCCAAGTCCTCTAATTATTCTATCTCCTCAATACCACAGAATATTGCTGATGGTCACCCTCAAGTGAAGTGGTGGTGAGTAGAGCACTGAGTTATGAACAAACCACCTGCGTTAGATTCCTGGCCTCGGCTAACATCAGTCGTGAGTGATATCTGAATCAGGTACTGTCCTTCGCCACCTACCCTTCACCAACCCGTAAAGTATGATAATAAAAATAACAAAGCCTATAACAGGGTATAGGGAGCCCTTCATCCAACAGCCTGTGGCGAGAGAAGAGTGGGAAAGTGCACTTCCCCAACTCGCGTCCCTCTCATGGAGCCTGCTGCATTGCCTGGCTGTGTACGTCTGCTTTTGAAAGCAAATCCCTCAAGCCCAAGCCGCATCTTAGCCTTGCCACTGCATCAATTTATACGTGTGCTTGAAAGCGACCACCATCAGCAAGTCGAATAATTGTTGTGATTCAGGGCTGCAATTTGAGGGAATATTCAATACGTAGTGTATTTGCCACGCTTTAACCAATTCGTTTGCATAGCGTTTGGACACGTTATCTCTCACGCATTACCCGAAATGTACACTCTCACACATTGCCCGAAATGCACAATTACTGTAAAGGTTTAGCCCTGCTCTTACACCACTGCTGGCAAAATGGTCTCCATTAGAGGGAACTTGAGTGAGCCTCTCTAGAAGGGTGTTGAAAATCTTTCGTATGAAATAAAGTACATCTTCATATGCATGCAATTTCACGTGTATTTTTTAAGCCCTAAGAATTTCTAATAACTGATGAATTGGTGTATTTCCATCGTTATGCCCCCAGTGCAAAGAGGTTATTGAAACTGAGTTGTACTCACAAATATCTCTGCGAATGACAAGATAGCATATTTTCCAGAAATTATCAATACAGGTACTTTCTTGTTAGCATGGAATTTTCATTCAAACCCCTCA
The DNA here is from genome assembly GCA_036362905.1 of Mordacia mordax. Lineage (NCBI taxonomy): Eukaryota > Metazoa > Chordata > Hyperoartia > Petromyzontiformes > Petromyzontidae > Mordacia > Mordacia mordax. The sequence continues at coordinate 17,564,547 of JAZEWT010000002.1, read as the reverse complement.
AAGCTGTTGGCTCGTATGGCATTGACTTTGGTGTCCAGATTATAAAATATATGTAAATACGATAGTTGCACTTGTAAAGCAATGTTGCACCCATGTGTTTGAAGTTGATGAATGTTTACTGTGGGCTGATATTTTCTCAAAAGCGACTTGAATAAATATAAATTGCTCCGAGGGGGAGCTAAACAGCTATAATGCATCACAGTGCAACTGAGCCCTTGAATGCCTGTTTTTTCATTTGCACAGCAGCACGGGTGAAATGATTGCCATGAAACCAGTATCGCTCACATTTGCTAAAAAAATGACAGTAAAACAAGCGTTACATTCAATGTTGTTCATCATAAGTGGAACGTATATCTTAGCACCTTCTGTTAAAATATTTGCATGACTTCATTCCCTACAGTATCATACTTCATCATTGTGTTATATTTATGTTTTAATATTATCACTCTAAGAGGCACGGATATGTTGTTACAGCATAAAACTTTCACGTGTCCTAACCCGAAAAAACAATTGTGGATCATTGTATTAGCTTAAGAAAACCCGCTTTTTACATTAACACAAAAGTGTATGTTTTAAAATTTGTGCCAGCAAGGGGTGATAATACATTGATGTGATTTGTTATGGCTCACAATGAATCCACCGAATTCTACTGTTGTTGCCCGTTTAAACGGCTAGTATCCACCTTGACCCATGTTGGTCAGTTGCCTCCCAATTGTGAGAATATTTGAGCAGAATTTTACAGCCAGATGCCCTTCCTGATGCCAATCTCTTTGAATCAGAAGGTCTTCGGATGGTTGTCTGGAACCTTCCCCCAAATCTGTTCACCAAGCAAGACCGAAGCAGGAGTGCTAGAGTTGCAGTGCCTATACGTGTCTCCAAAGCCATGTGAATAGCACGGTAACCAATATTTACAGCCATCTCCCAAAGAGAACTCACTCAACGGGCTTGTGACAATTTTATTAGTGTATTTTAAAAATGGAACAAACATTGACTAGACCACACGAAAAAAATGTGTAAACATGAAGTCTGTTATGTAAAGTGCCATTTCCCAATAAATGTAGTATAAACACTGATAATTTTACATTTTAAGAAAATTTAGTTGAAAGTCAGATCATACTTTACATGTTCTGCAATGGCGTGTATATATAAAAAAAAACCCGAAAAATGTTATTGTTGCTGATTGTCCGTTCTAATGTCGTTGTTGTTCATGTGCCGTTCTCTCTGCATCTCTATGCAGCGCTTTGTGACCCTCGGGTGAGAAGCGCTCTATAAATGCAGTTATTATTATTAATGGGTATAGCTGCTTGCAATAGACGAATTAACAGTTTAAAAGCTAAACTTCCTTGCGTCTTCTTATTATGTTACAAGAATCCATTTGATAGCAATATAAATGATAAATTATTTATATTCAGTCGATGTTCCTGGCAGAGTCAACATATATCGATTATTCCCGGGTATATCTGAATGTTTGTGGCAAAGAATAATGAAATATTCTTCATCGGACTGCAAACTCGTAACACACGAGGTATTTTGTGCTTTATTGGTTTCGGTATAGGGATTATCATTAACATAGTCGGGAGGACGGGTACCCTAGAAAATGTAAATTACCTCAGACGAGCACAACATGCACATGCCACTAAAACAATCTGTTTTAAGTGACACGTGGACGCCATATATCAAAACCAGAGACTGATGAAAGTGATTTTGTGTAGGCTGGCAGTGATGTAATGTGACATTTAAATGCATATTTAATTAAAAAAACACATATCAAAGCGAAGTCGCCAAATGTCTCCTTATATGGCTTCCTCGACCACCACCAATTATTCACTGTTTTTTATCTCCCCATGAACCCTGCACCAGTGGTGGTACGGGCCTATTGAGGGTCACGAACAGACATGTGCCTCCCCCTTCCGACACACATGTCCGTTATAAATACATAAAATCCGAGTAACGTGACGGAAGAGCTATTTACAAGAGATAGAGATGTAGCAAGATGAGAAATGTGAACAAAGGATAGAGGTGCAAAGTATAGAGGAGAGCTGCAGATAAAACGGATGTAGACAAGAGACGCTATAGTGATATGCAGGTGTTAAGATCCCAAACACCACAATAGACACATTTTACAATGCGTCCAGTTTGCAAAAGCCACACATACTAGTGGCAAAGTATGCAAACAGGTAGCTTTGATAACCTATGCATTGTCCTTCAACTGACCGACCTTCACCTGGCAGTGGCTTTCTTTTGAGCCTATTTGCCAGCATAATGGCCAGATACGGTAAAACCCGTTGTAATCTTATATATGTATACTGGCAAAAAGTACTCATAGAGATAAATTCCCTTTCATTGTTCATTGAATGCTTTATATTAGGATCCAAAGGTGAGCTGATGTTTTGTGCATTCAATTTTTTTGATCAAACCGAACGAAGCACCTGAGCAGTTTGGGCCCCTAAGCCTTTACTTATTTCTGGTGCCACCAATGCCACCATCTGCACCTACTGCTCATGCTCCTCTGTGCTCAGCACACACTGTTAGATATGATAAACGTGTTTTCAATTTCAATCGGAAACATTTTCAGAATTAGTTATCAAAATTATATAAATAACATGTAATTTGAACACACACACAAAATCTAAATGTTGCTGTTTCTTCTTTTTCCAAGTTTCACAATGGCTGTACGGTTGAAATGTAATCAGTGATATTTGACCCAAGTGAATGTCCAACCCACCACGTATCTCAGAATTCTGCACATGTACCCCACTCATCGCAAACTCCTCTTTTTGATTATGGCCCAGGTCCTCATCTTGATTTTCATGTATTGTGAACATTTCTGTAAAAAAGACACGCCTCAATCTTCATGACTAACACTGCGGGAAAATATTTGTAAGACTTGTTGGGTTGTTTATTCCAGTTATGGTTACTGTGTCAAGATTATAATAATAATAATTGCATTTATAGACCGCTCATCACCCAAGGGCCACAAACCACTACACAGAGCCGCTGAGAGAACAGCACATCAACGAGATAATAACAGCAAATCAGCAACAACGCTTGTTTTGGAGTTTTTCTTTATACAATTACGAGCTGTGGAGGACAGCCCAAGCGAAATATGAAAAGTAGCAATAAACAACAGAATGACAAAAAATAAGCAATTTAAAATAATAATAATTCTGCTACAAACATGGATGGAATAACTGTTCCCAAGCAGGTGCAGCTCGGAGGATTGCCATCATCCCGGCATGACAACACTGAGCCACATCAATCAACCCAGAGAGCTGCACATCCCTGAATAGCAGGAGGAATGGATAAGAATCACAGTGTTAGAGATGGGAGTCTCAGTATTGGAGATAGGAGTGACGCGGCTGTCCCGAGAGAGCAGCTTTTCGAAGCAATCGTCATACATCGAGCCGTGAAAACCTACATCATAACACAGGAGTCACAGTGTTAGAGATAGGAGGCATAGTGTTAGTGATAGGAGTCTAAGTGTTGGAGATAAGAGTCAGAGTCCTAGCCAGGGGCGGCGCGGTGGCCCAGTGGTTAGCGCTGTCGCCTCACAGCAAGAAGGTCCCGGGTTCGAATCTCTCGGCTCGGGTGCCTTTCTGTGTGGAGTTTGCATGCTCTCCCCGTGTCCGCGTGGGTTTTCACCGGGCACTTCGGTTTCCTCCCACAGTCCAAAAAGCATGCTGCTACATAGGTTGATTGGCTCGCAGGCTAAATTGCCCCGCAGTGCCCGGCGATGGACTGGCGTCCCATCGTCGGTATATCCTTGCCTTGCGCCCTGTGTCTGCCGGGATAGGCTCCGGCTTCACCGTGACCCTGTAAAGGACTAAGCGGTTTCAGACAATGAGATGAGATGAGATGAGTCCTAGCCAGAGGACTTGAAAGCCTTATGGAACAAGTGAGTCTTAAGACGCGATTTGAAGATGCCAAAGGACTCAGCTGATCGAATCTCCAAAGGAAGGACATTCCAGAGTCTGGGAGCAGTGCGCGAGAAGGCTCTGTCACTCATCGAATGGAGGTGTGATCTGGGCACATGCAGCCCATATTGGAGCTCGAAGTTGTCGTGTTGAGGAGGCTACCTGAAGTAGGTCACGGATGCATGTCGGAGCAGCGCCAGTGAGAGCCTTGTATGTGAGAAGAGGATCTCCAATTCAATCCTGATTTAACAGGTAACTAGTGGAGATACATTAGTACTGGAGAAATGTGATCGTGGATGGGTGTGCAGCCACATTCTGTACACGTTGGAGACGATGGATCAGGTAGGCAGGAGTGCTAGGGAGCAGTGCATTGCAATAATCAATTCGTGAGGAGATGAAGATGTGTATTCGCTTCTCAGCATCAACAGTTGACAGGATGTTGCACAGTTTGGCTATATTTCTGAGATGGAAATAGGCTACTTTCATCACCTTGTTGATGTGTGTCTCAAAAGTGAGTGAGGAATCAAGAGTCACACCTGGACTCTGGACTGCCTTAATAACTTCAGCGGTCTGGTCGTCAAGCACCAATTGGCTAAGTTCTGCCTTGGACAATTGGTGCAGAGATCCGACAAACAAAACTACTGTTTTGTCGCCATTTAGTATTAGAAATTTTGAATTGAGTCAAGCCTTCACAGTTGACAAGGAGGATGGCATGCAAAGACCAGACGCATTGATGGATGACTTTGCGTGGAATATGGCCAAGAGGTTGTAAGAAGATGCTGAAGAGGAGTGGGCCGAGAACTGAACCCTGAGGAACTCGACAAAACAGGATATCAATGTTGTATTGTCATCAGTCATGGATTTCTGTGCTTTGGCGACAGAGCTTTCCTGCCACATTATTTCTCAAAGATCCAAATTGTTAAACAAATAACTTATCCTGGGTGGCACAAAAGACTAGTATCATGTCAGTAGTACCAAATCAATGACACTGGTGAGCTCCTCAGTTCGAATATGAGCAATCACTCATAATCGTGCATGGTTTAGGTATACAGTTAATTTACGGTCCCATCATAATTACCAATGATTCCCAAGCCATACTTTAAAACTTTGCGATTCTTCCTAATGCCTTAATCATTTTCTGAGAATCAAAAACTCTTTATGGATTGAATAAAACATATTCCCTTTGTATACACAAAAAGGTCTAAAACTGACTTAAAAAAAACACTAGTTGTCTTCACTCCTGGGGCACCGGTCTGACATAAGGTGATAAACTGCTTATTGTGACATTTCTGAATTGAAATTTCTTCATCTCATTATGCAGACAGTGTAATTGGAATATATATTAAAGGGACCTATATATATAATTAAAGCGAACGAGCACGTGCAGTATAACTATGGATTCAAAACTTAGGTCATTGTTATTGCTATAACTCACAATTATTACTATTATTATTACTACACTTGTTTACCGCAAAACCTGAGGTCTTTAGTATTATACTTTAAGGTTTTGGTTAAGGTCTTAACCTTGGTTATGATCTTTTGCCCACTGGGAGCCCACTCTACCGTCTATTCTGAAGCCTGCCAGTCCAACCACCACAACCCATCACACGCTCCTCATCATTATCATGTTATATTCATGAACGTTCAAGTTATTACCCCATTATACCATGACAGTCCTAACATGCAATATTACGAATAAAATGCTACAAATAAAATAAACAAACACAAGAAGTCACAGACCGGCTCAGGAGCCATAGCACTGAGCCAGCACTGCTAAGACTGTGGTTTGATTGTCGGTTCTAATTTGGGTCGATGCCCATGATTAAAGAGAGAACCTCAAGTGCAGGATATTGATGTTATTGGTCTAGTCGTCAGTGACTGTACACACACACATACACAAAAAACAAACATCACGTTACGTTTCTTCTTTCACGTAATTCAGATACATTTAGGCTCTTAACACTATGCAGGAATATTAAAGATGTACTGTACCTGTGGTATGGACAGAGACCTGTTATGAAAACCACAGAATTAAGAAGTAGTTATGTAATGTCATCTATTGAGAGGTTGTTCTCTGACACAGCAAAAAAACCCATTCTGAACGCATTAATATTTAAAGGCCAGGAGCTTCTTTTCTCATTACGTTGTTACGGTGCAGCTCTCTGACCCATTAAGCAACAAAGACATTTCTGCTGACTATTCAAGATGTCCCCATGTCTGATATATTATGCCTTTTGGCTTCTAATGTTAGTTCATTGTAATTCCAAATGCTGTCGGTGCTATGCTTCATAGCATAAGTTTAACAAGACACAATAACATTAACGTGCAGCTCATATTTATACCGTTCTTACAAACAGGGCCACTTTCGCACATTAGTCAAATAATTGGTTTCTGTTATCTCAATACTCAAGCCTTGCGATGTTGATCACAGCACAGTGTTACTTTCACACAGAGTTATAATGGTTTTGCAATAACCTTTGCTCAACACTTGGTAGTGATAGTGAAATGTGAAAAGCCTGACGTGTCCATTGTATGTTATTTTCGTTGCTGTTTACTCATTCGTCATAGCAAAGAAACATCAGATTAGACGGTGACACTTGAACGGTGAATATTGATCCACTTATATAAACTAGCTGTACACCAATGACTCTCCGCATTTTTATCACCTTAACGTGTTCATATGGTCTTAGCAAAGCCGTACATTGCAATGATGCGTGTAGTGATGACAGTTACATGCCATTATTATACAGCGGCAAGTTAAGAACGTGCTTGCTCATATATAGCGGCATATGTACACTGGCAATGGCCAGAGGAACCTTGCCAATACCTGTCCCAATGGACAATATCTTGCCAAAATATAAATGTATAGAGTCCAAAACCTAAAGATATTATTGAACAAATGCTTAAATCAATCTGCTAATAAAGACCAGATGAACAACAATATTTACAATATTAACAATAATAGCAAGCAGTTTCAAGGACAATCTGTATATTTTCAAAACATTGTATCCATTTTTTGCCACGAACGTACGTGGTTTTTGCAAACTCGACACTTTACGAAATGTGTCTGTTTGGTGTTTTTAGATCTTAACGGTGTATTATTGCCAGAAATCGGGTAAAGCCTCTTCTTATTTACATGCCTCTACTGGAAAAAAAATACCTAGAATAGCAATATTGTTTTTGCAAAATACATCATTGCTACACTGATCAAGCTACTAAATGTGTTGATTGTAAAGAAAATATAATCAACTCACATGAAATTTAATGATATGCTTAATTTGCTTAAATTCTAACAGTGACAATTAAAAATATTAGATGGCTTGTCATGCATTGAACATTCTGTAGCAGGACAGGTGGAAAAGTCCTGCCCCCTTTTATGTCGACGAGAGCTCACTCGAAGGGATATCGGAAATAGTTCTGCAATATCTGCTTCCGTAAGCCATTCTCTAACTTAAGGATTGTTTTATAAGGGATTCAATGATTCAATGTTTCGTGACAAGATACCGATGGAATAAGCTGGATACAAAATCAGGACAATGAGGTAATGGCACAAAATACAAATTACTGCGCTGCCACTATGTTCAATTGTCGATGTTAGCATCAGAGTTTTAACTGTCATCCCATTATTATTTTGGCGTTAATAGCGTTTTTAGCCTCCTGTGTGAAAATATTCATGTCTGCAAATGTGCAAAAAGTATACAAAACATTGTCTGAGCTAAAACTGTTATTTTAATAGAATAGTTGCAACTGACGAATACTTTGTAAATAACTTTGTTATAAATATTGATTACAGTGCAAACTAATGTCCTTTTTAATGCATCGACGGATAGGAGTAAAATAAACTTTTCATGCTAAGTACTTAAAAATATTGGCTGTCCATTATAACTATTCATGAGTGGCAGTGTGACAAATGTCTCCAGTTGACAGCTGTCACAAGCATCATCTCAGTGCAATGTGCAGTCAGTTGCATACTATAAGAACATATATTCAAATCTTTAATTACTCAAAAAAGTATCTCAGCATTTCCTAACTTCTGATATCATGGGTTTACTTTTTTTAGCAATGCAAGAACTAAATTAATTGAATATTCGTTCAGAATTCAATTAACGTTATTTTAATGCAATAATTCTACTTGCCTTCTTTCCTTTCATGAGAAAGTAATTTGTTGAGTGTGCAAAATACGTATGACTATACTGAATCATGAGGGGGCAATAAAAAGTAGGGCATCCTTTCAAGCTTTTTTTAACTAATTATATATAACTTTAAATCGAAGGATTTATAAATGCTGTGAGTTTGCTCTTTAACAAACTAGTGGTACGTTTTGTCAACGTTGACATACATTACTGATTGGCTGTTGTCGGGTGGTGGAGTGTTCACAACAAACATTTTTTACGTGACCTAACCTAAAAAATGGAATCTATTGACAATTATATATAGGTCTACTATATTCGAAATTAAAAATGAAAACTTACTAAAAAAATGTAGATTTGATATTTTGCTCCAAATGGAAGATAGTATTCAAGAAAGGATTATTGTGTCACTCGTATTGTGACCCATTTTTATTAATATACATAATACCATAATATTAATAAATATAATACTGTTTTTTTGGGGGGGGGTTTCTGATAAAAATGTATACTGTACATTTATGCATAATGACTTCAACATTTATGGAGAAACTGTCAAAAAATATCTGGCCCGTTTTGTATGGTTAAGAAACATATACAAATAAAAATATTAACAATAATGCTTAGCAAAACAAACCGCAGCAGTTGCACCCATTTATGTTGATTGACAGCACATTAAGGCAGGCTTTTTTTTGCTTTTGCAACAAGACTTTCCACATAGTAATCGAAGTGTGAACACACTTAGACACGGTCCAAAGGTTCAAATCGTGGTGTAATTAGTTTATTGGCACTTTTGTGACTATTGCTCCACTGGTCATCATAGATTTTAAAAAATAAAAATAAACAAAATTGTGCAGCCGAGCAAATTTACAACAATAACAAAAAAAGGATTTTCCAGGCAGCTAGGTCTCATCCAAACCATTTTAAATCTCATGAAATTGTAGCAGAGACCTATGAACCTCTACAGAAATGCCATATAACCGCTAATATATGAATGAAATTGAAAGTTGTCTTTTCTACATATAATGGCAAATAAATATTGCCACACTGCAGAGTGATTTTAGCAACAAAATGAGGTGTTTAGTGTCGGGGAGATATTGAAGCAGAGCATGTCACGGTTATTTTATACCCACTAGGTTTAAGAAATCAATGCCCAGTTTAGTATAATGTAAGGTAATATAAAATATATTTTCTATACAGTTGGGCAGCCTGCACAGCGTTAGGCCACAGATTGGATATAGTATTCCAGTCATACATTCGGCATACCTATTTGACATGGGACTCCACAGCTGTGCATGCTGTCTTCATCACATTCTAGACACAGCATGTATATCAGTTTAATACCGACTCATTGGCCAAGAGTAGGGCGATGGATGAAAATTGGACTATATGTGCTCCTGAGCTTTAATTTCAGCATGTTGCATTATGCAAGCCAAAACGTTGGTGGTCATCTGAATGAAATGAATTGTGATTTAAACTTACAGTTTAATGTACTTTATGGATACTCTATTATAAATGTGGTGGAAGAGTGGTTACTATGCTCATCTCATCTCATTGTCAGAAACCGCTTAGTCCTGTACAGGGTCGCGGTGAGCCGGAGCCTATCCCGGCAGACACAGGGCGCAAGGCAGGGATATACCCACGATAGGACGCCAGTCCATCACCAGGCACTGCAGGCAATTTAGTCTGCAAGCCAAGTAACCTGTGCAGCAGCATGTTTTTTTGGACTGCGGGAGGAAACTGGGGTGCCCGGCGAAAACCCACACGAACACGGAGAAAACATGCAAACGCCCCACAGAAAGGCACCCGAGCCGAGATTCGAACGCGGGACCTTCTTGGTGTGAGGCGACGGCGCTACCCACTGGGCCACCATGCCGTCCGGTTACTATGCTGCACTATTAAATTGGTGATCTCAGTTAAATGCACATCAGCGGTTAACATCAGTGACAATTCATATCTGAACAGGTTCTGGATACTCTCCAGTACAAAAAAGCCGCACCAACCAGCGTGATGAGCTATGCTCCCCAGTCGGCAGTGAATTCGCCACTGGCTGTAAATTAATCACACCACATACAATACATGAGATGTCTAATTTAAGGAATCTAATCGCACGTATTTTCATCTCACACAAAATGCGAATTGACGTTACATGTTTTCATTAAAATTTTAATTCTATAGTTAATTTTGACAGACAATACATGTAATCCAATGCACTGTACAGGTCTATAAAAGATGGTCATCAGGTTTTGGGAATTAGATGTGAATTGCACATAACTTCTTCTCCGTCATAATTGTACATTTTTATCACTTCACAATGCTCATTAGTATGAGTTATAACAAACTTGTAAATAAACCTTACAGACATAAACTCGTTAAACAATTTGGGTGCTATTTCATTGATTTACAAAAACAACATCTTTCCACACAAATTTGTGGTAGTTTAATATTTTTGTAATTTTCCCATCTAAATGTATCTCGATTATGCTAACAGGGGCATAATACGAGACGCATACTCCATTCAGATCTCACAGGAGGTAATGTATCCGATTGTCAGAGAATGTTCGACAGAAGCTGAAGAGTTATGACACCTCACCTCAGAATCCCTTAAGTGATCTTTACACCATGATGAAGAGAAGCAAATTCCCAACTGCTCTGCATATCAGAGGAATATTTATCTCATGACAAACAAAGCGATAATTAGCAAATCAAACCAAAGTATAGAGCCGAAAAATATCAAGTGGCGATATTCAATTTTACATTGTCGTTTGCGACAGAATAGAAATAATTGACTCACCACAAGTTTTATCACAAACAATGGCATGGAATTTAACCCAGCTTCTCAGGATTGCCACCTCAGCATTCTGACCTCTAAACCACATGGCAATCGCAGCAGTATGGCTGTTTAAGTCTGTGCCTATAAAGCAATTGTGCCAGTCACCTCTGAAACCCTGTTTAAACACACATAAGTACAAAAACAGTCATATCAGACTGTAGGGTCCCAGCCATGTGTAGATTCGCATTGACTAAAGATAATTCCAACCACGCACCACCCGTCATTGCACGGATATATTGCCGAACGGAAATAAAAAATCACACGACTTTGACTTTCATTAATTTTTTTGCTCGTTAAACGAGGTTTTAAAACTCATACGTCAGAGCACGAGACAAACCTAGGTATTTTTCTACAAAATAATATCTCATTTCATATTAGAGGTTGTTTCTTAAACATATAACACTGCAGTGCCCTTGTTTAGCCAGGAAAGCTTCACTGATACTCAGAATACGTTTTTCTCAGGAAGGTGATACTTCATTGGATGTACTGTGATTTTATACACACTGCTCAAATGTGTTTGGGACAGTGTTTAAACTATATAGAGAAAATGATTCTCGTGCAGTTGATGTTTCATGCAGTTTGTTGCTTACACAAGCCACTCGCACTCTTATCCCAAAATAATGGAAAATGGTCTCTAATGTTCTGTACCTAGATCTACGATGCCCAAAAGTAGAGGACACAATGACAGCGATGTATGTCTCTCCCCCCCCCATCCCCCCCTCCTCCCCCTCGCTTACCCCCCTAATATAAGCAGTTGGCCGATCAGATTCTTGACACCAACACTTCTCTCTAACCGTCGCTGTCGTATTTTCAATTGAGTCTCACGTGGCAATAGGCCAACCAGTCGCTCCTGGCTCTCGCCATCACCTTGGTGTGTTAGCCATCTCACACTTTGGTGTGTTAGCCATCTCACACCTTGGGGCATTCTGCCCTGAGCCAAGGCATGAAGGTTAGGATAAAGGAGCAGCCCTGCCATTGCAGCTCACACCACTTCTGAAGGAATGGACTCCACTTAACAGGAATATAGAGAGCAGGTAATTGGCCTGCTCTTTCATGGTGGACAAATGTCTCAGAAGAGATGAGAAATACCCACACTTCACCGCACCACACGTACCTTCCCGATATAATAAATATGGGGGATCTATTTCTATTAGTAGGTATGCAGGCACGGGGTATTTCAGTAAACTCACGATGTGTTTCAACTGCCGTACTCAGAGATCAAACCGGTGACAACTGAGCCAGGGGTAAAAATGTCATAATCTGACAGCTTGGCGAGTCAATCCAGATAACTGCTAATCTGTTCACTTCCATTAAAGTAGTACTTATTTAATCTTCTCAAAAGGTTTGATGGGTACTGTTAACACCTGCCCCCCTCTTCCAAGCACGAAATATAAGACGCTTATAAGTCAAATATTGTGCAATGACACTGAAATGCTATGGGATCCGTCATGTGGTTTGCATATATGATTAACGAAATAATTGTTTAAAATTATAACTTTACAAATTTTGATATTACAATAAAAACAATTATATATTTTCTTTTCTTTCCAAAAAAATATATTCTCTACATTTTAAGTAACTTTTTTTTCAAATGCAGCATTTTAATTATAGTGACACTATCTGTTTAATGAGATACGAGCATGCCTTGCAAGTGACATTAAACAAAATTTCTGTTCCAGTCTCATCTTGTTCCTGTCAGCACACTTCGGTGGAAAAATGTCGACATACGACCCAAGCAAGCAGCACTTGAGTGAATGACTTGAATACATCGGGGCTATACTGACACTGGCATGCAATTGAGACTAAGTGTTATGAAGCTGTCTTGTTTTCATATGAAGACACTAGGCAAGGACTATATCAGGAAACTATATATATATGTTAAAGAATTATAAATATGCTGCACACACAAAATGGCTTGAACCTTTTAAGGAATTCTGGAATTAAATGATATTCTCAGAGATATTGTAGACTCTACAAAAGGTACAGATGTAAATAATAGTCACACCGTCATTAATACTGCCTAAAAATATAAACGAATTTAGTAAGGACATAATTTTGGGCGGCGCGGTGGCCCAGTGGTTAGCGCTGACGCCTCACAGCAAGAAGGTCCCGGGTTCGAATCTCTCGGCTCGGGTGCCTTTCTGTGTGGAGTTTGCATGCTCTCCCCGTGTCCGCGTGGGTTTTCGCCGGGTACTCCGGTTTCCTCCCACAGCCCAAAAGCATGCTCCTGGATAGGTTGATTGGCTCGCAGACTAAAATTGTCCCGCAATGCCCGGCGATGGACTGGCGTCCCGTCGTCGGGTGTATTCCTGCCTTACGCCCTGTGTTTCCGGGATAGGCTCCGGCTCACCGTGACCCTATATAGGATTAAGCGGTTTCAGACAATGAGATGAGATGAGGTTTCAGATAATGAGATGAGATGGGATAATTTTGGACAACTGTTCTTCAGAGTAGAAAGGTCACGAGTAAAAGGCCTGATGGCTCGTATAAACCAACTACTGTAATGATGTAGGTTTTCACGGCTCGATACATGACGATTGCTTCGAAAAGCTGCTCTCTTGGGACAGCCGCGTCGATAGCTGCCTGCCTCTCTCCACCTCGCGACGTTTCGCCTCACGTTAGAGGCATCCTCGGGCGCAGAGTGTGTGTGTCGTGTGTGTGACTCCTATTTATATGTAGGTACTATGTATGTGTTGAGTCACCTCCACAGAGTTGCTGCATTCCAGGATCAATGGACTGTCGCGGTCCACTTGAAAGGGTTCCATTGTCTTGCTCACACCTCGGAATCACATTAACCCCCATCATGTTCCACCTGTGACTAATCTCCTAGTTTGCATCTCATGAAAGAAGTTCCCAAACACTTGGTGATTCCCCTCTGATGTCAGCATTTCAGAGTTGTATATCTATGCACTACTGACTTCAATGACTGGCCTCCAGGTTTGGGTGAACTTTAGTCTCATTTCTTGTTAGCAGTTCAGTCTTTTCTGTCTTGTGAATCTCGATTGCTTCACGAATTGCTGAAAAGTTAACACACATCTTCATCTCTTCACGAATCGATTATTGCAATGCACCTCTCCCTGGCATCCATGCCTACCTGATCAATCGTCTCCAACGTGTCCACAATGCAGCTGCTAGAGTCCTCACTCGCACACCCATCCGCAATCACATATCCCCAGTAATGGGATTTCTCTACTGGCTACCGGTTAAATACAGGATCGAATTCAAGATCCTCCTTCTCACCGACAAGGCTCTTACTGGCAATGCTCCTACATACATCCGTGACTCACTTCAGGAACCCTCCTCAACACAACTTCGATCCTCTAATGCGGGCTTGCTGCATGTGCCCAGATCGCACCTTCTGTTGATGGATGACAGAGCCTTCTTGCACGCTGCTCCCATACTGTGAAATGCCCTTCCATTGGAGATTCAGTAAGTCGAGTCCCTGGGTATCTTCAAATCTCGTCTCAAGACTCACTTGTTCCATAAGGCTTTCAAGTCCTCTGGCTAGGACTGTTGATGCAGTCCACTTTTGTTGTGCTGGGATAATGGCACGCTGCCGACCTGTGCCTACTCGGGGACACTTATTTCTTCCTTCCTTTTTTAAGAATTGTTTTTATCGCTTATTTTATGTCCTTATGTAAGTTTTCACGACTAGATGCATGATTGCTTCGAAAAGCTGCTCTCTTGGGACAACCGCGTCGATCACTCCCTCTCCCTCCATCGCGACGTTGCGCCTCATACATTAGAAGCATCCTCCTCACACGTTAGGGGCGATCGACGCGGTGGTCCCGAGAGAGCAGCTTTTCAAAGCAATCATTATTTTATGTCCTCTAAATTATAGCCATTATTTGACTTTCACTTAATCTGTTCTGATGTTGTTGTTGTTGTTGACATGCCGTTCTCTCCACAACTCTGTGCAGCACTTTGTGACCCAAGATGTATTGCATCTAGCATTACTTATGAAATGTTTTATGGATTTACATTATGTACTGGAGTTTGGGTAAATTTTAAGTCAAGCATGTATATTTTATTTACAGGAAGATTCATTTTCACTTCTGCTGCTGAACATTGAAAACACTGAACAATTTAATGAAACTACAAATTGGCAAATTGAAAAGAAAATCAATTTATATTCCTTTAATATGATTACTAGGTTAAAAAAAGTGCTTCCAGTGGCATAAAATATTATTGATATACAATCTGTCTCAACTCTCATCTCATTGTCTGAAACCGCTTAGTCCTATACAGGGTCACGGTGAAGCCGGAGTCTATCCTGGCAGACACAGGGCGCAAGGCAAGGATATACCGACGATGGGACGCCGGTCCATCGCCGGGCACTGCGGGGCAATTTAGCCTGCGAGCCAATCAACCTATGTAGCAGCATGCTTTTTGGACTGTGGGAGGAAACCGGAGTGCCCGGCGAAAACCCACGCGGACACGGGGAGAGCATGCAAACTCCACACAGAAAGGCACCCGAGCCGAGAGATTCGAACCCGGGACCTTCTTGCTGTGAGGCGACAGCGCTAACCACTGGGCCACCGCGCCACCCACAATCTGTATATAATCATGTTAGAAATGGCTACGTAAAATACTGGATTATATAATTACAATGCTGCGGGGAGGATTATATATTATGCCAAATTTCTAATTACCCACATATAACTTCATAAGGTAAAAGAGCTTGGCAAAATTGCCCTCTATTGGCAGAATATATTTCTGTGAAACATAGATCCTTCATGATAGCCTTGTGCTATGAGAACAGCACAGATCGCTAATGTACATATAGTTGTGCGTATTGTTATTACTCAGCTTGTGATACGTCAAATAAAAGGCAAAGGATACTATTCACACATTTGGAGACAGTCCTAGGGACCAGGCAGCTCACTCCTTTCTTGCATAAAACAGCCAAACACAGGTGTAAGGGTGTGAATTTGGATTTACATCGACTAGGTGGTTGTAAGCACCAATAATGTATCGGCTAGATACATGAACGATCGGCAAGGCTGGTGCAGCATTTTTGTATGATCCACCAGCCTTGGTGGCTGTAAAAAGGGCATGGCAAATGGCATGTAATAACTATGCCTAATTTACATTTCCCAAGTTAAGGCTGTTGGCTTAAAAAAATATACAAAAGGTCATAACACGAAAAGGTGGATTTCCTGGCAGGCCAAGCCAACTTTAATTCAGTCACAATTTATATTTTGGGCGGCACAGCAAGAAGGTCCCGGGTTCGAATCTCGGCTCAGATGCCTTTCTGTGTGGAGTTTGCCGAGCACTCCCGTTTCCTCCCACGGTCCAAAAAACATGCCGCTGCATATATTAATTGGCTTGCAGACGAAACTGCCCTCAGTATCCGATGATGGACTAGCGTCCCATCGTGGGTAACTCCCTGCCTTGCGCCCTGTGTCTGCCGGGATAGGCTCCGGTTCACGCGACCTTGTACAGGACTAAGCGGTTTCTGACAATGAGATGTGTGAAAGCACAGAGCTCATCGTGAGAGCAAAGAGGGGGCAAAGGCTGAGATAGAACACAGACACAGCAATAAAATCATCGAGGATGCTGCAAATATAAACAGCAGCGATAGTACTCATTTTTAGGATCTCAAAAGGCTCAATTAATATTCACAAGAGCATGAAAACAATCCTTTAAAATACCGTGTCCAAAAATGCCTGACACTCATTGAAACTTTACAGGACAATATAAAGGGGGGTCCATTTGAACGGATTCCATTGTCTTGCTCACATATTGAAATTCAAATTAACATAACCCAGTTCCACATCTGACTCACCCCATATTGTCTGTCATGAATTCCTGCCCAGTTATCTAAGCATGTGGCGAGTGCTCTCTCTCCTTATGTTGTCCGCAGTCCAGTGCACCATCGCTGTTCATCGTTTAAAAACTAGCTTCCAGGTTTGGCTGAGCTTTATTCTCATTTCTTGTTTGCGGTTCATGTTTTTTTCTGTCTTGTGAATCTATATTGCTTCACGGATTAAACTTTGGAATTCCTTTAGACAAAAGCTAGAGAAATTACATGGTCAATAGAACTACATGCACCCAAACATCAAGTTCACCATGGAACCACAAGAAAATGGCCAAATTCCGTTCCTCGACAAGCTTGTGAAAGTAAGCGTGAATGGAACACTCAGCCACACTCTACACAGCAAGACAACAAATAGGGACAGGTATTTGCATGTGGAGTCTCACCATCACCCAAAACAGGAACAGGAGATACTGCACACCATATCCCACCAGTCGAAAACAATATCAGAGAAACAATATTTGAACGTGAGCTACAACAGCAACAACACTACTCAGCAATGGATATGCAAACACAGAGACCCAACGTGCCATAAAGAGAGAACCACGACAGCAAAACCATGAAAATGAGGAGTAAAATACTAATACCCACACTTTCCTGCCATATGTGAAACACACCACTGACAAAATCAACAAATATCCCCCCCAAAAAGATAAAAAACGGTCTTCACAATCCATCAGAAGACACAGGATGTACTCATATCACCCAAAATCCGACTGCCATTACAGACAAAAGGTGTGTATTGCAATGGACTATTGCAATGCACGACTCCCTGGCATCCATGCCTACCTGATCAATCATCTCAAATGAGTGCAGAATGTGGCTGCTAGAGTCCTCACTCGCACACCCATCCATGATCACATATCCCCAGTACTGGCGTCTCTCCAATGGCTACCGGTTAAAAATAAGATCGATTTCAAGATCCTCCTTCTCACCTACAGGGCCCTCACTAGCCCCGCAACAAACATACATCAGTAGCCTACTTCAGGCGCCCTCCTCAACACGAGAACGTTGATCCTCCACAACGGGCTAGCTACATGTGCCCAAATGACACCTCCATTCGATGGGTCACAGAGCCTTCTCGCGCGCTGCTCCCAGACTCTGGAATGCCCTTCCACTGGAGATTCAGTCAGCTGAGTCCCTGGGTATCTCCAAATCTCGTCTCAAGACTCACTTGTTCTATAAGGCTTTCAAGTCCTCTGGCTCGGACAATTGACGCCGTTCACTTATCATGCTGGGATGATGGCATGCTGCCGACCTGCGCCTGCTTGGGAACACTTATTCTTTCCTTCCTTTGTTAAAGAATAGTTTTTATCGCTTATTTTTTGTCCTTCTCTAAATTATAGCCATTAATTTACTTTCAAGTAATCTGTTCTGATGTTGTTGTTGACATACCGTTCTCTCCACAGCTCAAGTTTGTAACAAAAACAAAAAAAAAGTTATTGTTGTTGATTTGCTGTTCAAACGTCATGAGTGTTATTGTTGCTGACATGCCATTCTCTCCACAGCTCTGTGCAGAGCTTTGTGACCCCCGGGTGAAAAGCGCTCTAGAAGTGCAATTATTATTCCTTGCAGCAACTGTGAAGAAGTGT
The DNA here is from genome assembly GCA_036362905.1 of Mordacia mordax. Classification (NCBI taxonomy): domain Eukaryota; kingdom Metazoa; phylum Chordata; class Hyperoartia; order Petromyzontiformes; family Petromyzontidae; genus Mordacia; species Mordacia mordax. The sequence goes on along the minus strand of JAZEWT010000002.1, from coordinate 17,546,263 downwards.
ACATCGGGCAAACAGGAAGGAAATATAGCCACAAGACAGAAAGCAGACGAGGCAGCAGCGTATCTGCTGCATTAGTGTAGACAAACAACACAATCGATTTTGACAAGATGCGTGTATTGGCTGTTATCTGCCACAAAGGCCCAAGATTAATCCGTGAAGCAAAAGGGATTCACAAGACAAAAAAAGCAAGACCACAAACAAGAAATGAGAATAAAGTACAGGCAAATCTGTAAGCCAGTTTTTAAAGTCAACGGTGAACAGCGATGGGGTACTGGACTGCGGACATCAGGAGAGAACACCTGCCACGTGCTTCGAAAACTGAGCAGGAAATAATGAAATATAAATTGATTGGTGAGTCACAGGTGAAACTGGGTAAAGTTAATTTGAATTCTAACATGCAAGGAAGACAACTAAACCCTTTCAAATGGACCACCCCTTCCATTATCCCTGGAAGAGTGACGCTGTAGAAGGGAGTGACTTAAGATATAAATAGTAACCGTGCACTCACGCAGAACGCCTGTGGATGCCTCCGACAAAGAGAGAGGAGTAGTGATCGACACAGCTATCCCAAAAGATCAGCTTTTAAAAGTAATCATCAATGACCCACATGTCCCGCTAAATCTACGGAGATTCACACACATCACCAGATCTTAATACCTGAATAATTGTCAGAAATGGTAAAACTTCTTCTCTTTTTACATCTTTGTATTTGCAAAAAAGTAACCATAGTTTAAACAGCTCGACCTGAGCTACTAAAGCATTAATAGTCCATTGTTCTGAGCTGCTTGCATTTTGGTATTACTTGGCTAAGACCGAGAATTAGGCTCTAAACAAACACATCTCTGGTAGGCCAATCAGTCTTAAGGACAATGCATATATTATCAAAGCTTTTTGTTTGCATATTTTGCCACAATCATGTGTTTTTTTGCAAACTGAACACTTTGCGAAAGGTGTCTATTTAGTATTTTAAAATCTGAACACCTGCATAATTGCCACAAATGGTAAAACCGCTTGTCTGTTTTAGATCTTTTTTTTCTTCGAAGACGTTTGAAAAACAATAAAATACCACCTTTGTATGCCTTATCTGTATAATAATAGAGTAGAGTGGAAGACGACCTTAAGAAATTAGGTTTTACAAGCGAGGATGCAAATGATTTGAAAACATGGGAAAAATTATCAGTGGTAATGGCATGACCCAATGAAAATTTGTCTCATCTCATCTCATTATCTGAAACCGCTTAATCCTATATAGGGTCACGGTGAGCCGGAGCCTATCCCGGAAACACAGGGCGTAAGGCAGGAATACACCCGACGACGGGACGCCAGTCCATCGCCAGGCATTGCGGGACAATTTTAGTCTGCGAGCCAATCAACCTATCCAGGAGCATGCTTTTGGACTGTGGGAGGAAACCGGAGTACCCGGCGAAAACCCACGCGGACACGGGGAGAGCATGCAAACTCCACACAGAAAGGCACCCGAGCCGAGAGATTCGAACCGGGGACCTTCTTGCTGTGAGGCGTCAGCGCTAACCACTGGGCCACCGCGCCGCCCATGAAAATTTGTAAAATGCCTTAATGATGACTGTAATAATATCATTAAACATAAATGACAAATAATATTTACACTTCTAGATAGCCTTTCACCCGAGGGTCATAAAGCGCTGCACAGAACTGTAGCGAGAATTGCATGTCAACAGCATCAGCGTAGATCAATTCAAGTTAAACAATGGCTATAAATCAATGAAGGACATAAGATAACAAATAAAATAATTGTTAAATAAATAAATGAAGGAATAAATGTTATTGAGAAGGTGGAGTGAGCCATCATTCAAGCACACAACAGTGAGCAGCATCAACCGTCCTAGATAGAGGACTTTAAGGCCTTAGAGAATAATGTACTAATATGCCCAATATCTTAAAAGCATGCCATGTAACATGTAAGAGCATCGCTTCAAGTAATCAACAGTGTTAAGCTATTGATTTCATGTTAAATATCCACATATTCGGTAGCCTCATAGCTTATGAAGCTCAACACCCATATCAGATTTATGACCTAAACCTGTTTCAGCCCTGCATACCCACTAGAGATAGTATTATATTTAATAGGGATTGCTCTAAAATACTCCTCTAAGTCACAATAACTCAGGAGGATTGACACATATTCATAGTTGATACATAGTAGATGGTGGCTTATTGAACATTGTGCTCAGATATTTCTTTTGGGATAATTTCCCAGTGTAGCACGATTCTGCTGTGGTAAGGAGTTCTAGAATGGATTAAAAAATCACTAGCTCTGGAAAAAACTGAAAAAAAAGACTCATACATCAAAACACAATTCTCAGAACTCTGTAGCTGCTGTGCTGACACAAGTGAGAACAGTGGATTGTCTTCTTACCTTGTTAAGGCCATTCTTCATATCGTTGTATGTATACCATACATTTACAATACGTGGGAAATGTAATTCTTTGGGTAGTGTTTTGTAATTGTATTACAGCCCAAGATACATTTTAGTTATGTAATATAGCTGTCATTACAGTGACTTTTAGCTGATGTCTATAAGACAAGAATAAATTAGTCATGTTGCCAACTTAGATTTAATGATATCTTTCGAATTCAAGTTACCATTACTACAATTTAATGTTTGAGTGTTGGGTAAATATTCCAATTTCAATTTTAAGCCCAAAACATTAACACATGTACCAATTCAATAAAAAGATTACTATAGGTTTATTATCATATTATTTAAGAGGGCATGAAAAGGTAGGATTGGAGGAATCAAAGTCAAATGCATCAAGGTACCATGTTGTTTAATTTTATCCCAAGAGGGACCACCATGCTTTGGACAATGATAGCCTCGGGCTGGCTTAAGGCAAGCCAAGATATTATATTTTCAATCTCCAACTGCCCTATTTTTTTCTAAAAACATAAAAATAGAAAAAATTACGCCAATAAATAATATAAAAGTTATCGTAAAGCTGCAGGTGGTACATTTCAAACAGTAACCTTGAAAACTTAAGTAATTTATATTACCGCTATACGTGGCTTGTGGATATTTCACTGAATCGATTAGAGAATGTTTTTCACAAGTAATGCAGCAGATGGCTTCCTAAAATGACAATGCGCTCCCATACATCCTATATACAATTCACATATGACCATTACTCTAAGAGTTTGCAAAATTTCCAAACTACTCAACTCGACCATTTCACGCAGAGAGAGCAAAGTCCTTGCATAGGAATGAGCGTCCCAACGAGCCAATGAAAATCAGTGGTTCCTTCTTGGCCCAAACATGATTATTTTTACTGTCCACCACAATCTGCACTATAGCCAAGCAATTTCCTCTGGTCGTCATGGCTGACTGAATCATTGAAAGAAATAAAGCTTGTGCTGACTGCTGATGAGGCAATTAGTATAAAAGCATTTCTGATTGCATTGACTGCTGTCTGGAGCATGAATCGCTGAAGACCAGCAGACTGTTAATGCCTAAAAGTGTTACATCAATTGACATATTTGTACTCAGATCTTCAGTTGCACCCAATAAATAATACAAACAGCTTATTATTGCGTGTAAATTTTAATACAGTGTAAAACAGAATACTTCTAAATAAACCCAGATTTTGCACTTGTAAAATTTTAAGGTGTAATAACTTGACCAAAAAAATATGCATAGTACACTTCATTTTACATCATTCTCTTAAATCTTAAGAAATGAAATGTAAGATTATTTTTTTGTTTACAAATCAAAACTAGATTTGATATTACACACAAAATAAAGCAACTCGTAGATATTCTGGCACCAGTTAAGGCCTCCAGGTGATGACTTTCACAGCGATGTCGACCGCATTCACCACAGCAGCACTCATGTCGCTCCGATACCCTTCCAGCAAAGACACGCTGGGGAGCAGAGCCTTGCGTCCCTCTGGGGCTTCTGCCAGGGCCGTGATGGCTTTGATGACATAGAGACGCACCTCGCTTCGTCCGTCTGTCACCAGTTCTACAAGTGGACGCACAACTTTGGCCTCCAGAGCTGCATATTTTCCTGTAACAATACGTGTTAGTCAGGCCAGTGACCTTGCGTCTGGATTGGAAATATGAGCATAACAATAGTAGAAGTATTAGCAATAGCTCTCTTGACCTTAGCAAAAATAAATCGTATTGTTGTATATTAATGAAATCATTTCACACAGGAAAAACAACTGTAGTGTATTTTGTAGCTGCATCACCATTCATTTGCTGTACATATATTTGTTCTTGTTTTGATTCCAACAGATGTACTTCATAAGACTACTCTATTCCACCAATAAAAATACATAAAATATGTTGTGTTATGCTTTTAGAAAATGTGCAATTAATGGTAATATTGGCTAACGTGCAAATTCTAAACTAAGTAGCACAAGAGATATGGCATTTATAAACCACTAACGTAAATGATGATTTATCATTGTTCTCAATATTCGTAAGAGCAAATTCCAGTTACACACATGCAATTTTCATATTTTTTATTTGGCATGATAGTAAGGAATTATACATATATGGTTAGACATCTGCACTTTTGTGAAGCTGCCAATTATTTTGTATATTACCAATAGCAATGTACTGTCAGTTGATATCACATTATTTTTAATTTTCAATCCAAAATTACTATGTTTACTTTTTTACTCTACCATGTTATTCTGTATAAATATTGCCTAATATTAAAACACATGAACAACATGTACATATTCAAGCGTACAGGCAACAGACCACTAGTACCAATACTGCGCATCACAATTTACTGATTAGACAATCTGGCAATTCGACAATATTTCCTCATTCATCAGGGGTTGATGACACTGGAATTCAATGGTTTTTCTAATGACAACTCGAGCGTTGATGAGCAGAAATGGCGAGGCACAAAGGCTTTAAAACCTGATTTCTCAACGACAAGAACCTTAAGCCGCAAGCTGATTTATACTACACACACACACACACCCTCATTATCTGAAACCGCTTTATCCTATATAGGGTCACGGTGAGCCGGAGCCTATCCCGGAAACACAGGGCGTAAGGCAGGAATACACCCGACGACGGGACGCCAGTCCATCGCCTGGCATTGCGGGACAATTTTTAGTCTGCGAGCCAATCAACCTATCCAGGAGCATGCTTTTGGACTGTGGGAGGAAACCGGAGTACCCGGCGAAAACCCACGCGGACACGGGGAGAGCATGCAAACTCCACACAGAAAGGCACCCGAGCCGAGAGATTCCAACCCGGGACAAGCTGATTTATATCTTGAGAAAATGTATATACTTCACAGTGTGAAGTGTTATATCTCGGGCGGCACGGTGGCCCAGTGGTTAGCGCTGTCGCCTCACAGCAAGAAGGTCCCGGGTTCGAATCTCTTGGCTCGGGTGCCTTTCTGTGTGGAGTTTGCATGCTCTCCCCGTGTCCGCGTGGGTTTTCGCCGGGCACTCCGGTTTCCTCCCACAGTCCAAAAAGCATGCTGCTACCATAGGTTGATTGGCTCGCAGGCTAAATTGCCCCGCAGTGCCCGGCGATGGACTGGCGTCCCATCGTCGGTATATCCTTGCCTTGCACCCTGTGTCTGCCGGGATAGGCTCCGGCTTCACCGTGACCCTGTATAGGACTAAGCGGTTTCAGACAATGAGATGAGATGAGATGTATCACCATCAACACGATGAATGGGAATTAGATCACCTTGAGTTGTGACTGCTATGGTCATGATAGCACCAGCTGCATTTCCCCTGACATCAGGGGAAGTGTCAGATAGAAGTCCAACCAATACGGGTACCAATTGTTTATCACAAGCTTCGTTATTCCCTTCTAAACACATCCTGTGAAATACAGAAAGCAATAGTTAAATACTATTATTGGTATTATATATCCAAAAGCAGTACTTGACTAGTATTGCTTTTTTTTTCATGATAAAACATTTGATACCAAATAGCGGCAGTAAAATACATTACATATCATTTTCAGATAGTTACTGAAATCCTACGAGCAATTCAATGGAGATCAATAATATTTGCACTTTTAGAGTGCTTTTCACCTGAGGGTCACAAAGCACTGCACAGACCTGTGGAGAGAATGGCATGTCAACAACATCAGAGTTGATCAATTCAGTAATATAATGGCTATAAATCAATAAAGGACATAACAAAACAGATAAAATATTTTTTAAACAAATAAGGGAAGGAATAAGTGTTCCTGAGCGGACGCATGTCAATGGCGAACCATCATCCAAGCACAACAACAGTGAGCACCATCAACAGTCCTGGCCAGAGGACTTCAAGGCCTTACGGAATAATGTAGTTTATACCCAAATTATCTTAAAAGCATGCCATGTAACAGGTAAGAGCATTTCTTCAAGTAATCAACTGCGTTAAGCTTTGATTTTATATTAAATATCCACATATTAGGTTGCTGCATGGCTTAGGAAGCCTAATACCCATGTCATATTTATGACCTAACCCGTCTGGGAAGTCTTTCAGCCCTGCATACCCACAAGAGATAGTATTACATTTGATAGGGATTGCTCCAAAATACTCCTGTATAGTCACAATAACTCAGGAGCACAGGAGGAAGGACTCATATTCATAGTTGATATAAGTAGTCAGAGGACTACAATGCCTTACGGAATAAGTGAGTCTTGAGATGGAATTTAAAGATGTCCAGGGACAGCTGACCGAATTGGAAATAAGTGACAGCTGACCGAATTTCCAATTCGGTCAGCTGTCACTTATTTCCGGTCAGCTGTCACTTATTTCCAATTATTGAACGGAGGTGCAATCTGGGCACATGCAGCAAGCCCGTATCGGGCTTGCTGCATGTGTTGAGGAGGGTGCCTGAAATAGGTCACGGATGTATGTCAGAGCAGTGCCAGTGAGAGCCTTGTAGGTGAGAGGAGGATCTTGAAGTTGATCTTGTATTTAACCAGTAGCCAGTAAAAAAATCCCATTACTGGGGATGTGATCGTGGATGGGTGTGCGAGCGATGACTAGCAGCTGCATACTACACAAGTTGGAGACGATTGAGCAAGTAGGTAAGGATGCCAGGGAGTAGTGCGTTGCAATAATCGATTAGTGAAGAGATGAAGGTTTGAATTTATTTCACAGCGTCAGAGGTTTACAGTATATTGCACCATCCAGCTATGTTTCTGAGACGGAAATAGGCTACCTTTGTTACATTGTTGATGTGTGTCGAAGGTGAGTGAGGAATCAAAAACCACTCCGAGACTCCAGATTGCCTTAGAAACTATGATGGACTCGTCATCAAGTATAAAATGGATGGGTTCAGCCTTGAACAATTGGTGCAGGGTTCTGACAAGCAAAACGTCTGTTTTGTTATCATTTACTTTTACGGAATTGGAATTGAGGCAGGCTTTCACAGTTTCACAGTTAACAGATGGCTTATCGTGGATATAGATTTGGATGTCATCGGAATAACAATGATATCTGAGATTGAGGCTGCGCAGGATATGGCCAAGTTGTTTCATGTAGATGTCGAAGCGGAATGGGCCGAGGACCTAACCCTGAGGATCTCCAAACAAAACAGGATGGCTGTCTGAGTTACATTCTCCGAGGCTGACGAACTGATTCCAGTCGGAGAGGTAGGAGCTCAGCCAGTGCAGGGCATAGCTAAAGAGCCCTATGCCCAACCAGTTGCTCCAGTAAGGTAGGGTGATCAACAGCATCAAAAGCTGCGCTCAGGTCCAGGAGGACAAGAATACTTGGCAAACCTTTACCAACAGTGACAAATAGGTCATTACTTTGAGCAGAGCAGTTTCAGTACTATGGCCAGATCTGAACCCAGACTGGAAGGGATCGAGAAGTATGCAGATGATGTTAAAAGAGAAAAGGTTTGATCCTTTCTGACCATATACAAGTGTTAAGGATCTTGAAACACTAGACACCTTTCACAAGGTATCAAGTTTGTAAAAAAAAAACACATGCTTGTGTAAAAATATACAAACAACATGCATTGATAATTTATGCATTATGATGATGTTGGTTTTCACGGCTCGATGCATGATTGCTTCATTGTGCAACCACGTCGCGAAGTAGAGGTGGAGCAATTGACGCGGCTTTCCCGAAAGAGCAGCTTTTTGAAGCAATCATAAATGTATGAATTGTCCTTGAACCATTTGGCTAAAACTGGTGATACTAGGCCAAAGAGAAGGCTGTCTGGTGTGAGCCTACAATTTAGTAGACATTTTTACAATTGAAAAGAAAAAAATCCGCAAATAAATTCCAAAACATTTATTTGCATACATTATTTGGTTTTAGTTATATCGTTATATATAAAGACACAGATCGCACGTATAGCCTTAACAGACATGAAGGCTGACATAGCACATGAGAGGTACTCTTTTGAAGCTTTTAAGTTGACCTACAGAAGGCCCCAGGACAGTTCAAATAATCCTCATTAGTGTTCATGGCTGTCAAAGGGAATGAAACTCGTGCCACCGGGTTTATAGTGCAGCACACTAATCGCTACACTAATCTATATGAATATTACAATTTATAGTGCACAGTGTTCGTTTAATGTCGAAGGTATTCATTTGAAGACTCAAGAGGCACGAAGAAACAACAGAGAGGTGAGCAGAAGGCAGCCACACAGTTAGCTGGCGTCAACATTTGCCACACACTGAGTCTTATATATTAGGATGTTATCGGCCAATAAATGAGTATGTTTTAGATATCAGAGGGAACAGATAATCGGGAGGAAATCCATGCAAAATAGGGCTTGAACACAAGAACTTTACAAAGAATGGTATTCAAGGCAGGGATCAAATTGTCTCGGGCAGTACTTTCTTTATGTGAGGTGTGGATGTTACCACTGCACCTGTATGTCATGCTCACTGTAAACTGTGAAGGCATGGCTTAAATCAAATTTTCTCAAACCAAATGGCGACAAAACAGAAGTTTTTCTTGTCGGAACCCCGCATCAACTAAGGCTGAACCTATCCAATTGATGCTTGACCACCAGACCATTGAAGTTGGTAAGGCAGTCCCGAGTCTCGGTGTGACTTGATTCCTCACTCACTTTTGAGACACACATCAACAAGGTGACGAAGGTAGCCTATTTCCATCTCAGAAATATAGCTAGAATGTGCAACATCCTGTCACCTGCTGATGCTGAGATGCTAATACACATCTTCATCTCCCCAAAATTCGATTATTGCAATGCACTGCTCCCTGGCACCCCTACCTAGCTGATCAATCGTCTCCAACGTGTGCAGAATGCGGCTGCTAGAGTCCTCACTCGCACACCCATCCATGATCACAATTCCCCCAGTACTGATGTCTCTCCACTGGTTACCTGTTAAATACAGGATTGAGCTCAAGATCCTCCTTCTCACATACAAGGCTCTCACTGGCGCTGTTCCAACACGCATACGTGACCTACTTGAAGCACCCTCCTCAACACGAAAACTTTTATCCTCCAATATGGGCTTGCTGCATGTGCCAAGGTCGCACCTCCATTCGATGGGTGACAGAGCCTTCTCGTACGCTGCTCCCAGACTCTGGAATGCCCTTCCTTTGGAGATTCGATCACCTGAGTGCTTGGGCATCTTCAAATCTCGTCTTAAGTCTCTCTTGTTCTGTAAAGCTTTTAAGTCCTCCGGCTAGAACTCTGATGCTTATCTCTAACACTGAGACTCTTATCTCTAACACTGTGCCTCCTATCTCTAACACTGAGACGCCCATCTCTATACTGTGACTCTTATCCATTCCTCCTGATGTTCAGGGATGTGCAGCTCTCTGGGTTGTTTGATGTGGCTCAGTGTTGTCGTGCAGAGATGATGGCAAGCCTCTGAACTGCGCGTGCTCAGGAACATTAATTCCATCCATGTTTGTAGCAGAATTATTTTTAATCGCTTAATTTATGTGCTTCTATAGTTTATTGCTGCTTTACATCTTTCGGTTGGGCTGTCATGGTGTTGTTGGCATGCCGTTCTCTCCACAACTCGGATTTGTATATAAAAAAAAACTCCAAAAGAACATTGTTGCTGATTTACCGTTCTTGTCTTGTTGTTGATGTGCCGTTCTCTCGGCAGCTGTGTGGCGCTTTGTGGCCCTTGGCTGATGAGCGCTCTAGAAGTGCTATTATTATTTATTATGGAATAAATGTTGAATTAAACCATTCCCAATATATGTATTATATTCATTGATAATTTTGAATTTTAAGATTGTAATTGAAGGTCTGATCGTGTTTTGCGTATTGTTCTGCAACGCTGTGCATATTTAGAAAAAAAAAACAAAAAAATGTTATCGCTGTTGATTTTCCATTTTGGTGCTGTTGTTGTTGACATGCCGTTCTCTCCGCAGCTCTGTGAAGCGCTTTGTGACCCTCTGGTGAAATGCGCTCTATAAATGCAATTGTTATATGTATGCAAATATAGAGACATGCATGTTGACACATTTATACATTTCATTGAATCTCACACACACAAAAGGTTGATATGCTGTCAGTGAAATACAGGGCATTATTGCTGCACAGTACTTACGTTATATTCATGGTAGCACGGGCTGCTTTGGCACGTATCTGCTCAGACTTATGAAGAAGCAATTTGAGGAACGTGTCTATGGCGCCAGCCTCAAGTGCTTGCACCATATCCACCACCAAGCAGAAGTTCAATGTGTCCAAAATTATCTCGCAAATTTCATTCGATTCTGAGCACAGTTTTTCTACCAAACGAGGCACCAATCCAGCTTCAATTATTCCAAGGGCACCTGTTAAAAAAACGTCCTCATTAACCTACAATGTCGGTTACGCTTACCTATACAAGGTTTCTCAGACACCTTTTTGCTGGAAGGGCAGTAGAGACCCATTACAATAAGCAATTTATATTCTAGAGTGAAGCAGCAAGAGCAGCAGTGGCTCTCGAGCTCTATATAGCAAAGTGAGTCGATTAATCTCAGGGCATGACAAGATCATTTCTAGGTGGCACATATTTGGCATTCCATACAAACTTGTGCCTTAAAAAGAAACTAAATTCAGCAATTCAAAACTAACATTCGAATTGTAGCAATTTAAAAGGTATTTACTGTTCCCATTTTGTTACAGTTTTCAGAATACAGCATCGTTCAATTACGAACAGATTCAAGAAAATTTGCAGTTTGCTAACGTAATTGCGCAATACACACCAATAACAGTGCCTAATGTACCACACATTGTATGTTTCTGTGCCAGTTTCTCCATCGTATGGCATTTGAAAAGAAAATGACTGAACATAAACACAGTGCAGAGTTTAATAATGCATTCCATGGCATTAGGAGTTGTTTGATGTATCGTATCCATACCTCCTGTGTAAACATATAGCGGGCAGTGGTAGGCTACGTGATGAAAAACTTTTACTTCACATTCATCAATGCATTCTATGTCAGTGGCACGAAGGAAATTCTCACCTGAAAAATGTTTAGAATCAATCTAATTGGCAATTACTTTCTCATGCCACAGCTGGTAGAAAGACTTCCACTAGAGGGATCGCCAGAAAACCTCTATAAGGAGTATTTTGGCCGATTCTTCCATACTGGTCTGACGTCTGGGAAGAGGTGGGAATACCCACACTTTACCCCACTGAATGTAACCTGCCGATCGACTGTCGTGTAACCATTTTGGCCGTGTCGGGTGGTGGAGGGTTAAACGACACTATTTTATAATTTAAAAATTTCTACATGACCTGACCCAAAAAAATGGATTTCATTGATAATAATGGTCACGAAAGCCTTCGAATTCAAGTAAACGTGCACCGTTTCTTCAACTACCGGATCCGACGATAAAATCGAAACCAGTGACCTATGGATTGCACGGCAAGTATACTCATCATGACACCATGTAAGTATCCAATCGTGTCATGATTTATTCATATAATAATGCATACAAAAAAAACCTTAAACCCACATTTTCTGCATTTGCTGTAGTGGACATCACAAAAGTTCCTTTACATATAGTTGCCATCGCTTGATATATTTTGTCATATATTTAAAAAGTTGTTCACGAGCGGCATATATTAAACTTTCATACTAGATTAACTGATCTACTTTTCTACAGCACCTTACACCCTCTCTACTGGAAAGATAGAAATTATGAATTGTAATAATACATATCGTAATATTCCTTTCGTCCCAGCGCTACTCAAGTCATTCCCAATAGGTATAACTCAATACCTAATGCACAATGGTAGGTCAGACTACATAGGTTAAGCTGATACTGTTCACATTTTAGAATATAGAATAACCCCAACTGGTCCACGGTCTTCACTCACAATCTTTACTCAAACATCGCCCTACAATAGAGAAGGGGGTGCAATGCTCCTTGTACTTGCAGTTAACGTTACTGCTGATGCAAGCGCATTGCCTCCTGCAGCTGTATTGCATTTTTATTCCAGTGTACAGTATATTATTCTTTTGGATTTCTCAACCCACCGGTTTGAATTTGTACAATAATGATTGAATTCATTGAGCGCTTTTCACCTGAGGGTCACAAAGCGCTGCACAGAGCTGCGGAAAGAGCAGCATGTCAACAACAACGACAGAGAACGTTAAATCAGCAACAATAACGTTTTTTTGGGGCTTTTTTTTGTTACAAATCCGAGCTGTGGAGAAAACGCCATGCCAACAACATCAGAAGAGTTCAACTGAAAGTCAAACAGTAGCGATAAATAATAGGACATAAAGTCAGCAGAAAACAAAGAATTCTAAAAACAAACAAGGAAGGAACAAATGTTCTCAAGCAGGCGCAGGTCGTAAGAGAGCCAACATTCTGGCACGACAACACTGAGCTGCAACAGTCCAGGCCGGAGGACTTGAAAGATTTACGAAAAACAAATGAGTCTTGAGACGAGATTTGAAGATGTCCAAGGACTCAGCTGAACGAATCCCCAGTGGAAGGATATTCCAGAGTCTGGGAGCAGCGCGCGAGAAGGCTCTGTCACCCATAAAATGGAGGTGCGACCTGGGCACATGTAGCAAGTCTGTATTGAGGGATCGAAGTTGTCGTGTTGAGGAGGGTGCCTGAAGTACGTCACGAATGTATGTCAGAGCTGCGCCAGTGAGAGCCTTGTAGATGAGAAGGATCATGAATTTAATCCTGTATTTAATAGGTAACCAGTTGATAGACATCAGTACTGGGGATATGTGATCGTGGACGGGTGTGCAAGTGAGGACTCTAGCAGCTGCGTTCTGCACACGTTGGAGATTAATCAGGTAGGCAGGGGTGCCAGGCAGCAGTGGATTGCAGTAATCGATTCGTGAGGAGATGAAGATATGTATTAGCTTCTCAGCTTCAGCAGGTGACAGGATGTTGCACAATCTTGCTATATTTCTCGTGTGGCCTCAATGCGTACTTGATTGTCACGTGTCTCCATCATAAGGATGAGTACACAATATTGTGACAAAATTTGACATCTTTCTCTGCCAATCTAATTGATCAAATAACTTTGGATCCTATTTGTCGGTGATTTGGGATGGTTTTAGCGAGCACACCTAGATCTACCATTGGGACAGCAATTGTCCATGCAGCTATATAAACTAACTAATGTAAGATTACAACAGGTTTTACCGTATCTGGCGACTTGTTGTAATCTTATACATGTATACTGGCAAAAGAGTACCCATAGCGTTAACTAACTCATGATAAATAATAGTATGACCTCCTCGATCCCTTCCAATCTGGGTTCAGATTCGGCAATAGTATTGCAACCGCTCTGGTCAAAGTAGTTAATGAACTACTCGTCGCTGCTTTGATGCCGTTGACTACCCTACCTTACTTAAGCGATTGGAGGGCATAGGGGTCTGTGGCTGTGCTGAACTACCTCTCCAACCGAAAGCAGTTCGTCAGCCTCGGAGGACATTACTCAGAGATCCATCCTGTTTTGTCTGGACTTCCTCAGGGTTCAGTCATCGGCCCACTCCTCTTCAGCATCTACACACAACCACTTGACCATATCCTGAGCAGCCTCAATCTCAGCTACCATTCCTATGCCGATGACATCCAATTCTATATCCACGCAAAGCCATCAATCAATGCGTCTGGTCTTTGCATGCCGTCCTCACTGTCAACTGTGAAGGTTTCGCTCAATTCAAATTTCCTGAAACTTATCAAAAAACCGCTTCAATTGTCCAAGGCTGAACCCATCCATTTTATACTTGACAACGAGTCCATCATAGTTTCTAAGGCAGTCTGGAGTCCAGCAGTGGTTCTTGATTCCTCACTCACTTTTGGGACACACATCAAGAAGGTGACGAAAGTAGCCTATTTCCATCTCAGAAACATAGCCAGACTGCGCAACATCCTGTCACCCTCTGATGATGAAAATCTAATACACATCTTTATCTCTTCATGAATAGACTGTTGCAATGCACTACTCACTGGCATCCCTGACGACCTGATCAATCATCTCCAATCTGTGCAAAATGCAGCTGCTAGAGTCCTCACTCGAACACCCATCCACAATCACAGCACTGGTGTCTCTCCACTGGCCATTGATTAAATTTTGAATCAAATTCAAGGTCCTCCTTCTCACCTACAAGGCTCTCACTGGTGCTGCTCCGACATACATCCATGACCTACTTCAGGCAGCCTCCTCAACACAACAACTTCGATCCTCCAATGTGGCCTTGCTGCATGTGCCCAAATCGCACCTCCATTCAATGGGTAACAGAGCCTTCTCGCGTGCTGCTCTCAGAATCCATAATGCCCTTCTATTGGAGATTCAGTCAGATGAGTCACCGGGAATCTTCAAATCTCATCTCAAGACTCACTTGTTCCGTAAGGCTTTCAAGTCTTCTGGCTAGGACTGTTGATGCGGCTCACTGTTGTCGTGCTGGGATGATGATTCGCTGCCGACCTGCGCCTGCTCATGAACATTTTTTCCTTCCTTCGTTTGCTGAACAATTATTTTATCGCTTATTTTATGTGCGTCTCTAATTTATAGCCACCATTTGACTTTCAATTGAACTGCTCTGTTGTTTTTGTTTTTGTTGACAAGCCGTTCTCTCCACGGCTCGGATTTGTAAAAAAAAAATCGAAATTTTTTTTTTTGCTGAATTGCCGTTCTTACCTCGTTGTTGACGTGCCATTCTCTCCACAGTCCTGTGCAGCGCTTTGTAACCCTCGGGTGAAAGGCGCTCTAAGAGTGCAATATTATTATATTAAGTCTGGTAATGGCTGAACACCCTTTAGATACTCTTTCTTACCTGAAGTTTTGAGGTTTTTTTCTCTCAAGATTAATTACTAAATCGAATGTACCTGGGGAATCCTTATATGCACTAAACTGTAAGCATTACTTACAGTACATTTTGAAATATATTCATGAATTGTGCTAAAACATGCAAATAACCTATCAGTGCAACCCCTGGTCTTCTACAAAGGTGTATTATAAAATAAACCCTTACAGAAAAAATATATAGACTGTAGATTTACTTTTTTTTTGCATTCAAAATAAACACGACAAAACATTAACATCTAAGTGGATATGAATTGCAATATAAGTGTGCTCTTGTAATAGCTATTACATTCTGGTCAATAACACTCGCAGAACCATCTATTGTACTTTAATAGATAGTTAAGTATTGGCGGGTTATCACAACAACAAAAACTCTATCAAATATCAATATCAAATCAACCAACGTACTTCACAAAGAAAGAAGTGTGACTGTATGAAACCTTGATACACCTACTCGGAGTAATGTGGCAACAACAAAATGACAATAGAATAAAACTACATTAATCCGTGGCAAATTTAGGTTGAAACCTCCCCCCCCCCCAACCCCAGATATTATAAATCGGCAGCACATCGATAAATAACGCCAAATATCAGCAGCATGCAATCGCGATATTTCACACATTTGAGGAATGTTTAGCCGTGCAAATACGTTAATCCACAGGAAAATGTGGATTGTAAGAAGGACGTACTGCATGACTAGCAGTGTCAATAATTTTCAAAAAAAGGTAAGATTATAAGAACGTTTACAACTTTTTCTTCTTAAACCCAAATGAAGACTATCGTCATACAGATCAATTGTTAAGGGATTTTATACATTTGAGACTAAATATCCAAGTCCACAAAATGCTTAAATGTTTGACTACTCCGTGATCGCATTATGACCATCAGCTTGTGGGATATAAAGCAAGAAAGAGCAACGTTTTAAAAAAATATATATTTTGTGTTGCTCCATCTTTCTCTGTCCATCTGTTTGTCTATCCAGATTTGTTTACTAAGCCCCATGATGTGCCATGTATTATAAGATCTGGGAAATGGACTCCCATATAAATGCGGATTTTGGGGTCTTGCTGTAATTACTTGATTATTGATAAAACAAATTCTTTAAAATGAAGCACATTGTAAAACTACAATTTAACAAGATCATTGCTGGTTTGTAGTTGGTAATAAAAAACACTATTGTAATAACAATATGAATGTCAAGCTTTAAAACAGACATATTCATACAATAAAACAATTGTATCAAATCCTGAAAATGTCCTTACCCTGAAAAAATTTGTTTTACTATCGTAAGAGTAGCAGTACTTCAATCCCTTTGAAATTCGATTTCAAAAATCCTGACAATCTGAATTGATTGTATTTTATGTTATATGACCCACATGCCCTTAGTTTTACAAAACCATCAACGAAAAAACAACCCATACACTGAGATGGTATTACAATGTTTCAATACATTTGATTACATTAAAAAAAACACATTACTGTACGGTCACATTTTTTGAATATCCATACAGCAGATAATTGGAAGAATCGACAATTCTTCCAATTATCTGCAGATCGGCCTTCCATTTATTCACACTTTCATAATTAAGCAGAAATAGCCATGTACATCTGCAAAATTCAATCTATTCCACACTCGGCACAGCTAAAAAGAATATAGGGGTGCAGTGTCAGTGTAACAGTTAATGTACATGTAAATTAGTATGTTATCAGCAAAAATGGGGGAAAAAATATTATAATTGCCCAAACGGTATTGCAATTTTGGGCGATAATAAAAACATGAAAATAAATGGTAAAAAGATTTACAATCTCAGATTTGTTGATAGTCATTATATAGAAAAAAAAATCCGTCGAAATGAACTACAGGAAATGATAGAAGAACTTAATAAACAAAGCAGCACCAACAGTGAAGTATAAATATTTTACTAACAATCTGTCTGAGGGATACAACTGGAGAGAATATACACCTAGGATAGTGGTCGAAAGTGGACAATCAAAATTTGGAAATAAATGTATTTTTTTGAAAACTACATTTAAACACTGACATTCAACACACTAATGTGCCTAAACAAAATTGTATTATCTGCTGTTTATGTACAATATCGATCAGACATATGGACGTTATCAAGAAAAACATGACAAAATCTTAAAAATATACAAAAAAAGCACAGAGAGGTACCTGCTCGGAATTATACTGAAAGATATATTGAAGAGCATATGTATCGCAGAATAAAGACTAGTTAGTATAAAAGTAATGAAGTGATTTCTAACACGCCGCGCACATTCTACGCCTGGCCAGAGACGAGACAGGGATGTGGAGTCCTAGCAAGCAAACCACAGAGAGGAGGGCAGTCAACCAGATGGTCAGCCAACGCCAACCTGCCAGATGATGGGTCCTATATATTATGTTATTGGCCAATTAATAGTTGTTTTATAGTTGTAATGATGTAGGTTTTCACGGCTCAATGCATGATTACTTCGAAAAGCTGCTCTCTCGTGACAGCCGCGTCGATCGCTCCCTCTCCCTCCATCACGACGTTTCGCCTCACAGGTTAGGGGCATCCTCAGGCGCTTTGTGCATGTGTTGTGTGTGGCTCCTATTTACATGTAGGTACAATGTATGTGTTAAGTCTCTTCCATAGAGTTGCTCCAATCCAGGATCAATGAACGAAGGTCGGGGCCCACTTGAAAGGGTTCCAGAGTCTTGCTCACACACCGGAATCACATTAACCCAATCCTGTTCCGCCTGTGACTCATCTCCGAGTTTGCATCTCATAAAAGCATGCCTAGTTCTTCAAACACTTGGTAATTCCCCTCTGATGTCCGCATTTCAGAGCTCTATATCTGTGCACTGATGACTTCAATAACTGGCCTCCAGGTATGGCTGAGCTTTATTCTCATTTCTTGTTTGAGGTTCATAGTATTTTCTGTCTTGTGAATCTCTATTGCTTCACGAATTAATTTTGGACCTTTGTGACAGATGGCTGCTCGTACTCACATCTTGTCAAAATCGATTCTGTGTTGTTTGTCTGCACTGTGTGCTGCCGTTGCTGTATCCGTTGCAGCAAATGCACTGCTGCCTCGCGGTCTTTCTGTTTTTTAGTTGTTCAAGGAAAATGGAGAACCCGGAGGAAAGCCACCACAGAACAGGGGGAGAATACACAAACTCCACAAAGAAAGGTGCTTTGAGGTAGTCGGAATCGATCTGCCTCGAGCAGGATGTTTTATCTCTCTGGCGCAGGGGCTACAACTACAGGTGTTACGAATACTACTTGCCCAAGAGGAAATCCACTGCACTTAATCAATGAAAGTGTGGAGGCCTACTTCTTGGACCTCGGAACCACCAGGGACACTGGCGGTGTTTTTGTTATGTCCGCCCCTGTGACCTCCCCCCATTGAAAGTGTGTTGTGTCACACGGTCACTTGCGCAATCATCATTCCTGCACACCACTTGCCTGATGCCTGCGCGCATCCGTTGTTCGGGCGGACATTTGACAACAGCATATTGTTCCACACTGATGGAGTGTCCCCACGACACGGGGTTCGGGGGGTAGCAGAACGACGGTGGACCTCGGCCCCAGCGCGGAGGTTTGGTCCATAGACCCTGTGGTAGAACAGGTTGGTTCGTGGTTCCTTCGTCAGCTGGAATTTGGCCTCGGGGGCACCGGGTTCCGCGTACCAGTTCTGCCGGGGAGAGCATCGCTTCCCCGGATAGAAAGCTGTAGACATTTGTGGGCGCGGAGCTTGTAGGCCGGTGGGTGAGTACAGTAGGCCTAGGCGGGGCATTGGCAAGTTGGGCGGAGTTTTCGGGGGACGACGGGGATTGGTGGAGAGAGACACGGCCATTAAAAGGGGCGTGGCGTCTGGGCAGCGGGAGTATTTGAGCAGGCGCAGAGCAAGGCGGAAGTCCTTTTTGTCTGGAAGCGAGGAGGGAGGACGGTCGGGCAGATCAGGCTGCTGGGGAAGAGAGAAGTCGCCGCGACGCACCTGTCTGCAGCAGTAAAAAATTCTTCAACTCGACACAGCTATCCGGTATTTTGTATCGAAGCGTTGCGTGGGTGAGTGTGGTGTGATCGGGGCGTTTGAGAGCGCGGAGTAAGGTGTTTGCGCCCGGGTGAGAGTGAGCGGGATACCGCGTGTCGCCCAGAGATAGGGTTGCCCGAGCGGGATACCGCGTGTCGCCCAGAGATAGGGTTGCCCTAAGCACGGGTGTGGGTACTAACAGGAGAGAGCTACTGTAGGGATGGCCACCAGACGCCGGCTTCAGGAGCCGGCGCCGAGCCCCTTAGAAGTGGAGACGGTTGAAGCACTAGGAGGAGAGATGGATAGAGTGGTGGAAAGGGACCTCACAAAAGCATCACATATCCACAAGGTAAATACCTGCTTGCATATTAAAACCATCAAAAAGTTCTACAAATGGAGAAACTGTCAAATATCAAGGCTGAGGATTAAACACTGAATATTTTTACCCAAAAGGAAACAAAAAATGCATCTCAATAACTAAAAAAAACATATTTTTGAAGGATATTACTGTGAACAATTTCTGAAGCTGAGAATTGCTCTACATACCTGCTCTTTCGGGAAAGCCGTGTCGAGTATTCCTTTTCGCTCCTTTGCGATATTTCGCCTCCTATGTTGACATCATGGAGGCATTGACATCATGGAGGCATCATCATGATGTCGATGTCTCAATCACGATAATACCTCCAATGTGTGAGGCGATATGTCGCGAATGAAAAGGAACACTCAACACTAATTCTCATACATCGAGCTGTGAAAACCTGCACCGTTACAATTTGTAAAGCAATTTGTGGGACACTATCAGAAATGTAGCCCCGCACAGCCAGCTGCAATACTACTGCACTGTAATTTACATGCCATGTGTGAAAACTGTAGCTGCATCACCACAGTTAACGTAGTTGTGCTATGTGTACGTAAGCACAGCCATTTGGAAATACACCACAGGCCGAAGGACCCCTCCCATTCACTAGTTATGCTGTAGAAAATATAACTATAATCTTCACCGGCCATGATCAATTCGCTCTTAGTTTATGGACCCCTCAAGCCGTCACAATCTCACATGATCGTTCTCAATGAACATCTATGGTTGCCACCGCCTCACCATTCTTGACCATTGAACGCGATTCGTCTAAGGAAGTGTCCTGCCCAAACCCACTTACCCTTAACACAGTATAGTGTAGCACACTCACGATAACACACAGCTCTCTATGATGAGTAAAAGTTAGCATTCATTGCGGGGCTATCATAATTTTTTCCCATCTTTTGCAGCTTATACTGTTGCTAAAGGAGCATATCTAAGCAGAATTGTTATAGCAGGTTGCTACTGATATGGGTACAAGCAGGATATGGAATTTAATTAAAAGTGTAGCACGGAGTTAATAGACTTTGTGTAATATAATATTACAATGTAAATTCTACAGGTAATCAGCATTGTGTTTTTTCTTCAGCAAGCTCAAACATAAATTGTCTGGATCAAAAACTAACGGTGCATGGGGTTATTTAAAACAGTTTTCTATTAGCATATTGTAGTTAGGACACGAATGATAATGTTGAGATGGTTTAATAATAAATAAGCACTATGCAAATGGTCTTATTCATCCATTCTTATCCCAGTCTACTATAATCCAATTTGCTTTCTCCGTTAAATTAAAATGTTCAGTTAATATTTACTTAAATAGATTAACATCTCAATCTCCATTCTAAATATCAACCCTTTTTTATTGCAGAACTCTCAAATTCAACAGAGTTTAATGTAGAAATGTAATTGCATTTCAGCATATAATGGGCCTCAACTACTATAGCTTAAATAACCATGATACTAGTGCATTATTAAACATACTGCGAAAGTCAGTTTTTGTACTAAACACAAAAGGCAACGCTGCCTTGTGGGCCCACCACCTACAAAGCAAATCATAAGGGTCCGGTGCAATGCCCCATTGGGCAGCAGACAGCGAAAGAGTGGGTCTAAGCATGCGGCGCGGTGGCGCAGTGGTT
>JAZEWT010000002.1:17497385-17514624 GCA_036362905.1 Mordacia mordax | reverse complement strand
TCGGACACCTATCGCAGCGGCGGTTTGGCCGCGTGTTCTTTACCGCCCCGAGAGACGGCTGGCGGACGCTGCCCTCGGTAACGGTGGCCCTGTCCCCTTTGTTACTGTGTTCGTTACTCTCACGGTTAAGAGTTGTTATTCAGTATAACGAGAGTGCATCGTGCGATCCTTGTGGTGGTGAGCGCGTTCATGCTTCGTTAGTCGAGAGTGTGCGCTCCTTGTACTCGATTGTAATCGCAGAGATCAATTAGCCTGCCTCATTGAGCCTCAGAAATTAGCAACCATGTACAGGGGATGCCAACATTGCCTTTGAGGCTGTGGGCGCCAGGCAATAATTATGATTTCATTAAGGTCGTAAAGGTGACCAAGTCTGACTTGGAGACAAGTAAACATTTCATTGAAACCTAAGAAGCATAAACGTGAGTATTAAACTATAACGGAACTCTTTAGGGTATTAACGACGCTTTAGTATGATTGATCATCAGGCATATACCTGTTGACCATAACGGTCATGCGGATGCCTCAGTATGACTTGAGGATTAACCAGTAGCAGTGGACTTAATGACTAGTTTTAGTTGCTTTGTGACTTGTACTGTACAGACTTAGAGTTGTGTATGTGCGTGTGTGACTTGTGTGATCGATAACGGGTTGTGTGACCACAGCTCATGCATGCGTTGAGTTCAAATATGAAAATGTATCGGATGAAACTCAGCCGTCGCGCATACATAATCGTCCATGTTGGGTTTAACGTTGCCTTAGCAACCAGGGTATAACCAAGAGTCACAACCACATGCGGCATTGCACGGTGCTACAAGCTCTGTCAAATAACACGATAAGTGTACTGACTTGAGGGATTTGTTGCATGATTTTGGCAACATTTCGTATTAGCCTCGAGATCCGTCCACAACGCCCTACCATTCTGCATTAACGCATTGGAGAATCCCTTCGGGTAAATGTGTCCTTTAAAGAAAAAAATGTAAGCTATAAAATATAGTGCGCAATTTGAACCACTGTACTGGATTGGTATAATGCTCTTATGGTCAGAACGATGCCTTACTGTGGTTAGAGTGCTCGAGTAGCATCCCAATCGTCATAATCCCCCTGACCTTCATCCATTCGGGGTCACCACAATAACATTTTGATGAATAAATGTACTCACAAGGATACAGGGTACATACTTATTAAACGAAAAATATATATGGTGTCCACACACATTACCCTTAGCTTCATTTGTAAAATGTAATACATAATGGCCTCCCCATGATGGCTTATGAGCCTCCACACAGATTGTACTCCTTTTTAAAGGAAGAATCACAATGTACTGCATGGGTGTAGTTTTGACCTGGCCATGAATATGCAGTGTACAATGTGGTGCCAATCTGAGCTGTATTTGAAAAGGGTTGCATTTCAGTTCTTTAAAAGAAGATAGGACCTAAACAAATTAAACTGTCTAGATAAACTTGTATCTGGGCTATGTTCCCATGCTGTTTCACATGGTCTTAAAGCTTTTTTAATGCAAAAATAACTTAAAAAATTACGTGTACACGTTTCTATAAGATTTTTTTTCTTCTCATTAATGAACTCTTGAACATGTGTACATTCCGAGCATCCTCGCGAATGGCGCTTTTGTTTTTATTTAGAAACCAAGTGATGTTGGCGAGCGCAGTGTGGCTGAATCTTCCCACTTCTGGGTTGCGTGCATCCAAACTTATGCGCTGGTGCGAGGGACCGTGAGCGAGCGCTCAGGACGAATTGCACATTACGTTAAAAAAACCCAATACGTTATTGTTGCTGATTTCCTGTTATATCATTGTTATTGCTAACATGCCATTCTCTCCACAGCTCTGTGCAGCCCTTTATGACCCTCGAGTGAAAAGCGCTCTATAAATGCAATTATTATTATTATTAACATGTCTGACTGTTGTAAAATCGTTAATGAGCTGTGTTGATCCTTCCAGGCATGGTTCATGCAAGCACGGGTGCTGTAATATCTCATCTATAACAAACTTTATTCCTGTAGTCTTGTGAATACATTACAGAGGCGTCTTTCAAGAGCAGCAGTTATTCACAAACCTTGATGCACTGCTGGTGAAGGACCATGGAAAAGTACCATGTATTGGAAATGATTGGAGAGGGGTCATTTGGGAAGGTGTACAAGGGAAGAAAAAGATATACTGGTCAAGTAAGTCATATTGAATGACCCAGTTGACCAGGCGTTATGCTACATGCAATCCTTTATGGTTATAATTACAACCAACATGGTATTTATTTTGGAGATTTAAAAAAAACGTTACTGTATTTAACGGTATAGAACTAAATTTAAGCTTCTCACAGACATTGCTTTCCAGTTTATCGTACAAATCATGTTGGGTTTTTTTAGTTACAAGCTGTGTAATGTCTGATCAATAGGGCACACACCGTTCATATTTCAGGTGGTAGCCCTCAAGTTCATTCCAAAAGTTCGTCGCTCAGACAAGGAACTGAAAAACCTGCTTCGGGAAATTGATATCATGCGTGGCCTCAAACACCCGAACATCGTGCAGATGCTGGACAGCTTTGAGACTGATAAGGAGGTAAGTGCAGTGAAACCCACTTTTCTGCAACAACAGTAACGTAAACGATTCTCCACTTACAGTCAAGACCGTGTATTTCACAGGAATTATGTATTGGCGCTGTACACAGCAAAAGTACCATTTTGGTGAAATGTTCATGAAATCCTACTGTGGTGACTAGATAATAATCTTGGTATATCACAAACATTGCAATGGAAAGAGTAATTAGGATTAAAAATGAGTTTCAAGCCTTGTTCGCAATTGCATTTGCACCACCTTGAGTATGCAATTGCTTCTTTTCACCAGTACTGTGTAACCAACATTTTTGCATTGCAAATAAAATTATCATTTGTAATTGAGTCTATAGTTGTTCACTCTCGAGGAAGTGCTAATTGGCAGATTTTATTTTTATCAACACTTTATGCTGCTCTAAATGTTTCTTTTACTCTTGTTGTCACGAAAAATATCTGATTCATGTCTAGTGGCACTTTTTTCACAAATAGAATTGTTTAACAAACAACTGCCATGGCACAAATATTTGACAGTTGTGTGACAGGCTTAAAAGGTTGCAACTGTTCATTGGCATGGTATGTCTACTGTAGGTGGTGGTTGTAACAGATTATGCTGCAGGAGAGCTATTCCAGATCTTGGAGGATGATGGAAACCTGCCTGAAGAAGAGGTAATATCTACGTGATTTTAATGCTAATTTCACAGGAATTATGTATTGGCACCGCACTATTGGTAATGGCCTCGATTACCTAATGATACAAGTTAATTTTGCAGGTTCGCGAAATTGCATGTCAGCTGGTCTCTGCGTTGTATTATCTACATTCTCATCGCATACTGCATCGGGACATGAAGCCTCAAAACATTCTGCTGGGAAAAAGAGGGGTTGTCAAACTCTGTGATTTTGGGTCAGTATTAAAACTTCTATTTATATTTATGTCACTGTCTTTAATTATAGAATGTATTTGCTTTTTTATTTGTTAAATGTATATTAAAGCAGTATAACATTTTGCTTAAAGATTTTTTTTACATTAGGCTGACTGGTATTTACAGACAGCATATATTACTTGTGAATGACAAAAGCCAAATAACACATTTAAGGTCTTTCAGAAAGAGTGATCCATGTCAGTCAGCATATCATTGAGGATGAAAGGCATGATACACACCATCTCGCTGAACTGCCTTTCCTTGGTGCTTACCTGATTTATTACAGAAGAGTTTAAGAGACTGGGAGTCTCAAGAGTGCTCATGGGTCATTTATAGCATATGAGCAATTTTTTGGAAAGGTCTGACACGTTATTGAAAAAGATTTCATCTTACCTGTCTACTGTTTTGGCAGGTTTGCTCGGGCTATGAGCATCAATACCCTTGTACTGACCTCCATTAAAGGAACGCCACTGTACATGTCTCCTGAGTTAGTGGAGGAGAAACCATACGACCATACAGCTGACCTTTGGTCCATGGGCTGTATCCTCTACGAGCTCTTTGTTGGCACTCCGCCCTTCTACACTAACAGCATTTTTCAACTGGTCAGCCTCATCATCAAAGATCCTGTCAAGTGGCCTAAGAACATGAGCTCAGAGTTCAGGGTGGGTTCTTTTTACTCTGAAATAATGATTTGATTGAATCTGCTCACTGTGGTATAGTGGGTGCATGTTGCTAAAACATTGGAGTGCTTTAATGATATTGTTTTTACGATATTCACTTAAGTGTTTTGTTTCAGAACTTCTTGCAGGGATTGCTGACAAAGGACCCTAAAGTACGTCTTTCCTGGCCAGTACTCCTTCATCATCCATTTGTGGCTGGAAAAGTTACGGGTATGGTTATTGCCTATATCGTTCATAAATAAAATAACGTGTTTATTGTTAAGTTAATTCAACATTTTCCTTACATTTCAGTTTAACGGTTTGAAATAAACAATAATGAAACTTCTACCATAAATAACAATAAAGCCTTTATATATTATGCAGAATAAGGAAGCCATGGCTACTTATAGTGTGATGTGTATAATATCCCTTTCATTATTTGGATGTAACTTTCCCTTCTGTACTCTTCGGTAAAATATTAATGTTGCATGCAGCCATACTGTGTGTAAAACAAGGATCAACCACAAGTAGTGGAAATGATCATGCTCTCAGTTCATGCTTTACAACAACAAAAACTTGTATTAACACCTGACACTCAGCTCTTACATCGTCATGATGCATGTTCTAATGAAGTATTTGCTTATCGAGTTTATGCATTCAGTATAATATTGCCAAATAAGAATGTAAAGTTTCTCTTGATTGAATGCGGAATTTATTGTTTTTTCCTCGTGATATGTACCTGCAAAATCATGCAGTTACTTAATGTTACATTTTCGTAATAAATGTTGCTATAATTACAGTGTTGGATGACATACCTGCCGAGGAAACTAATCCATTGACGGAAGACCTCAGCCCTGAACTTCAGGCACAAAAAGAAAAACAGGCAGCCAAGCTAGCACCTACCAGTGGACAATCAAAAATTCTTCGCAAGGCACGGCAAAAGATGGCAGAAGTGGCGAAGAACAAGGTGGTGAATTTACAATTCTTTTGTCATCCCAAATGGTTACTTTTGAAAATTGTTTTCATTTCCAGTAATTGATCGTAAACTGGTTTTTTTTCTGTTCACTGCTGATAACAGGAAAAAGAGAATCAATGTGGAAGCACGCCTCAAAGACAACGAGGTGTTTTAGAGGAAAAAGTTTCTTTACACAGTGTATTAACCTCTAAACATAAATCAATGGCAAAGCAAGCTGTGAGTTCTGCAGCCGCTTTCGCTGAGAAGAGTGCTTCTGTTGCAAGAAATAATGATTGGAAAATGGAAAATAGGCCACCCACATCACAGTAAGAGCAACACATCGGTATTCTTTTGAGAAGTTTTATTTCTAGAACAAATGTATATTTTTTGTTAAAAATGTAGAGTTCACGAAAGTAAATGGATTATATTCCTATGTTTTAAACTGTTAAATACAATTTCTTGTGTGCTTGGCAATATTGAAAGCGAGACAACAAAATAATTTGGATTCAACACCGATATTATGCTTTGCAGTTTCAAACGTAAAATCTTATTTTTTATTTGTATGACATGTCAGTGTTTTCAAATTTATCATGCAAAAAAGTGTAATGTCTTCGTCTGAAAGATGGTTTTGTATCATTAATTAAAATATTTTCTTTCATACCTAGGAAAAGTCGAATTTGTGCTGATTATGCAAAAGAATTTCCAGAGGTGGAGGTGGGGAGCCGTACCCTAACCAGGCAGGACCACAATGCTGCTGGGCCAGACCGTGCCAATGGAAGCATCAACAATGTCGACCTTGACAATGAGGTGCACGTTAAAAGCAGAGAATTGATACACTTGCTTTTGCTTACTTATAAGGCAACGTTTTATAGAGTATTTCACATAGCATGCATTGCGATAGACTTACTCGTCAAATACATACATTTATTTTGGGTTGGTGCAGTAGGCCTAACGAATTACATTAACGCACTTACATGTTCCAGAGTGCTTGACCATTAGTACTTGAATATAATATAAACAAACTTTGGGTGACAAACGCAGGACTTTCCATTCACACAAATATGCAAAATCACAAATATTGGCACCAAACAGAGCAACATTTTAAATTAAGCCTTGATGTTATGGCCTTGTATATACAGACCACTGCAGTTATGATACTATGCCAACTGGCAAAAATAATATTTGGTCTATGATGATTGCTTCGAAATGCTGCTCTCGGGACAGCCGCGTCGATCGCTCCCTCTTCCTCCATCGCGGCGTTTCGTGATGGAGGAAGAGGCAGCGATCCCCCCCTCTCCATCTCGAAACGTCGCGATGGAAGGAGAGGGAGTGAGCGACGCGGCTGTCCCGAGAGAGCAGCTTTTCAAAGCAATCATCATGCATCGAGCCGCGAAAACCTACATCATTACAATATTTGGTCCACTTTTTTTTCCCTCTGACACACATCGTGAGTGGTATGCTGAGCTCTGTTTGATGGTAATTGAAATTGATTCGGTCCAGCGTGAAACACTTTAATGTATTCTACTTTAATGGCTGGACAGCTCAAAAGTAATATTTTGCAACCTTTGAGGTAATGTTGATAAGGACCCATTCTGATCCATGGCATACTGATACTGAATAATGTTAGTTATGCCATAGTATTCACAGTTCAACCTGTCCATTTGGGCCACGCAATGGCGCAGTGGGTAGTGCCGTCGCCTCACAGCAAGGAGGTCCCGGGTTTGATTCCTGGCTCGGGTGTCTTTCTATGTGGAGTTTGTGTGTTCTCTCCGTGCTCATGTGGGTTTTCACCAGGTACTCCGGTTTCCTTCCACCATCCAAAGACACACTGCTACCTATGATAATTGGCCTTGCTGATGAAATTGCCCGAAAAAGTGTGCCCTGTGATGTTTTGGCATCACATCCTGGATATCTCCTCACCTTAGACCCTCTGTCAGCCGAGATAGGCTCCAGCTTCCCCACGCGACCCTGTACAGAATGAAGTGGATATTGATAATGAATTAATTATTATTGTTTTACTAGGTGGGGCAACCCGACGTTGCCTGGGTAGATTTAATGGTTTATCCAGTTGCATTGTCCCGGGTAAATTTTAGGACTCATTATGATGACAAATAAAGTAGACTTTGTTTATGCAAGCGACACTTTTTGTAAGCATCTACTCCTCTGTGCACAGTTGGACACTCTGTTCGATCTTGTTGTTTAAGTGAATGAGGCGATCCGTCGCGTCTCAGCAGACCTCGCGGTGCGCGCTAAGGTGCCAAAGACCCGTATGGGACCGAGTAGCGTCGTTGGATGAAGGTCCAGCGCGATGTGGTTGCGATTTGTCGGAGTTAACCGTGATGAAACAAGCGTAGCTCATAGATACGGATTGTAATAGCGGCCCCGCTTATCCGAACTCATCTCATTGTCAGAAACCGCTTAGTCCTGTACAGAGTCGCGGTGAGCCAGAGCCTATCCCGGCAGATACAGGGTGCAAGGCAGGGATATACCCATGATGGGACGCCAGTCCACCCGGCACTGAGGGCAATATAGTCTGCAAGCCAGTTAAGCTATGCAGCAGCATGTTTTTGGACTGTGGGAGGGAACCGGAGCGCCGGCGGAAACCCACGCGAACACGGGGAGAACATGCAAACTCCACACAGAAAGGCACCCAAGCCGAGATTTAAACCCGGGTCCTTCTTGCTATGAGGCAACAGCGCTACCCACTGGGCCACCGTGCCGCTTATCCGAACTGAGGATTGTAATAGCTGCGCCATAGCTGCGCCGCATACCGAACCGTGAGGGCACGGGCGTAAGCACAGAAAGCGGGCCCAGTGGCCAGGGAAGGCCCTCTCGGCACGCACGAAGGCACCAAAGACCCGTCTGGGACCGAGTGCCGTCGTTCTGCGAAGGTCCCGTGCGATTTGGTTGCGATTTGGCAGAGTTTACCCTGATCAAGCAAGCAAGCAAACAGAAGTTGTTTTTTTATACATATAGATAGCAGATGCCCTTATCCATGGCGACTTAACTTGAATGAATGGAAACCTGTCCACTTTCGATACTGAAAGATCCTATATCCATATAAACAAGAGTGGTTGTGTAATGTTCAAATAAGTTATTTATGTGAATAAATTAACATAAATCTATAATCTTTCATTTGGATTGCACAGTTAGCTTTACAAACTACAGGTCAGCTATAAATGGCATTGTTTATTAGCCAGTATGTGTTTAAAAAGTAGTAACCTAGAAAGTAGAATTTCTACTATGTTCTATTCACGTCTTCACAGTCTCTGGTATCTCATTGTCTTGTACAAAAGTGCTTATAATGACCGTTCTCACAGGAAATGGACAGCGATGATGAGTGGCATCATTTAATTGAAGCGACGGATCCCACGAACCTCCAGTTGACCACTCCTATGACGCTTTTGTCCGATTCTGAGTTTTTGACTCGTATTCGAGGCAGGCTAAGAGACTCTTCCACTCAGGTAATGTAACAATATGTGCATTGGTTTCTCGATCTGTTATTTATTAACACTTGCTCTGTTAAAAACGGTAATATAACTATGTTGTGGCAAACATTTTAAGACAGACAAATTAAATATAATTTCGTGTACATGCAGTTGTTTTCGTGCAACTAATTCAGAACAAAATGTATCGTGTTTTAATCTAAAAAATTGTTTAAAATATTGGGTACATAAACTGTGTTCTGGTGCCTTTCTGTGTGGAGTTTGCATGCTCTCCCCGTGTCCGCGTGGGTTTTCGTCGGGTACTCCGGTTTCCTCCCACAGTCCAAAAGCATGCTCCTGGATAGGTTGATTGGCTCGCAGACTAAAATTGTCCCGCAATGCCCGGCGATGGACTGGCGTCCCGTCGTCGGGTGTATTCCTGCCTTACGCCCTGTGTTTCTGGGATAGGCTCCGGCTCACCATGACCCTATATAGGATTAAGCGGTTTCAGATAATGAGATGAGATAATAATGAGATAAACTGTGTTCTTTGACAACTAACATGTAAATAATTTGGGTACTCATTTTGCATTATACATCTTACATTGTATGTGCTTGCTTATATTTATTAAATCATGTTAGCATTAGTAATGCGTTATAATTAAAACATTAGCATCAATCTCAGTACAGAGTAATAAGGTAACAGGATATTAGGCAGCAGATATGAACGTACATAAATTCGTTAAGTATGCTTAATTATTTGTGCCGGCTTTTGTTCACCCACACAGGTTTTAGATGGAATGCTGGAGGGAGCTTCCAGATTGCGTCCTGTGCTCCACGTGATTACAAACCTGTTAACCACTCAGTGTGACTCGGAGCTGCTGTACACGTTCTGCTGCTCTCTAGAGCTCCCAAATCACTCGCTCATACTCTTGGAGCAGATCTTGGCCAGTACCGTTGTGCGACAAGTATATAATGCACTTGCACTTTCGGCTTTTATGTAATACACAAATCAGTCCTTATGGCATGATGATAATTTTGCAAACTCGAAAGAGATTCGTGAATGCCTTACATGACTGTCTTTGTATGAATTCATTCTTTAAGTAGATGCTTTAGCATCTGTGTAATAGCCTAAGACTTTTTAAAATATTAGTTTATATGCAATGAACTAATTTCCAATTAATGCTTGGTTTCACAGGATAATGTGTGTCTGTGTTGTAATAATGCCTGTTTTTATTTATCATCTTGCAGCAACCCTGGTGTCTAGCTGTCCTGGTAGACCTAACCGCATTACTCATTGCTTACTTTGCCAGTGATTTCAACAAAAATCAAAATATACGTTCAGAGAGGTAAGCCGTATTAAAGGGATACTCTCACGTAATGATGTTTGGTTTTCACGGCTCGATGCATGATGATTGCTTTGAAAAGCTGCTGTCTCGGGACAGCCGCGTCAATCGCTCCCTCTCCTCAATCGCGACGTTTTGCCTCACACGTTAGAGGCATCCAAAAGCGCCTGAGGATGCCTCTAACGTGAGGTGAAATGTCGTGAAATACTCTCACATCAATATTTTTTGCACTTCTTTTTGATGCTACTCCATGTTTTTGTAAACCATTTGTATCATGATTTTCTTTAAATTCCAAACATTATGTTTACCTTTATTGCTTTATTGTCGGTCATATATTTGTTGTGCATCCACAGTATTAGTTAAGTGTTTCATAAATATTTTAAATACCTTGATAGAAATAAGTATACCATTAACATAATTGTTCAGTAGGGTCTAATTTTCGATTTGTCAAGGATTGAGAAATTACTTTTGTTCTTTAGTGATTTTGCACTTTTCAGGCGATATTTACAATCCTTAACTGTTGATGAGTGCTTCGAAAAGCTGCTGTCGCGGGACAGCCGCGTCGATCGCTCCCTCACCCTCCATCGCGACGTTTCGCCTCACACATTGAATATGCCTCTAACGTTAGAGGCATCATTGTTGAAGATGCCTCTAGGCAAAACGTCGTGATGGAGGGAGAGGGAGCGATCGACACAGCTGTCCCGAAAGAGCAGCTTTTCGAAGCAATCATGCATCGAGCCGTGATAACCTACATCATTACATCCTTAACTTTTATTTGTTTTTCCTCAACAATCATGAAATCCTTGATTTCCTCTGTCGTGTTGCAGTTTTGACAGATTTGGAAAGTCGGCTGAAGAATACATTAAAATACTGCAGAAACTGATGAACCAGTCTATTGACGACGATCTTCGTCTCACAGAACAAGCCATTCTGGTACGAATATTTATGGCATGACATTTTGTATGACATACGCCTTTTTTGCTGTCAAATAAATGTAAAGATATTCAGATTGACTTTTCTCTATTTTAATTGCTCTCTTAATTCCATGAAACACTTAAGACCGTAGTGTATATGCGAACACAATTTATGTAATTCGCCAAGTAAATTTATCTTTCAAATTCTGAAACCTGTCTTGGCTTTTATTCTCCCTACGTGTAGTGCCTGGTGTACCTGTGCGAGAGTATGGATACAAACTCATCCCCCGTGTCTGCAGACTTTTACTCCAGTCTGCTGTCCACAAGCTCTGCTGTTATTCAGATTCTGCTGCTTGGTACTCGCACTCAACCAGCTTCGCAAAAAAAAATAGGTTTGCAATTTTACATATACTGCATATAATACACAATGTATTCATCAAGACATTACAATTTGCAGTCCTGTATATACAATTTAAACTGGAGTGTAATTTTGGCAATATCCTGATTATACAAAAACGTATACATACTCTAATAAATCTTAAACCAACTGCAATTAACAGCAGGTTAAATGCTATATTACGTGTCCGAAATCGTATTGGTATGTTACAATTCACCCAACTTCAACATGTCCTAAACATTAAAAAATAAATTAAACAAGTTGAACAACACTGTGCTTAAAAATTGAATTCCAATTTGTATGGTGCCAAATTTAGTAGCGAATGTTAGCACAGTGACAGTAAGAATACATTTGTTATTAAATATAAAGGATGTTATTGAAATATATCTGATACATATAAAAAGTGACACCTTTTTTCCTCAATAGATGTTTTACTTCATTGATTAAAACTGTTACTCGTTCAATATAATATGATCATCTGCCTACTTCACATCATAAGTTCTCTTATTTGTGCACTTCTCAACAGTAGCAACAGAGCCTGCATTAAAGGATTAATTAGCGTCACCAATAGATCGATATTAAAAGTTGCTCATATCCATTCGTCCGTCGGTCAGGTAATGCTTATGCCAAACAAATGTCGGTAGAGAAGGGTATTTTCCAAAAAACGTTTATCAGTTTCAGTATTTGCATTTCAGTACATTTCACGCTCGTTTTCCTATTACTTTTCCACACAAACTGTTGTATACATTGTTATTTACGTGATTCAGTTGTGCCAAACAAGGAACGGATGTGCCGTAATCAAAATATGGTTTCACGAGAGCTAATTTTCCACGTTTTTTGTCACATACAAGTGCAAATCAGGCAACTGGTACTTTAATGTTAAGAGACAAAGGGATGCACGGGGAGAGGCGGGGAGGCACAGGGAAACAGAGACAAGGGGAGACACACGGAGGAAATGAGACACACAGCCTCATGTTCCAACGTGTCTTCTCTGTTGTTAAGCACATGGGGAGACATGGAGATACGGACACAGAGGGACAGACACGGAGAAACAAATACACAGAGACACATGGATAACTCAGACATGGAGACACAGAGCTAGAGCCACACAATGTAGTACTTGAATATGGCATGCTGGTCTTCATAACTTTTAACGTTCCCATACATTCCGATACTATATATATAACAACATGTTCGAAATAACTTGGACATCATATAGCACAACAGTATATAACCTGATTGTCACCTGAGTACCGGGCCTAAATAATCTAGTTATAACAAAAAAAATCTATTACAACTTAATTTACAAATGGTATTTATCTAGATTATTCTTCAAAGAACTAATAGGATGAATATCTGATGATGCCAGATATAAAGTGCATAGTAGATAGGACAGTGCACCCGTGTATGATCTGGTATTATCCTGATCCGACATTGTCATGTTCATTGGGGTTTCTGACTTCTGTTAATAATGTGACATTACGATGTTTGATTATCTAACACTTTATATCTTCGTCGTGGCGAAGGAGTGAGATGGAGCGATCGACGCAGCTATTCTGAAAGAGCAGCTTTTCGAAGCAATCATCACTTTATATATGTTCGATAAAAAGTCGTTGAAAAAAATCAGGAGGCATTACATTCAGGGTATAATTTTACTGCAATATTGACACAATGTGTCTGGACTATGTTGTAGTGGCTTGATAAATTGTCTCCACCTCCAGTTTCCCATGCACGATTGGACCAGGTTTCTGGAGCCTTTATGGCTGCTATGGCAGCTCTGCTGAACTTTCCTCTTAAAAACCAGCCATGTTGTGTAGCCAAGACCAAGGTAGGACATTACTTCTGTATCCACTTTGTACAATTCATTCCTTTAGATTGATATGGTGCCACATTCTTCATATTATTGCATGAATATATATGGGGCTTTCTTTCAAATGTCTTTATTACACAATTATTCATAATGGCTTCAAATATTGATGCATGTGTTCACAAAAGATTAGCCTGACTCGTAATTACTGAAAGGTGCAAATGCAATGGATGTTTAATGGCTATGAATGTAGTTAAAATCAAAAGCTTTTCGTTTTAGTAAATTATGTTAAATCCTATTAACCATTTCTTCTAGAGTCTGAGTCCCTTTTTTAACCAATCATAAAAATAGTTTAAATAAATGCTGTCCAAAATTAAACATTTTTATTGCATTTCAATTGCACCAGAGGCAATGTGGTATTATAATGGATACCCATTCATAAAGCTCCCTATATGAGCCCTGTAATAATCAATCAATGCTGTCAGTGTTTTTTTTTTGCTTACAGAATTTGCATGTCATTGTATTTCAGTCACTTATATAGGCTGCCTGAGCAATGTTTATGCATGTATTTTTCTATCTCCTTTAACAGGTGGTAGAATTTATTGTGGAGAGCCTGATGGAGCCAACACAACATCACCTGATAGAGGGCTTGGTGAATGACCTCAACCATCCTCTGAAGGCCTCGAATGCTCTAAGGGTTAGTGCAATCCCAAACTGCCAGCATTGTAATTGCTCTTTTGATAAATACCCTCCAAAGTACAATTCCACCCAGGGTGATAGACCTAGAGAGAGGACGTTTGATTTCCATATGATTTGTATGAGATGGAAATTGGCTTCAGCACATACTAATGTGACTAGGGCATTATTTAAAAGAAAATTATTAGTTTAATTCACAGGCACGTTTTAACATTGGCTGTGGTTATGTTAGGCTGACATCTGGATATTCATGACCTAAATTTGTGTGAAAAGCAAGATTTGTTTTTTTCTCTCCTTGTCCGTGCAATTGCTATTGGTGTCAATTATTGGAGAGTAGTGTGGTGTGTAGGGAGAATATGTTAAATTTATATTTTATGACCTCTCTTCTCAAGGTGCTGTATTCATGCTGTCAAATGAGTGAATCCGTCTGTAAACTGCTGGCCAATACACCCAAATTCTTCAATTCCACACTGCGTATCCTGCAAGGAAAGGTACCCTTAAAGAGTTAAACGCCTTCAATTGTTTTTATACTCTTTAAAAATATTTGATTAACAACATTTCAAATGCTTTCATTGAATACTTTGACACAAATGTATACTTAAAAACATACACTTTCTAATCTTGTGTATTTGTTGTGGCAATATTATCAGTATGACAAAGTGCACATGTGAACATTCTTTTGACCGATAACACACGAACGCCTCATGAACAGTAAAGCTTGTGGCAGCTGTTGCTACTAGCTCACTATGTCGTTGCCCTCCCGTTTGCCTCTGATTCCTTCCCTCAGAGTCATCTCTCCACGAAAGTAAATGCATGCGGTGTGCTTTAAAGGCTGAAATTATTATTGTAGTATAACAACTAAAAATACCTCTACATTTTAATATATGGGATATTAACTTTCACTATTTAGCCAACATATTCTGTATGTCTTAATTTTGTCCTTGTGCAAATATGAATCATTGCTGTGCACAGATGGAACTGACCAACATTGTTAGTGGCCTGGCGTTTGAGCTTGTGCTGCATCTGTTCAGTGTGCTGCTTATACAGCTGGGCCAAGTTCCCCCAGAGTAAGTACCACTGTAGAGGCTCACAAACTGTGTGTGTGGCAAACCTAATTGGCAGTGCATCGCAAGCACGGTGGTCAAGCGGAGCAAAAATATTCGAAACGGTACACAAGTGACTGCCAGATAAGAGCTGGCAAGCTAGCAGGCAAATCCTTGCAATGCCTTGTAGCATAATTTGTAGCATTACACGTTCTTATTACCATTTTAGCACAATTATTTCACTGTAATGTGCTTGAAGGAGAAAAAAATAAATTGACAATTTAATTTGTCACGCTAGATAGGCTTTGGGCAGTGTGCCTACATTATTTCAATGGGACCAAAGTTATGTTAAGCATGAAATGTCATATCCAATTAAAGCTACCATTTCCTTTTAGATTTTGAAATTACATTGTATTTTGTAGTTCTCAAAATGCATGTAAACATTTAATGAACATAAATACAAATTGTTAGTAGTGGTGTTGGATCCTTTGAACATTGAATAAAGCAGGGGGCAAATTATACCTCAGTGCATAACCAATGACTTTAAACAATCCACTTGTTTCAGAATAATTTTGTTTAACTACTGTTGGTTATTTTTAGGCTGGAAGAAATGGTGAAATATATCGGGTCAATATTTTTGGATTCCCAAGTGATCACGCATGTTGTGAGAAACATTTCATTTCTCATTCTCCTAATAATTTTAAAAGCAATTCAACACTACGGTCATTGAAATATAACAATGCTTCGGGATTTTTCCTAAAAACTAGAATTTGCTTTGCATTGGGGATTTAATCGTATATTGGTTTTGTCATAAATATTATATTAGTCTATTCTGTTGCAATGTGCAACTATTTTGAAAGTGCATAACATATTTAGCTGTCATTCAATCTTTATTGCATGCATGGGAATAATAAGTAGATGTATTTTTTAAAAACACAACACCATGATATGCTGCATTTGACAGTGTGCCACAGGAATTCTAATTTCCCAGATGACAAGCTTGGGCTCAGCTGCAGAAGTCAACTTTGAGGATTTACTCAACTCCTCCAAGGCTGCTCTAACCAGCCACATTGAGGTATACGGTGGGATTTGAGATCAACCTCCTACATATTTATGTGCAGCTCACAAGTCCATTCATTATACTTCTGGGGTACTGTCAATTCTAAAATGAAAATGTCACGTTATAATTGTTAATATTAAGCGTATTATAATGCACAAACGTAACATTTTACACAAATTCGTGAGGTCGATCTTATTGTTACTATAAAAAATATATGTTATATTTCTTAATATTCCACTGTATCTTAAACGTTTTTGGTGAGGGAACAATAGTGCTTACAGTTTACACCATGTAAAATTGTACAGATGCCAAGGCTCAAAGTAAATTTCTTTCAGCTTTTTATACATTTCCCGTATGGATTTGGAATCTGCGATGGACTCCTACAACTCCTCCTACAATTTCTTAGTGAGGTAAAGAAACACTGGCACCAAACCAAAAAAGTGTATTGCTGTTGTTTCACTTGGTAAACTAACCCACAATTGTGGCACATTAAATATGGACATTTTTTTATAACATTCAACTGGAAAGTGCATGACATTGATTACATAATATATCATTCCGAGAGGTCTGTTATGTAATCGTATTGCTCCTATTTTATAAAGAGAGACAGTAATGTATTATTGTTTTATGAGTTTGTGGTTCCTTGAGGATCAATAGGATTTTTTGTTTAGAGTTGAATCGATTTTTTTGAACGTGTCGCTCTCATTCCAGGGTGAGCGGAAGTTGGTCCAGGGCTTTGCAGAGACTGAAGTATGGAACCTGATGTGGCACCAACTGGCAGCAGCTCTGCATCTCTCAGTGTGTGGCCCTGTGATGGAAGGTGACACTCCACGCTCAGATGCTCCAGACCTGGCCCCTGATTGGACCCTCATCTCTCCTGTCGGTATACAACCACACACATATAATTTTATGGTAATGATCATGTTATCTGAAATATGTCTAATGTAATCAGATTTTGGAAGCTAAGCGCAGGGTCAAAGCGTGGAAATTATGAGAAAAATATCCACCGGTCGTGTCCGTATATGTTTTTTTTTTATAATTTAGTTCAGTCTATGTTTTTACATATTTATGGATATATGCCTTTGCTGTTTGTATTCTGATCCGAGTGACGGCAGACTTGAACAGGTTGCTAACTAATCTTGCAATTACCCATGTTAACCTTTGTCATCAGGAACACTTGCCTTGCTGAATTTGGCACAGTTTGTTTTTGCTGAAGAACCACAGTACTGTGTTAGCCTGCTCTCTCGGTCCAACTCCGTAGTCGCGGCTGTACTGCTCAAGCTTCTTACTCAGAATGTCCTTACTCGTCTTAACAGGTACGTTTTATATCACTTAGATAGCCAAACCAAATCATATCGCGTTTTCTCATGCACAAGGTTCGAGTCTCTCGGCTCCGGTGCCTTTCTGTGTGGAGTTTGCATGCTCTCCCCGTGTCCGCGTGGGTTTTCGCCG
>JAZEWT010000002.1:17486140-17497341 GCA_036362905.1 Mordacia mordax | reverse complement strand
TAGGATTAAGCGGTTTCAGATAATGAGATGAGATGAGAAGTTGTTTTGGGATACAGGCAGTCAGTAACAGTGCTCGTTTAATTGCAGGGGACCAAAACCTATCCCGGCAGACAGACCGCACAAGGTGGGCTATATCCAGGATGTGACGCCAGTACATCGCAGGGCTCTTTTTTTTGGGGGGGGGGGCCTATTTACTCAGCATGCCAATTAACCTAGGCAACAGTGTGTCTTTGGACGATGGGAAAAAATCGGAGTACCCAAGCCAGGAATCAAACCCAGGAATTCTTGCTGTGAGGAGACAGTGCTACTCATTACGTCACCACACTGCGTAGATGAACCACCTACATGCAGTAATTAAGTGAAGTGCCACTGTTTTGGGTTTCATGTCAATACAATCAGCTATTTATTTTCTCAGTTTTGTTTCTTGGTATTTTGTCACATTTATCGTTGTATTTTTCCCGTTAGCCTATGCGTGTATTCATTTATCAATTTTAATTGATGAATTAAGAATAGTTTGATGAAAAACAGGTATGTCAGACCTCACGTGTAAGTTACATTAAAAATTTGTCCACAGATGTAGGCTTGGCACAATAGAAAGTACTTTGCAGATTAAATTAAAACACGTTTAAGATGACTTAACATTATTTTACATAACAGATGATATAACTCTCAGATATGAAATTAATGACTTAAATAATAACCTCGAATCTCTATTTTTGTTCCTACAGCCCAGAAGTAAAGAACCAATATGATCTGAATGTCAACTCACTTGTTGGATCAATGGTGCTGCTTGCCTGCCAAATCCTGTGTTTCCCTTTTGCTGTGGATGTGGAAGATGCAATGCTCTCGGATGTTCTGACAACACTGCATGAAACACACTTTCTGTCCCACCTAATGCAGGTACATTATCCACATCAGATTCAGTTTTGCATAGTTCTGTGACTAATTTGAAGCTAGCATTATTGTGATGGTTCTTTGAGCAAAATATTCTCGTGTCCCACTGTGTTCACCTTACAATTACGACTGCAATAACAAAATACTATGCCAAAATCGTGAGCATAATAACTAGTAATATATATTTATGTTTATAGCGCAGTATTTACAAACAGCAGCAAATGTTCATTGACTCAATTTTGGAAAAGTTTGTTGCACTTTTATTTTCCACTGTAATCACCCGTTAGACAATGCAAATAATCAGATATTGCACATTGTAACAATTGCAGGTGTGCATGCACCAGCTGGTAGAGGAGCAACTGGAGGTGCCTCTAGGACTGGTATCTCGACTTGTGTTGAGTAATGCTGGATTTTTGACAGAGTTTATAAGGTTAATGAGTGAACAAGAGATTGCCCGCTATTTTTCTCACCTACTGGCATCGCCTTCTTGCCCGTCTGCCACGCTAGTTGACGTCCTCTCGACATTCTGTCATATTGCACGGTAAGAGCACATTCATTAAAAGTCCACACAAGTTCTGACTGAAGCAAATGCATCAATTTTTCTACTCCCCCAAAGAGCTTGTTTTAAATCATGTAAAAAATATAAATTTGGAGTACAATTATTTTTCGAGACTGTATAGACCTGTGCAGAATATGTATGCTTTCTCTTGGATCACTATAAAAAAGATATACCATAAGGAACTCTTGAAGAGTACCATTTCTTTCTTCACAATGCCTCTAAATATTTTATCCAAAGGGTTAGTTTGCACTATTTTATTTTTTTATGAATGAATCTAACGTAGTAACTTCGAGGCAAATTGTTGCATTTACTGAAACATTAACGTGTTACGACTATACGGCAGTGTGTTCATGTCCTCATTAACACCAGCATTGCCTTTTAAGAAGTGCATAATCTGATTCATATTTTAGCATGTGTGTAAATGTTATAAGTATTTAATCTGTTCATCATAATGGTGGGCGGCATGGTGGCCCAGTGAGTAGCGCCGTCGCCTCACAGCAAGAAGGACCTGGGTTTGAATCTCGGCTCGGGTGCCTTTCTGTGTGGAGTTTGCATGTTCTCCCCGTGTCCACGTGGGTTTTCGCCGGGCACTCTGGTTTCCTCCCACAGTCCAAAAAACATGCTGCTGCATAGGTTAATTGGCTTGCACACTAAATTGCCCGCAGTGCCCGGCGATGCACTGGCGTCCCATCGTGGGTATATCCCTGCCTTGCGCCCTGCGTCTGCCGGGAAAGGCTCTGGCTCACCGCAACCCTGTACAGGACTAAGCGATTTCTCACAATGAGATGAGATGAGATTATAAGAAGGTGACGTTGCCAACGTTTAAGTCAGCATTGTAATTCTACATACAGCAAGTTTGAGAATTACTCTTTAGAGCTGCCCTTTTGGGATAGCCATGTCAAACATTCCTCTTCGAGGCAAGCTTCATACATCAAGCTATGAAAACTTACATCAGTACCTCAACTAAACTCTAGAGAAAACACCATAGTTTAAATGGTTGCAATTCAGTGATGATTTGTAATGTGGGTGTTGTTGAAATTAATTCTGTAATCCTTGTCTGCAATGTCTTTTAACAGAACAACACCAGAGTCCGTTGATCAGCTCCTTAAATTGTTTTCAGGAAATCAATTACCTACAGGGTCTTTGGCACAAGTGGTAAGAAAACATGCGATTTAACACTCAATATAATCGTAATGCAGTAAATATACAGATAAATATGGATTTCAGTACTTTGTATTGCAAATTGCAATATGTATGTGTTTGGTACAAACAAATCTAAAGCATTTTGTATTTTTTGTGCAAATGGTGGATCATTTTGAGAGTTAAAATTAAACAAACGACACTTATATGCATGTGGTATTTTGGTAATAGTTCATTCATTGCAGTTTTTTTTTATATATATGATTTACATGGTATTTTAGTGGATTGTGGTGTCATATGTAATTTTAATATTGGTATCGTCATAAGCATTATTTTTCAGATTGATACTGCTTCTGATTTTTGGCTCTGTGTACAGATGGGTCTTTGTTTGCTGCCTCCTACAGGCAACCCGCCACTTATACCCATTGTTTTGTCACAATCACACTCAAACTATTTCAACTGCATGTCAAAATAACTGAGCAACGGACTTGCTTTATGTAATGATGTAGGTTTTCATGGCTCGATGCATGATGATTGCTTCGAAAAGCTGTTGTCTCGGGACAGCCAGCGTCAATCGCTTCCTCTCTCCACCTCACGACGTTTTGCCTCACACGTTAGAGGCATCCTGAAGCTCAGTGTGCATGTGTCGTGTGTGTGACTCCTATTTATTATGTAGAACTTGCCTTAGCTTCGTATAAATACAAATCATTGAATATGAATTGCGTTCACTCATCTGAGCATAACAGCAACACAATGGGAAGTTTCTTATATCCTCCTGCTGCTCACCCAGCATGCATATCCACTCTGCATGTTTTCTCCCTTTTCTGAAATGTTTGGTCAGTGGTGAAAAAAGTAGGGCAAAGTGCTCTCTCTAGTGAAAGCTCTTAGAGGCATTTCTAGCACGAGGGGGGTGAGAAAGTAATTGCACGGCAGGGGCGTGAGTAATTTAAAATTCACTCTGCATAAATCATGATAGGTAGTGTGGTGGCAGAGTAAGTAGCACTGTCGCCTCACAGTAAGAAGGTCGCGGATTCAATTCCTAACAAGGGTGCCTTTCTGTGTGGAGTTTGCGTGTTCCGCCTGTATCTGCGTGGGTTTTCGCCGGGTACTCCGTTTTCCTCCCACCGTCCAAAAGATAGGCTGCTGCCTAGGTTAATTGGCCTGGTGAGTGCCCCAAAAAAGTATGCCTTGCGGTGTATTGGGTTCACATCCTGGGTATAGCCCCACCTTGTAACCTTTGTTTGCCAGGATAGGCTCTGGTCCTCTGTGACCCTTACAGGATTAAGCGGGTATTGATAATGATAATAAATCACCATATGGGTCAAATGTGAAGTTTTCACGGTGTTGCTGTGTAGTCTGGCGTCAGCCTGCTGCTCCATCTGCTGAACCACAAGAGGAGCAGGGTGCGCGCGCAAGCATGCGGCCTCGTTGGTAACCTGCTGCGTCACTCTGCGGCGCTGTGTGGGATCCTGGCGACAAGTGACAGTGACATCCTCTCTCAGCTCATGGCTTGTCTGGCGGACAGCGAGGATGGAGTACGGCGCTCAGCCAGTCTGGCGCTGGGAAATGCTGCTTATTATGGAGCAGGTCTAGATGTGTCAGCTCTGGCT
Organism: Mordacia mordax; assembly: GCA_036362905.1. Lineage (NCBI taxonomy): Eukaryota > Metazoa > Chordata > Hyperoartia > Petromyzontiformes > Petromyzontidae > Mordacia > Mordacia mordax. The sequence goes on along the minus strand of JAZEWT010000002.1, from coordinate 17,493,138 downwards.
CCAACTGTGCCCCATTTCACCAGACTTCTGCAGGTGGTTGAGCGTGACTTAAAATAGCATGTCACTAAGCTTCGTGATAGCTTATTTTTTGTCCGTGTTTCCACAAATCCCATTGACAGCAGACATTAACAATGTGTGTTTAACACAATTGTCACCTCCGGGACAGACAGGAAAATTTAGCCTGTTGTCATTCAACAATGAATACTCCAGGATTATTTGCACATGAATCGAACCAGAAAAAAAAATATTCACAATCCATCCTATAATGCAACATTAAGTGGACTAAAAAAGGATGGGACTTTAATATAGAATATAAGAGACTAGATGGGCTTAAACCTCAACCAGAGAGATGGAGATCATGGTGGAGGGAGATCAACACTATAGCTGTCAATACTGTCTCAACAATCTTGTTGTTTTACTCCTGGGAAATCAGTGGTGGATAGATTGACATGTATCATGGGGGCTTTACACAGCTAAAGTGTAAAGCATTCTTAAGCAGTCGAATCCTTAGGTGTTGAAGACATTGTTGTTTATACCCACTGAAATAGGTATACTGCTGTCTTTTTATCCATGTAATGAAAACAAAAGCTAACGTTGACTGTGTATCTTGGTGCCAGGACCCGCTGGTTAGAATTCGTTGCAATGCTGCAGCCGCACTGGGAAACCTGGGATCTGTGGAGGGACTGTGCGAACAGCTTGTATCCTACCGGGCTCCCCAGCAGTTGGTGGCTGTGGCCTGTGATGACATCCACCTGTCTGTACGGGAGGCTGCACTCATTGCTTTACGAAGCATGAGCAGAAGCAAGAAACTCCGAGAGGTCTGTTTTCAAGAAGCTTAATCAAGTGGTCGAAATTGATTAGTTAAAGTTAATGACTAATTCTGCACCGGTTCCAGTGATAACTTAGCTTTTGTTTAAAGAGAAAAGGGCCTCAATTGATAAAACATGTATTGTTAGTAAACTTATAATAATATGTACGGATAGTTGTAGGCATGTAACGTCTACATTGGATGAGGCTGGAAAAGTATGCTGTGGTATTAAATCGATTAGGCATTTTGTACGAAGATTTAATTTTTGCATAAAAATAATATCTTTTTACAAACCCTTGCTCACCATTGCAGTGAAGTATAGTCAAGTAATCCCCATTGTCGACATGACTTCGGGATGCCTGCATTCGGCAGTGGGCTATCAGTGTTATTGTTATCAAGAGTATATTAACTCGTAAAAATGTATCTAATATTACTATAGAACAGACAATAATTCCAATGTATACAAGTCCTGGTTATTGTAAAAAAATTAAATATATTGAAATGCCATTAATTTAGTAAAGTTTACAGGTGGTGTGTAATATTGTGAGTTGCTTTAAGACAGATCATACTTAAATATTAATTAACAAACATTTGTGTTTTGACACTAAATCTAATGGCTGTGCATTTACCGCAGGTACTGGTGAACATAAAAGCTAAAGATAAACTTTCTGCATCCATGGATGGCACGAGGGCCATGACCAGGGAACCGGCTAGTAGCTTTGTTGCTGGCCAAACCAATTCACTCGCAGTATGTCATCACTGTGTCAAACTCATTCACATACTGCATGCCTGAAGAAGACTCTTGAGTCCATGACTTTGACATCAAACTTGTAACACCACCTTGTACAACTTCATCAGCCTTGAGTATTTTTTTGTCTGCTTGTCTGGAAAAGTGAAGGTGGATGTAGTGATGCCATTTAGAATGCACCACTTAAAGATATTATTGTTAGGATGTTGATCTAGGCGATTGGCATCTGTGGATATGGTGAGGATAGTTGCAATGATGGTGGTGAGAGTAAAAGGTGATTGTAATGGTGCAGGTACAGATATTGATGATTACGATGGGTCAAGGTGGTAATAATTGAGGCAGTGTTGGTAATAGTTATGGTGTTGACAGTGTCTTGTTGCGAGTTAGGGTGATTGTTTATTTTGTTATGGCGGCGATAATTGCAATGGTAATACATGAGAACCTCACCGATCGTGTATTTCCCGTTTACAGATTTGTCTAACTGTTTAACTGACTTTCCTTGGTTCGTGTATATACGAGAATGCAACCCTCAGGGTCAGCAAGGTCCTCCTATAGTGATGGATGTGGTGATAGTAATGGGGTACCCACTTGTCTACATTTATATTTCATATACATTATCTTGGACGTTGCCTTACCTTTGCACAAAATGGATGTCAATAATGCAACAAAAAATTGAGCAGCTGTGTTGGCACTAGTGTACAAGCACAAATCAAATAACAACTCGCCACATCCTGCCTGAGACCTCGTTGACAGATTTGTTGAACACCTCTGGTCTGCTCACCTTGGGATGTGTCAAAAGTAATGACCATAGTCCTGATGACATTTCGATATGAGGTGTCAACTCTGATTTAAGGTGGAAATGAGGCCTGAAAGAGCTGGGCAGTGTTCATCCTGCGCGACTATGTCTAGGTGTGAGGTATAAATTATCTGCTGAGTATCAAGCAGTGTTTTAGTTGTTAATGTGGAACTCGCTTGTAAATGTATCCACATTCAGATTACACTTGCCACCTTATGCTTGAAAGTTTTATATAGCATCTACTCACCGGTATGTACAAGTTTGAAGTATAGTCAAAAAGTGTTAATGATTTCAGTAAAAATAAAGGAAATATAATTCCAATGAGCGTTTTATTCATGAGCTTTGTACTCATACTTATCCCCCTCCCCAATTTTGTGTGCGGTCAAGTAATACAGCAAGGCAATCCCAAAAGCAGACCCTGTCCAAATGCGTTTAGCACGTGGTGGGTTATCTTGAATAAGGAAAAATGAGTAACATGAAATATGTGTTAAATCGGGATGTTGCTCTCCAAACCCCATACCATTCTTACTTTGGAAAGAACTAATTTTGAAGACATGGCAACTAAAAGCTTCTGTGATGGCTTCCAGAAGCTATGGGATCGTTGAAAATAAGATACTAATCTAAAAGGAAACTGCATGAAGTTGATCCATTTTGGAAGCCCATAATTGAACTATTGTGGATGTAAAACATTCCACAACACGTGATACCCAATCCTTTTATGTTGTTTTGATAAGTGCAGATTTGATGATGAGTCTGACGAAACCATGATTTATTATTTACACAAAATTATGGTGTTTTTCCCCATCTATTGGTGCCACACATAGCCTGCTAAAAGACAGTCTACGTCATCACAGTAGACACCTTCCCCCCCCTGCATAAATTGGGTTCTTACCCTAGCCCCTAATTTTCTATTAAGGCTGAGATTGACAACATAAATAACTTTAAGTGATGCCTTCTCTCCAGTGGCAAACAAAGCGACCAAGACACATGAAGTGATGTGACATTTCCCAAAAGTGTGTGTAACATTATTGTAACTATATAATCAACAGCATATCTAAATCACATATATTCAACCACACGTGTTTGAAAATCATTTAGCAATGGGTATGAAGCATCTTTAACCAACCACATGTTTAATGTTACTTGACTGGCAAGAATCGTGTGTTCATGAAGGGGAGGTAGGGCCAGTGTTACCCAGGTTCCAACGCAGATTGGAAAGAAAATATATTGGTACCGAATTTTAAGATGCTTCCACCTCCTCCATCTGTTGGAATGTATTACAGAATCTATGCAAAAGCATTAATTTCTTCAGGTTTCTAATTTGTTGCCATAATGGATCTTATTGTCTAAGATTTGTTAAAAGCGCTCCACGTTGAAACGTGAAAGTATTACAAACTTCAAAATTTGGTCGTGATTAAGATGACCCACGATTATATCTCATACTTTGAAAAATTATTTTGAATAAAATGGCTGCCGAGAAATGAAGGCTGAGTAACGTGGGGAGTTGTGGGATAAGTTTGTTTCAAACCACGACATGGGTACTCACTCAAATTGGAGACGTGGCGAGTTGTGGGATGAGTTTGTTTCAAACCACGACATGGGTACTCACTCAAATTGGAGACGTGGTGAGTTATGGGATGAGTTTGTTTCAAACCACGACATGGGTACTCACTCAAATTGGAGAAATAATATTAATGGAAACTTATTTTTCATCCTAGTCTTTACCGGTAAAATACTTGTGTGCTTTAAAGTGTAATGCACACTGGGCTTAATGTGAAAAACTTTAGCAAAGCAGGTAAACTCTAGCAGAGAAATAATTGTACCAGTCTTTGATACATGTTTTGTCTACAAAGTGACAACAGCAGTAAGTTAAATATCAGTGGCATAACTGCTACTGCAATTCAATATAACTACACTCCGCTCCCCCCTCCGCAATATAATAATTATATTACATTTATCGAGAACTTTTTACCCGAGTGTCACAAGGCGCTGCACAGCTGCAGAGAGAACGGCACATCAACAACATTAGAACGGAAAATCAACGATGGGTTTTTTTTTTTACAAATCTGAGCTGTGGAGAGAAGGGCATGTCAACAACAACAGAACAGTTCAACTGAAAGTGAAATAGTAGCAGTAAATTATAGGACATAACATAAGTGGAAAAAAATCTTCAACAACAAGGAAGATATAAATGTTCCCGAGCAGGCACGGATCGGCAGAAAGCCATTATCCCGGAGCGACAACATTGAGACACATCAACAGTCCTATCCAGAGGGCTTGAAAGCCTTACGGAACAAGTGAGTCTTGAGATGAGATTTGAAGATGCCCGGGGACTCAACTGACCGAATATCCAATGCAAGGGCATTCCAGAGCCTGGAAGCAGCACACGAGAAAGCTCTGTCACCCATCAAAAGGAGGTGTGATCTGGGCACATGATGCAGCAAGCCCGTATTGGAGGATCGAAGTTGTGTTGAGGGTGCTGAAATAGGTCACGAATGTATGTCGGAGCAGCATCAGTAAGAACCTTAGAGGTGAGGAGAAGGATCTTAATTCAATCCTGTATTTAACCGGTAACCAGTGGAGAGACACCAGTACTGGGGATATGTGATCGTGGATGGGAGTGCGGGTGAGAACTCTAACAGCCTCATTCTCTACACGTTGCAGACGATTGATAAGATAGGCAGGAATTCCAGGAAGTAGTGCATTGTAATAACTTGTGATAAGATGAAGATTTGGATTAGCTTCTCAGCGTTGGAGGGTGACAGGATGTTGCATGGTCTAGATATCTTCCTGATATGTAAATAGGCTACCTTCACCTTATTGATGTGTTTCTCGAAGGTAAGTAAGGAATTAATAATCACTCCTCGTCTCCAGACAGCATTCGCAACTTCGATGGTCTGGTCGTCCAGCATCAAATGGATGAGTTCATGCCTCGGAGAGTTGGTGTGGAGTTCCGACAAGTAAAATTTCTGTTTTGTCGACATTTAGTTTCTCATAAAATGTTTAATTAAGCCGGACTTAACGGTTGTCAGTGAGTGTGGCATGCAAAGACCAGACGCATTGATGGAATAAGGTAACAAGTTGAAATTCAGCTCACTACTATGTTTGTACATTTAATATGCATTTATTTAACGTCCATAAACATTTTATATATATCTTGTCCATTTCTCTGAGATTTCTGTTTAAAAATACGTTAAAATTACTTTTTTAACTTTGATTCAAGAAAATTCTAACATGAATGTTGTATTTTCATGTTGATTTTCATTGACAGTCATATTAAAGTTTAGCATTGTTTTGCATTTTTATCATTTGGTGAATGTTGTACATTTTCTGGAGCATTGCTCCAACAGATAAAAGCATTTTTTATCCTTTCATCTTCACAAAATCAATACCTCTTGATGAGAAATCCATGCTTATCCCACCGACACCTGATGTGTACCATGAAATGTATTTCGTGATGTTTTTCCCTTATATGCAATATAAACCGGTGTGAATTAAACTGAAATGTCACATATTTTATACAAGTGGCCACTGGTCTCTACAACAAATTAAACCATTTCTGTACAATTTTCACTAAGATGAAACCCAACCTATAACTCCTTGGCGTATGGAAATATCTTTGTGTTAAGGTTTATGCAGTACTAAATTCAAACAAAAAAGTATATTTCATATTACATGACACTTGCTATAAAAAATATTGCACTCATTTATTTCACCTACTCTGCAAACACCAAACTTCACGGTGCGCAGCTCAATTTCGTTCATACTTCAAAATACATTGTTACTTCCACTGCATAGAAATTGAATATATTTTTAATTTTAATCCACAAGAGAATGTAATACACTAACATTGCTACTTAAATTAGGGCATCGAAAATATTTGGAAATTTGCCCACAAGGAAGATTCAATTACTACCACTTTTGAAATCTGAACATACTTTTTTTTCCAAACATGTGCCAACATACATAATATTAAAAATCCAAGGACAAAGAAACATCCCTGTTCAAGAATGTAAGGACATTTATAACATACATTGGCAAAAAGAAAATGGGAGTTTGTACAGCAAAATAGAATGTCAAATATTGAACTTTAACTGCAGGCAGAAAAAGCAATAATCTTAAAAGTAGCCAGTGGCGTCCTAAAAATATAAACCGTGCCGTAATAAAAATGTGGTTTAATGAAAAATTCATATCTACATTGTACTTATTTGCATACTGAATTCAATTAATGTGGCTGTGCACGTCAAACAAAGCTGACTTCAAAACTATATTTTTTACCAATTGGTCACATCCTTCATGTACATTTGACTTACAAATAAATTAGTATTCATTGAAGTACAACACTGATAGCAAAATGACCGCATGAAAGATAATGTTTGCGTACAATATTTCATTTTTCTGTAAACCAATAGGTTCCAATCCTCAACATTTCCTAGTTTGTACTCTATATGTAAATGTGACGCCATATGCGCAGACACGTTCACAACAATCCATAGAGATGGAAACTATGTAAGAGGTAATAATATAATAATGTACAGTACAGATGTAAGTTTTCACGGTTCAATACATTTGCAGAGTTAAGGAATAGGGGAGAGGGGGGACAAAGCCACGTCGGGTTGTTACTTTATGGAAGAGCCACGTGGGGG